>CM022473.1:22339936-22361039 GCA_011952105.1 Coreoperca whiteheadi
GAGCCATCCCGCGCTTTGTGTCTGGGGGCCCCCCCGCCCCCTGGGTGGCCCTTCTGCCCCCCCCCCCCCCCCCCCATTCTTCAGTCTGCTTCTCCACTCCCTGTCGCCTCTTTGATGAAGGGATTGAGTTTCATGTGTTCTCCTTTTATCCCTGGGCAGTCATAAGCCCAGAGCATAACTCATAAGCTGCCTTCTGATTCTAATCTGCAGCACTTGGCCTCTCACAATGGGACACACAGGCAACAATGACATCAGCCTTGTAGTTGTTCTATAAGAGTCGGACAAACAGCCACATGCACAGCTAAAGAACATAAAGACAAACATGTGTTGGGGTGAGAAACACAAACACAAACTAGGAATTTCATGTAGTCAGTAAACACCTCTTCTAGCTACTCCACTTCCTACTAGCTACTTCTTCTACTGACGGAGTGGACAGTGGCAGAAAACAGAGCATTTATTCTAAAGTGGGCTGGGATGAGGCAAATACTAACTACCCGCTTTTCCTCGTCTGAATCAAACCTCATACATCTTAATTTGGAACAAACCCAGGACTGCTGCTCTGTCTTAATTTAAAAACCAAAAAGCCAATGTCAGAGGTAAACCAAGCAAAGGCCTGTATTTATGAGCCTTGACAGGCAAACTAGATGAGAACATGTCAACCAGAATGGAGTGAGATGAGAAACTGCCTTTAAAAGTAGAGTAAACTAGCAAGGTAGAGGGGATTGGGTCACCCAGACTGCTTGAAAAATGAATGTGTACGGACAAAAGTGGTAGTAAATGTAAATGCACAGCAGATTCAGATAGCAGGAACACTTGATCAGCTATCCAAGCATCCGGCAAACTGTCAGTTTCTTAACCACTGGCTGGTATAGAGGCTGATTGGAATGGACAGACAGATGGAGAAAAGGGTGTAGGAGGAGGACAAGTAGAGAAGGAAAAGAAGATGAGGAGGAGAGGAAAATAAAAGGGGGCATAGGAGAGGAGGTGAATGGGGGCAAGATGGAGAGCGGGTGAGGGAAAGGGGTCATGTGCGAGGAGGGCAGTGTGCACTGAATTAGACTGAAGCATGTGTGTGTGGATGTGGGTTTAGTGTATAGCTTTTTGAACAGTTTGAATAAACTCATGTGATGTAGCCTAGCATGAAATTCATATAGACTCAGGTTTGCCAAAGCTGCTCTACTCTGCTTGCTCCAGGTTATTGCAACGCTGGTATCCCGTATGGCTTCTCTATAGCAACACAAACACACATAAGCGTGTAGAGTTTATTCATTAATATCGTGCCTAGTTCTTATTTCTCAATCTACAAGTAAGATACATTTCTTAATGAAGATGCTTTATAAATTGATAAATAAATTAAAAATAAAACAGCATTTTTTTTGCTTGTACTCTACTTGAGCTAATTTGAAGACATGGGAAGGCTATAACTTTAAATGAAATTGGACTGATATGGTGTTTCCCATCGTAAACGTTAGAGGAGCTGTATGCTCAGGTAAAAGTGGTTTGTTTTGTCTGGAGGCTGCGGGGTTGCAATGGTGAACTGGAGCTTGAAGCAGTAGTTCTACATCTTGGGAAATATGTTTATTCGCTTTAAGGTAACAAGCTCACTAAATACCATGTTATATTGTTTGTTTAATCCCTCCAAAAACGTATGTGTATATACAACATGTTGTGGTTTTAAGGCGGCTTATGTGCTATAATAAAATAGCACAAAAACAACAACAACATGCTGTTTATACACTTCGGTTTTTGTTCCAGTCTTTATACCAAGCTAAGCTAACTGGTTGCTGATGGTAGCTTCTTGTTTAGCACATAGACATGAGAGTGGACTCATCTTCTGATCTAATTCTCGGGCAAATGCCAATAGGTGTATTTCCCAAAATGTCAAACTACTCCTTTAACTGAATATAACATCATGTTTAGCCGTAACAAAGCTAAAGTTTCTACATAATTAAGGAAACTAGACACAAATCTACACAAGAGTACAGAATTATGGGGCAACAGGCCGGCCCGTGTCTTAAAAGGCCACAGGTGCACTCATCATTCAGACATGCTAGACAACACAAAGCTACAAGCCCCCTCCTTCCCCACAGATGCCAGTCAAATGCTGAAAGATGAGCCAATAATCCTCTGTGAAAGGTGTGTTACACATTTTTATAATGTCATTCAGCTATTTACCTAAACTCAGAGAAGTCATTTTGATGAAGTTGGCAGTGCTGGCCAACATTAGACTCTCTGCTTGGCTCAAACAGGGGATGAGGGAACATGAGAGGATAAGATACAGGATGAGGGTACGTGATGAGAGGAGAGAGGACGGCTGCCTCTGGGCACAGCGGGGAGGGAGCAGGAAAGACATTGAAGATGAGGGCCCTCACTTTAAAATCAAAGGCAGGATCAAAGTGCTGGCTGACGCCCCACCTACCACACACACAAACACACTGCTTCTCTTTCTCTCTCTCAGAAAAGGAGTCCATGAGATGAAACAACACCACACTACAAAGGCTAAACTGAGACACAACTCTGCTGCAGCTAGTTGTGTATGACTCTTGTGTGTGCATGTGCACGTGTGACATCTAATCCTGTGGGAACTGATGTGAAGGGCCAGAGAGATATCCAGTTGTAGTCCCATGTTTCTCCTTGGTTCAGCTGTATATAGAGCTGCTGTCTATTAAGCAAAATCTTGACCAATCTGTTGTAGTTACAGTTTTTCTTGGGACCCAAATGTGAAATTCAAACTAAACTGCCTGTAAGAAAACACGTAATGCATGTATGATTCCAAATTCCAAAAATACTGCATTATCTTCTAACAGTAGTTGATGATCAAATATACAAGTATCCCATTTAGGTTTATTGGATTGATTAATTATTAATACAATATTAATCACCAATCACTGATATAAAGAAAGAATAGACAAATACACATACAAACCAAGTTTAACCTTAAAGCTGACAGTACAGGTGTGATAAATGAATTAAGAGCTACTGTATTTAAGACCTACAGTGACACCTGCTGGTGAGTCAGTACATACCAGGTCTGGAATGAAGACCGCTCTATTTATAAGTTGCACCACCTCTTACTGCTGACACCCGTGAGACCTGAGTGAGCACACAGACTAACTAAATAACGAGTTCCAGACAACTCGGGACTTGAAAATTTCCTACCTCCTACTAGAAAGAGTACAATGGAAAGCCACTTCAAGTCGGGAGTTCCTACTTGTGAACTCGGAGCAAATTCCTGTAACCGGACTTCACAAGAAGCAGTTGTCTGATGTCACACAACGATGGCAGCACCCATGGAAGCACACATTAGGCTACATTTCATTCACTAGCGGAGGGGGTAGGATGTATTTGCAGACTACAGTATTGTATTAGGCTAGAGAATGGAATGTTAATGACTATAAATATAAATAATATGTAGACCTATAATGGCGTTAGTTCATGCGTCTTTTTCTTCCTCTGTTTCATTTATATATGCAAGGAGGCTGCACTGCTGAGAGTTTAAAATTGTGTGTACACTTGAAACATCATCGTTTGTCACAGTCACATGTTTTTTGTTTACGTTTGACGTCCTGCACCTGGAACGCTTTGAGGTCGGCCGTTTCAACTGGGAAATTCCGACCTCCGACATCGTCTGGAACGCAGCGTAAATATAGAAAAGAATCCTTGCAACATAGCAGTTGCATGTTGGAAAATATACTTTAACGCATTAATTCCATTAAGTGTAGGGAATTCAAACAGGGATGCACGCAGCCCAGAGAGTGACCGAAGTCAAAATAATCTGGACAATTGTGGAACAGGAACAAGATGTGAATTGCTCACTTATAAAATGCCAGTAATCACCAGACGGAGTGATATGTGTGGAGATGAAATAGGATGTGTAAATTCAAAAAATGCAAATTTTGAATGGGAAACACTCTAATGGAGATTATTCTGATAATGTATGTAGAGATTTAATAAAGATAAACATTTTAATGGCACCTGTACGAGAGGGTTTTCAGGGTGATTGACTCACCGTGAAGTGAAGTCACAACAACTTTGTAGCACAACATCACATCATTAAGTGATTCATGGGTTTACGTGACCCACGACAACCATCAGAGCCTATGTGACACTCATTAGCCCCGTGACTGACCTTTGGCACGTGTGGATTGAACTCAACAGCTCTGTGTATGGCCTCCACAGCATTCATCTCTGCTGTGCTTAGCCCTCGCCTTGACGCAGCCTCTGGCGAGAACCTGAGACAAAGCACCTCATATAACACACTGTTGCTGCTCACAAAGGTATTAAATGCTGCTGTTAGGGTAGCCATATACAACAGATTAAGTTTTACAAGATACTGATGTAGAAAGGTATGCAAGGTTCAATGGATAACAAAAGGAAACATACTTATCTGATACAGCCCGTGCTTTCAGCAGTGCAGATGTGTAGCATATAGTGGCTGATTTTGGCAAGCTGATGTCTACGATGGCAGAAGAAATTGGGGTCATACATTTTCAAGAGTGATTCAATGGCACTGAGGTCCAAACATAGTGGGACATTTTTATTGGGTTCAGTCTTACCATCATATTTGGCAAGGACTGCTTGGACATCAGCATATGCCTGAAGCTCTAGAAGTGCCTCCAAGAGGTTTTCGTGTATATTTAACATTCCCAACAGTGGGAACTCTTTCATTAACTGTAAAGAGATAAAATACCATACAGTAACTTAGTACAAACCCCACATTAAAGCAGTCACCACTATGAGGTGCTACTCTGAAAGACTCGAGTTTTGGATAGAAACTCACATCTCTCATCATTTTTACTGCTTCTTTAATCCGTCCCAGTTTGCGTGCACACATTGCCAGTCTGCGTTTAATGTACACCAGTAAGTTGATATCTTTTCCAGCTGTGGATGGCAAGGAGAAAATACGAAACATTTAATAAACAAAACACTTTTCAGTTTGTAGAAAGTGAAAACATGAACAACATGGATGGAATTATAATTAGGCCTCAGACATAAAAGATCAACTTCACACTACATCTCGCGGTCTTGTATAGTGACCATGTGATTACAGCCTTCAGCACAGGTGGGTGCAGACAGGTGCGGTCTGTTCTACATTTTACCACATTTGCCTGTGATGCAGAGTTGCACAATAGTGCATTCTGAAGCGGTGCATTGCACAGGATGTCGCACAAGCACGACTAAAAGTGGGTGTAGTTACTCCTTAACTAATTAACTAACCCTGCCTCAGGGTTTACAATGGATCAGTACTTAATGTATAAATCAAATCAAGTCTATTCATACCAATACTTAGTGCTTTTTTGAAGAGGCGTTCAGCTTCTGTGATAGTCGTGGCTTCTTCCTCTGCCAGGAGCACGTAGGCCGCAGCACATCTGCACACACACACACAAATGAAAGACACAAAGGACAGATTTTCAACAGCCCATCAGGAAGATAATAGTAGTGTTTGAATGCACATCAAAAACTTTACGCAGTCAAGGCAATACTTTGAGTACAAAGCGCCCATAAAACAGCCACAATATGATTATATTAATGTATTTATGCTCTTGACTGAAGCAAGCACAATCACAGAAACTTACTTTGACTACTCCCATTTTAACTGCATTACAACAGTACATGCTATTTAGAAGATGAAGTATAATGTTACAGATATATAGAAACAGTATATTAAGGAGATGATATGTAACTGTGTAAGAGTAGGACTCACTCATGGTTCATTTCTATGGCCTGGTAAGCTGCTCTGATCCTGGCTTGAGGATTTCTCTCTCTCCAGGCTTTCTGCATCACTGTAATGAGATGATGAACTCAAGCTTATTATAGATGTGACCTTACAGTCCTGACATATTTAATTGCATGCATTCAATTCAAAAGCTCCGAAACACAAAACAAGAAGCAGTTCTGTAACTGTTAACATTTACAAAGAACCAGAGAAATATCTGCCAAGAAAATGTGCCAACACTCTTTTGCTTTTAAGTAAAAACAAAGAAATATCACAGCTCTTTTTTTTTTTTACTAAACTGGAGATTTAGTTTGTACATGATTAAAACTCACCAGCATCTTCTGGCCTTAACTGCGGAGTGTCTCCTGTGAAGAAGGTCTGATGGTCTTGAGCGGACAGGTTCATATCATAGTACGTTAGGGGTTCCTTCCCTGTTACCCAGGTGTACCTGTAGTGCACAGAGTAAAATACAAACTGTTTTGCTACAATTTTATAATCCACAGTAGATCAATGAAAATGAATTCCTGCACCAACAACACAGTATGCATCTTTATAAATATTTTCACATTATGAACCATTATTACGCCTCTAAAACCCACACATACCTGTTGTATTCTGCTCCTCTGAACAGATTCAAAGGGTTCCTCCAGACCTTACACTCTACCAAAAAGACGATATTGTTATTAAAGACAGTGGTATTATGAGTAGTATTGCTGTGATAGTTTGTATTACACACATATTTACCTGAAACACTGGGCCTTGGTTCTGCCTCTCCATTAACTGATGCGAAAAGACCAGTCGTGGCGCTGCTCTCCACTCCACCCAGCAGAGGACGCAGGTGGCTCACGGACACTTGTTCAATGAACGACGTCCCATATTTACGAAAATACCACCACTCAAATATCTGTGACGAAAACAACGTGCATTACAAAAAGTACATGATGAGACAACAATTAGTGATCTCTTAGTGGCAGTTGCTCCCATATCACTAGACCACTGTTTCCTACACTTTTCCTGTCACGCCCAACTTTGGAAGCTGCAAAAAATTGATTTAACTTAGTAAACTTAAAGTGCACAAATTGCCATAAAACACGAAACACACAAGGCTCTCAAGGCTATAACGACAATGAACTCAAGACCAAGATAGGCTGACGTTTTTGTTTGGTTAGTACCAACTTTTTTTTTTTATTTTCTTCCCAATCAAAGATCTGTCCATCTTTTACATTGCATGTAATTTCTGTATAACTCTTGCGAAACCTGAATCTAGATAGCCTTGCCAGCACGAGAGCACTCTTATTTGTTTATTGCTTCCAAATGACTTAGATTCATCAGCTTTTGTTCTGCTCCATATTTTCTCTCCCCTCGCAATGGCTTTACGCCCCCCAGTTTAGGAAGCACTACACTTGACAAAGGGCTGGTATTGATGTATTGCCGGGTGTACTAGAATTACTGCATTCAATAGTGACACTCTTCTAAAACTAGGCTTCCACCCATGTGTCTAATCTTGTATTTGTGAAGAAGAACGTAGCATTCAGGATGAGGTTATAGCAAGCTGTGTCTAATAAGTGGCCTACACGAAAAACTCATTTTCCAAAGGGTGACTATTTAACATGTATTCTGCGGTGCGTGAAATAAGTGAGGTGGTAACTCACAAGGATGAGTCCAGAGATGAGAGAGGAGGTTCCAGTGAGAGCCACATAGAATTTGGGGGTCAGTGTATTCAAAAACACTGACGCTGAAAGAAGAAAAGGCAAAGACAGTTGCTATAATGCAATAGTGCAACCAGAACTCCCCTGTTGTGACCATGCAATAATAAAAAAAAGATAAACATGCAATAAGCCATGGCTGGCATGGCAACAGAAGAACGCTGGCAGTGGGTAGGTGACATTTAGCCACGTACAGTATCTCGATTATCAGATGACAAAAGTGGCATTAGTGGTAACACAACATTAAACTACTAGATTTAACTACATGCAATACACGCTGCTATTAGAGAATAATATAAATATGAGTTGGCAGTAGATATGCAAAAAGTCGACTTAAATCTAACCAGAAAGTCGCCACTGTTTGTGCTTGAATCAGTCAGACAACGAACTGTCAAACCAACAGCTCCCGCTCGCAGCTAAGCCCGAAGGCTAACAATAGCTAGCTAGCAGTTGTATTAATTCACCTGAGGTAAGAGTTTCTTGCAGTTTCAGCGGACTCCACAGCACGTATATCATGATCAGCACCATGACGAACCAAATGAAGCACACGTAAGTCCATGACCAAGAGAGCCAAGACTTTAATTTCTCTGTAAATCCGAGAGACTGAGGATTACTACCAGCGGTGTCCTCCATGTTTCTCCGGATGCCTGTAAACAGAGGAGTCACGTGATCACGAGGTAAAATGACTTCTATTTTGAAATCTCTGCAAAAATCCATTTCCGGAAACCAAAGAAAACATAAAGATTTATTAATATTTAAAACAGAAATTAAATAAACAAGGTTTAACGTAAATCAAAGTTAAAGAAGATTTACTTAGATCACATTTTATCTACCTAATCAGTGTAGCAATATAAGTAAGTAAGTAAATATAAAATCCTTCTAAAGCACTACCTTTCAAAGAAAATATGACAATAAAATGCTTCTTTTAGTCTGAAATGGAGCCATTGTGCATTATGAGTACTTTTACTTTGGATACTTTGAACATATTTTTCTGGTACTTCTGTACTTTCACATAAGCAAAATGATGATGGCCGGAGATAAATTGTGTTATTGCTTTCCTCAAGTAAGAGTTCTGAGTACGTTTTCCACTCCTTCTCTTAATATTAGTCCTCCTGCAAAAATTATCTAAATTGTTTATTTTTAAAATAATAAGGTGCATTATTATTTTTTTATTGATCAAGTAATCTTTTAGTCTATAAAATCATTGAAAATACAAAAAAATGCCCATCATAGTTTCTCAGAGCCTAATGTGATGTTTTCAAATTGGTTGTTTTGTGTGACCAACAGTCAAAATCCAAAGGATGTTCAATATATAATGATAGAAAACAGAGAAGAGGGTCAACATAAAAACAATATTAATGATATATATTTTAAGAAAGATTTTAAACTCTCAGATCTTAAGAGTGAGTGATGGGTTTTTATAATGGTGCAGTGGCCACTGAGTCATTTTTAATGAGGAGATGGTAAATAGTAATTTTGAAAAGTAAATTGACCTAATCTATCTATTTCATGCATATTATTTGGAAGCTGTATTTTCCTTCCCTCAAGTAACCCACATGCTTGATAGATGTATGCCTTGAGCTTTTGGGGATATTTGCTGACATTCATAATCTCAGCCGTAAATGTGGGGAAACTGCAGCCAGGGCTCTTGATCGGCTTGTTTCTCCTCCCATTTTACTGTACTACTGTTTATGACCAGTAAGTGGGGCCATTACAATATGAATACATTCACTTCTGTTTCCGTCTCCTGACTGGAGGTGGCGACAACGTGGAGTTTTGTTTACTTCTTTGTAGTCTCTGAATTCATTGCAATATTCTAGAAATTCATGTTTTCAGGCACGCAGGTGAACTCTTTCATTTTGAGCACATATTTTCTGCAAATTAATTACTGAACAATCCTAATAGGCCTTACCTAGGGCTAAGAGTTGGATCAAAATGGTAATGGCTTTGTTCAAACACGCCAGTCATTGTACTCTCACACTACTTTCTATTCCCATTACTTATACACCCATAGATGTATATACTTTGTCAAAAAGAACCAATTCAAAGGGATTGTTGCTATAAGGTAGAGGTATATTTTTGGATGTATACAACCTGCAGCACTTCTCACCTTGTGTGATTGACTCACATCCTAACTGCAGGAATAAATGTGATTTGTTGGAGTACATTCTAGTTGGAGGTTACAGCCACTGAATGACAGAGAGCCAGATTTGGTCCTGCTCACACATGCCCTTGGGTGTTTTCTGCCTGATGCTGATGGACAGGCACACGCGGGGTTAAAGGCCTGTCATATAAATCAGGCACAATCACTTTAGAGGTGAAAACATGCATGATGCCACTGACAGGGAGGAAGAGTGGGGAAAAAGAAAAGAAGAATAAAAGGGGAAGGGAAGGGGAAGAGGAACAAGACAGATCTGTACAAGTTATCTGGATCGTATAGCATGACCTGCATGTCTGAATGTATTTCTAGCTGAAATTATATTTATAAGTGACCTCTGCTCAGTGACTCATTCTTTGATAAAACATGCATGTAGCTACCAATAACGTACCGGTTACACAGTGTTATCTTCTCTTGTATTTACACTGCACCACTTATATTGGTTAGATGTCAACAGAAGTCAAGCAAAATATATATTTAAATGAATACAAGGACATTTGCAGGATATCTGCATGCATTGTTAGGAAGCATCTTAATTAAAAATAATTTATTAAAATGTTTATTCAGCCCGAGCGAGAAAAGTTGAATTTTATCTTCAGTAAACTGCAAATATAAAACACAACATTGATAAAAAAATTGTGAACAATGGAAAGTACCTGAGTACAAAGTGTGACATGACCTGTACGCAAACGGTCAGCCAGTGTCCAGTCATGCAGAAGCAATATCTCTCATCATTCTGCAGTCACCTGTATACTTAAGGTTCATTTACAATTTCACGTCTGGTATCCATCCAGCCATTCTGGACTTCATGTTCTGTTTATGTAGTTTTTTTTTCTTCTTTTCTCTCCCCAAAGCTTTTAAGAGTCCTCTAATCATACATAATTAATCAGGGTTTTCACTTAAATGCACTGCATTTCTCACTCTCATTATTTCTTAAGAGGCTACTCTTTAAGGCTTGAAAATACCTGCTGTTATGTTGATCATGTTGTTCACAAAGCCAACTGCTTAAACCAATGAGCGTATATAAGACTAAAAATATTAAAAACGTGTATCAATATTTTAGATCATTTCAGTCTAATGACATTATTTCATTACTGCACATACAAATTTGAGAGGAGAGGTTTAGATACAATGTAATTTCATTGACTATTAAAGTTTGCTTTGAGCACTATAAAGCAGTGTATATGTACATACTATCTGACTGGTCGTTTGTCAGCTCTGTATTCGGTGGTCCCTGCTGATGGAAAACTTAAAACGTTATGAAACTGGTTCTTGTCTCCCACACTGCTTTCTCTCTGTGAGTTTATATTACTTGTCTCCACGAAGGGACTCTCCCCCCACAACTCATTTCTCTCAAAACACTTCATTTTCAGAAAATGTGTGTTCTCTTTTCTTTTTTTTTTTGCATCAGGAGACCATGCCGTTTGACCACATCTGAAAGCAATGGTGCCGCAGAAAAATGACTTCCTCCGTGACAGGCTCAAAGACCATGGAGCAACATTTCAACCTTTTTCTCTGTAAATCTGTGAGGACGAGTGGACATGTTCTGCTGCTGTTTCATAACTAAAATAATGACTCATTTACACCACACTACGCTCAAGCAGAGAGGGTACATACCATTCGAACAGCAACAAGGAAGATGCATGTCATGTAACACTCTACATTCGCCTGCTGATGGATGTGTTCTCTTCTTACAGCAGAATATTTCCTTTTTACCTTTTTAATCATCCTATTAGACCACACAGTCCTCATTTTAATAGAAAGGAATATAATGTATCTGTCTTGTGAGATCTTATTAATCCCTTTGAATGTCAAATAAAACTCAAAACATAAAGTGTAATCATTGTTATCAGTACAAGCAAGGGAATAAAAACGTGGAATAACAACATAAGAGTGCAGCAACCAGTCTCTCATCCAGTGTGTACACTGGCTTGTTCATCATATACAACTGCAGCCAACTGTAAGTATAAATGGAAGAGGCAGAGATGAATAATACATATGAATTACCTCCATGCAGTCAGGGTTTTTTTCCCACTCCCCTCTGCTGCAAGAACATGATTTTTAGTAACAATAAAATAAGGCAAGGTGCACAGATAAAAACCACAGGTATTGTGAGTGAACGGTGCGTCAATAGTTGCAGGAGCTTGAAAGGTGTTGCAGTACTTTCAGAAAGGTGTTAAATAGTGTGTAACTGCAACCAACAAGAGTAATGCAAGTCTTTGTGTGCTTAAAATGAGAGCTGCATAGATAGAGAAAAACCTGCCTTTTTAATGTTGATAAGGTTGATTGTGTTCGCACTGTGAGAACATGTCTGACGTCATTGGCAAGTTGAGGTACTGTGTTCAACTTCTTTCCCACAATTTTAAATTTCTTTTTTAGCACAGATTCTCTAAACTCAATGGGATAGTTGTTTTGCCCCTTTAGTGTTGAGGAAGCAGATATGGGCACATGGTGAACGTTCAAATCCATAATCCCAACATAAACAAATGTATAGCCCAAATAGCACTAGAGGAATCAAAAGCAAAACATGATAAAGAGACATGTTTTCATCCTCTAATAAGCTCTTGATTCACCCTGTCACAGTCACTGTGTTAATAATGGAACACTTGGAAACGTTCAAATGAAAAACATCTGTATTGTGAATTATTGGAGATCTGTAGCAACGGTTTCACCTTCAGATTGCAGAGATGAATAATTAAATACGGAAAATACTAGATCAAGGCTTTTATAAGTTGGTTAAACACAACTTTTTAAGCTCGACAAAAAACTTCTTTCCAGATCTTTAGAATGTGAATCATACCCCCTTTCCCTGCCAATTCCTGCTGTGATTACTAATGTCTTCTCTGACCTATGTCCCTCTTCTTACAGGATGTTGTAAGCTTGTTGATCTTATTCCTACTGTAAATGCTGTGCTTAAGTCACTCTAAACAAAAGTGTCAGCTACATAAGTCTACATGCTAATGGCTCTATGAGGCTGTACTAGTACAGAGGCGCTTTGAGCTAAATGCTAATGCTAGCATGGCAGGGCTTAGTTCAATGTGTTAGCATGCTATCATTTGCTAATCAGCACTAAACAAAAGTACATCTTATGGTGATGGGAATGTTATTTTTTCAGATATTTGATCATAAGTCAAAGTATTGGACAAAGTGGAATTTCGACCTGATGATAGCACTACATGAAAAGTTAAGGGATCACCAAAGTTCTTACAATTCAACATGAGGGAGCTATGAGTGTCTGAAACAAATTTCATGGCAATCCATCCAACATTTGTTGAGACCTTTCACCTAAAACCACAAATATCAGGTGTTGTCAGGGTGGTGCTGGTTGAAAAGTCAGGGGACCACTAAAGTTGGTAGGATTCATTCTCTGGGAACCATGAATGTCTGTAAAAACTTTTATAGCAATCTATTCCACCATTGTTGAGATATTAGTGGATAGTGGTGAACCAACCAACCAGCCAACAGACAGACAAGCAGTGCCATCCATGGCTAAAAACAGGCATTGCTACAGAATGACTGTTTCCCTGTGATCTTACACACATCACAACAATAACATCAGATGATGGATTCAACAGTTCACTGACTCACAAACCTTAATTTTAAACCATCAGCATTTCCTTGAAAGTACCTGGGTCCTCCCTGTCCATTCACAGAACCTGATGAGGTTTGACTGAGAGCATGTGAAAGAACGCAACAGCACTCGGGTCTCTGTGGTCTAAGTCCCCCATCGCAGTCAGCCGGCCTTGATTGCAGTTACTGCTGTTGAGAATCATGTAACCTTTATGGGATGGTTTCAAAGATGACTCATAGGCAAGCTAATTTTAGACGGCTTTGTGCTTTAGATTGGCCTTGAAGTATATAATTATAAAACATGAAACAGAGTGACACAGACAAAGAAAGACACACACTCTGCTATTGTGCACAATAATAGTTGCATATTTAGTCTCAGTGGAAAAAGGAGGGGGAAACAGCCTTGAATTTAAAAGTGAGTTTCAAATATTTAGATGTGCTTGACATGGTTCCCACTACTGCATGCTTCCTGACTGCAGTGGTTTTACTACATTTTTATGTAGACCTAACACCCATATGTAGAATTTGAAATTTGATAATTTTGGTGGGTCTGCATGGCCTTTACTGACAGTAATGTAAGACAGATGTAAAACGACCAACCCCCACCCCCACTGCATATGGCAAGTAGAAGAGAGGTGAAATGAAACTGCCATAATAGGAATAATTGAAGTGAAATTAAGAGTTTATTCCCACAGAACAAGATATGTTGATCTTTTTTAGCCAAATTAATTTGCAGACCACAGCCAGATGGTTTAGAGTACTAACGTTCTATTGATCACTTATTGTAAAGGCATCCTGAAGACACTTTTTAAAATCCATTGTGTAGAGTGGACACAAGTATAGGAGAAGAAACAAAAGGTCTTGAAAATAATTATGAATTGAATCAAATTATTGAAATGACGAATTTACACTGACAACACTATTATCGTTGAACTTATGCGTATGACTGACCTCTATTAATGTGCCAATTAATGAGGCATTGTTCATTAAAATGTGATGTCTTCGTTCTTTGGTCTGCCATAGATGCCAATTGCAGAAAAAAACCCCCAAAGAAACAAAGGCAGTGGGAATGAACCTTAAGTTGTTATTAAAGTTATTATTATATATTGAGATAAATTCGACACATATTTGGGCTTTCAGTTAGTCATTGTAGTTACATTAAAATACAACCATCTCTGACACTCTATTGTCAGCGAAGTGGATAGTACAAGAGAGAGCTGTTGGATACTGACGGAAAACAAAACACCAAATTGAACCACAGCTAGTTCCACCGCTGTGAGTCTGACCTTTTACAGCGAAACGAGACATGTTAGTGTCACCTGGAGAAAACACTGCTGATTAACATGGCTAATCCCCTCTCCATGACGTCACCACCAATCAGCGTTACCTGGCCACTGGTATTTGTGGTTGAATACTGAGTCCGACGTCAGGAACAACCAGATTCAAACTGACAGCGCAACACGTCTGAGGGAGAGAGGTTGCCTTTCATAGTTGTGGGAGTCTTTTTTTACATGAAACTAACATCTGGGGCAAAGTAAAGATCATGCTCCTCAAGCCCAGAGACAAAATCAATCTGAAGTGTCTGCAAGTTGAGTCGGTTTTTTTTTTCCTATTGCTTGGTGTGATAAAAAATATTCCACAATAAAGTTGTAATATGAAAGTAAAACAGTGATGACTGGCAAACAAACTAGAAACTTTTGTTTTGTTTTGTTTTTAAATACGGTAATAAGGTACCCTAATCAATGCTTTAAATGCTGCACACCTTGTCAAATCAAATGATTGAAAGCAGGGCAGCAAAACACATTATTCAATCCAGCCTAAGTTTAATTACATTCTAATGTTTTAACACAAAGGACCAAAGAATTATAAAAATTATGAAAGGGTTCATAGCATTTGACCGCTCCTAAAGAAACAAGCTATCTGTTCTTGCATATAAGTACCCACTGTAACGTCAGAATACAGTTAGATGGTTGTAGACTGTCAGGGTGATGCCAGTCAACCGTGCAGTAATATGTTCCCTGGACTGACCTCTAGAATGATCTAACCATAATAGACATCATGATTGTCCTGGCAGGGTCTCTGTAACCTCCCATGAAACACATTGTGAGACTGTGACCATGCGGCTTAAAGACTACTAACAACATTGATCAGCTCCATCTGAGCTGCAGAAAGCTGCAGCCCATTTACAAAATACAGAATGCTAAAAAAAAACACATTTTCTTTTGGAGAAAAAAACAAAACTATAGATTCTGTCTTTGAAGTGATTATTTTTTTTCTCCTGTGCACATTTTGTGTTTCACAGAAGCTGTGCATTTCCAAGTTCCTTGCCATCTGTGTAAATGTGATACCTCTCCTTAGTACAATGAACTGGAAATGGAAGCTGTGTTTCACATAATCCCCAAATCCATCCAACTCTCACATCCTATCATGCAAATTTGGTGCAGTTTGAAGAGAATCCGGTCTCCCAACCATATGCCTGAGCCGTGTAAAAGATACAACAATTTATTATGCATGCATTGCAGCAGGCTTATGGTAATAAGGTATTAAATTAGTGCTGGACATTATTGCTCTTCTATATCACTTCTGCTCAAAAGATTTTCATATAAGTCACATAAAACAGAAAAAGGAATGAGATTTTGGAACTGATTTGCTGGCAAGCTATTCCCGTGATTTCCTCGTGTAGAATAACATTTGACCATTCAGATCCATTCTGCTCAAAACTCTGAACTGGACCTGTGTTCAAATATGCCACTGCTCTGTCATACTGATTCAAAACCAGGTTATTTATGTAGAGAAATAGCAATTTACCCAAATGACTTGACTGGTCTTGTTTTAAAATGTAATGTTTTTTTTAAACTGTCTTTTCACAGAATAAATTCACGGCAGCTCTATTTGTGTTAAACATAGTCATAGTCATAATCATAAACATATAGTCCACAACATTTTACATATGAACTAACATTAATTCAAGAAAGAAAAATGCAGACTTCTACATTGCTCAGAAAATGTGTGTATGTAATGTAGTAAAGGATCACCACAATGTAAAACATTGCAAGCTGAATCAACTTGAAAAAAACGCATGTTGCGGACTGAAAAATCCGTTCAAAGTCGAGTTGTTATGATGCCAAACATCATGTTACGTTCACTGAACTTGAGTTTGATACTCACAGTGACACATGTTTAGTCAGATTTGCTTTCCATTTACACCCTCAGCTCGAAGAGTCAGCTCTTAATTTGCGACACACTTTGCGAGTCCATTTTGTACCAGCGCTGATGAAGAAACATGTGAGGCTGCTGCCTGTGACCTTGTTACGTTAGTAGTGCAAGGACTGAAGTGAATGCTACCCTTCATACTGTTGTGTATGAATATGCAAATATTGTTAATTTCCCAAGTTTAACTGCTGGACACAACATGTCTGCTACCTCACCGAAAAGTCTATTCTCAGTGTATTTGTGCTAGAGGTTTCATGTTTCCACATCACACACGTGTGAGTTGCATATTGAGCCATGATTGACTTCCAAACTCGTTGTGATGTCGCAAAAAAAAAGATTTAAGGTGATCACAGAAAATCTTTCCTCCTTCAGCAGATGAATGTGAAAACAGCCTTCTAGCTTCAAACTCTGCACACACATCAAACAATAAGCAAAACATATTTTTGAGTGGGGGAGGCTTTTAACTTAACACGCATTAAAATACAAAAATAAAGTTTCCATCATGCCTGTTTTCTTTTTTATTGTGGTCATTGGAGGTATATTTATTTCTCTGCAATTAGCCTAAGTAAATGCAATACATTTAAGCACATTTTACAATACCAACCAATGTTTTACATAACGGCAAACCAAGTTACTTCAAAACACAGTAACCTCATCAATGTGGGAAATGTTTGCTTCTGTGATACAGTAGACAAGTGACAAAACCACACTAAACGTCTCCTGATGAACTTATTATGGTTATAAGCCACCAATCTTTCTCATTACTGAAGCAGTTGTTTATGATGTGGAAAGACAATGAAGTGTGATTTCTTTAGGTTTCATATTTCACCTCTTACTCTCAGTTTTTCATTTTTTGTTTGGGTCTTTCCCCTGGAACGAAGCAAATAGCTTTTAACTTTTACACGTGAGAGATATAATAGATATTACAACAGATTTTGAGCTGACTTTGTTAAACAACGTGTAAAAGAAAAAGTGTCTGCAGTCATTTTTCTAACTTAATCTGCAACAATGTCACATGGTGCGGCGATCAACACACACCAACCATTTGTATTTAGAGTGTGTGTGTGTGTGTGTGTGTGTGTGTGTGTGTGTGTGTGTGTTTGTGTGTGTGTATGTGTGCGTGCAGATTACAGTTATCTTTTAGAGGCCAAGGTTTTGTTCAGTGTGAAGCCACTCCCAGTGTTATTTTATTCCGTGAATGTGCAAAATGTGAGAAAACACCCACACGCTCCTCACTGCCCATACTGTACCTGCTTGTTTTTCCACCATCATAAACACCAACTGCCCTGCGGCTGTTATTTCCCATGCTTCCGACACAGTGTGTAAACTAGTGTAATGCACCGTTGTTATTACCGATGCCATACGATACCATTATAAATGCTGCCACAGCTAAATCACCATTAGCTGCTGGTGCTGCCGCTGCTGCTATTGTTGGTGATTTTGTTATTGCAAATTTGTAATGCCTTGCCTTCAGGCCATTAATCTTGTACGGGATCACTGTGTATAAGTCGTTTGTATGGTCTTGACTCATCAATCAGAGCTGGAATGTTTGTGTTACAACTGCCACTTTGTATGATGGATGAAGATGGGTGTTTTCTAACAGTACAGTAAGGGTAGGGGATGGCGGATGTGTGTGTATGCGTGTGTGTGTGTGTGTGCGTGTGTGTGTGTAATGGAGCACAATGCAAGCAGTGACACTCATTATTCCATGTGCGGCCGAGAGTGATTGAACACACCACATATTAACTGTCTTTTCCTCTTAATCCCATTGTGTTCTGCGAGATTAAATTTGAACACTAATAAACGTTTTTTATGACTAATTAATGTTTCGCACCTTGCCAAGAATCACTTTCTTCCTCTACTAATTCTAATTGGTCCAATTAATCATGCAAAAGGTAATTAGCATAGTTTGATGTGCAGTAAAGCCACTCAGGAGCCCACGGGGGGATTTGGAGAGCTTTTGTTTCTCGATACAAACAGAAAATTAGTCAAGGGTGGTAGGCGCTTGATGCTGAAGCGCAGTGCAGCACAATACTAATGAGTGTATTCTATTGTGATGGTCTTTATGGGACTGACAGGCATATGTACATTGGAAGTGAATGAAGATGATTGGCTTTGGCTGCCAGAGAGATCTGTGTAATGTCCTGGAGATTTACAGTAAGAAAGGCCATTCTCAAACACACAGACGCACACATTGAGGCAGGAGCTTATTCCCCGGTATAAATAGATTTCCAAAGGTCTCCTGTAGTCTATAATAGACATATATTGATCTAGATTTTCTCTGTGCATGCAGGTCTCTCTCCTTTTCAAATCAATCGTGAAAACTTTTCATGGAATTTCAGGAAGATATTTTTGGACCGACATTAAAAGCAAAAACTCAATTAAAGAGATGTTTTTTTAATTGTGACACCGTGTTTAAATTTATATTCTACTGTTTTCATGGATGTATACAACCTTGGACTAGTACAAAAAAAAATATAACAGATGTGCACACTACTGTCAGTGTGTATAAACATATATCAGGTTCCAGTACGTCTGAGGGGGCCAACACAATAGTACACCACCTGATATGGATATTAAGACGTGGCTAAAAGCTAAATATCTCATGATCTACCAATTTATTTCACAATCACCACTTCACTTCTGAACAAAGGCTGCTCAGCAACAGTTTGCCATGTGTTCCTCCTCCTCCTGTGGGTCTATTTAAGCTTCAACTTTAAGTTCTTTTAAACCTATTAAGCTTAAATATGTATGTCAACAAGACAACCTGCAGGTTTGATTATCACTGAGGAGAAAACCCCTCTAACTCTAATTGACTTCAAGGAATTGAATAGCATTAGCTTGCATATCCAAAACTAACAAGACATTTCAATAACATTTATAAAAATTAGCACCTGAGCAGATGCCATGGAATTAGTAACGAAACAAATCAGACACTAAATTTTGATATAATAATGGCTATCCTAAATAACTTATAGAATACATAATTATTAGTTACTTGAGAACAAACTGTTGAATATTATTTTAATGAAACAGTGTCTAATGTTTACTTCTGAATATATCTGTGAAGCTGGATACTGAGCAATTTCTCAACAAACCTCTTGATGAAACATTATTGAATTAGAAACATTATTACCATTATTATTCACAATTACCTTTCCATTACTTTTTTGTGTTTGCTCAAGTGAGGACGTGCTTCACCCTACCAAACAGAGTATTGGGCTCAAAATGCACTATTAGTCCATAAGTGTCCATGACAGAGACAGCTGAATTTATCATTTTCACGGCACATTTACATTAATATTCACATCCATGTGTCATATTATCAGCGAACATAGCGCTCTCTAGTCGCTTTTATCAGGGCCAGAAACATTAGGGACGGCTGGAAATGTTAGAGGTTTTTTCCCTCATGTCTCAGTTGTGTTGCCTGTTGTAATTCTAAGAAGACTATTTAAGGGTACGGTCAATTAAAAACAATATAGAACTTGAGAAATCATACTTGTGATTTAATGATTCACATGCAGGTGTGGTTTACAATAAAGCTCAGAATGAATACTGTGATAGAAAAACAAACCACTTTCATGGTACTTTTTGACATATGGCCATTCAGTTTGAGATCTAACGTTTATATTTCCATTGAGGAACTATTTTTACAATGCTACCGTGTCTCATTAAAAGTATTTATAAAGTATATGTAATAAACCTGTATATATATCAGGTGGCCTTAAATGTTCCATTTGTTCATATGCTGTTTGTTGCAATCTATGTGTCAATAAACCTGAACGTACTATATTTATGGTTCAATACTTTGAGTGGTATTTGTCTGTGTCATTGTGGTTGCAGATACATACTGTAGATGGTCAAATAATGTTTCTTATGTATTGAGCAAAGAAACATATGGCTGTATTGAGATCGATAGTATATTTTTGCAGTAGTGTGGGTAGGATTGGGCAGAAAATGAAAATGTTGAGAAAGCCATTAATAATTAGTGATAACATGATGGATAACAACTAATATCAATATGATGATGTATACAATGCTGATGATGGTCAGATTTCACTTAAACGGTTTTGCACAATGTCAGCACCTATGGATGCAATCAAATCAAACAAAACCAAGCTTCAGTCTCATAAAACTAATTTACAAATTTAAACAAGAACACTTAAGATCAGATTAACAAACAATCAGCACTTTTCTTTTCATTTCTTGCACAATCTACAATTCAGCGCCCACATATTTCTTCTCTGCTCTCTTATCTTCTGCACTACAAAAATCTATGCACAGTTAGAGTGTCAGCGAAAATAGTTGGCCCTATAATATCATTCTACAAGCAGAGGTTGATTATGATAGTGAAATTGGCAGCAGAGCGTGGAATATCCCCCCGGTGATTTTCCAACTCCAACTCATTTCACGGGCCATCTCTGGGTCCCGATCTCTGGGACTGGGTTGACTTGGCTCTGGCCCCTGTGCTACTGATGTCTTGATTGCTGTTTCATAGACTTTCACGTGTCAATGCAGCAGCACTGAAGGGACCTGTGAGGAGGAAGTGATGCAACCACAAAGACATGTAAGAGCGGCTTGAAAACACTAACACTGTGGTTTTCTGACCTCAAAGGAAGGAAAGAGACAAAGAGAAAGCGAGAGAGGGACACACACACACACACACAGAGAGAGAGAGAGAGAGAGAGAGATAGAGAGAGAGAGAGAGAGAGAGAGAGAGAGAGAGAGAGAGAGAGAGAG
>CM022473.1:22361064-22543269 GCA_011952105.1 Coreoperca whiteheadi
AGAAAGAGAAAAAGAGAGAGAGAGAGAGAGAGAAAGAGAGAGAGAGAGAGAGAGAGAGAGAGAGAGAGAGAGAGAGAGAGAGAGAGAGAGAGTGTGTTTTATAGATGGTCAGAGGGTCTTAAATGTCAGGTGGTGACAGTTTCGAGCATGAATGTCAAACTTGTGTTGAAGATATTTTTGCACGAATGTGGTTTTGTTTCTCATGCATCTACCCAACCCATAAGGATAACACTGTGCACAATACACTAATACAAAATGATAAAAAATGTAATAAACATTAATCAGGTTAAAAGCAGGTGAAACAAAACCAGACTGCTATGTAATCTAAAGTCTAACCTAAACAGTGACAATCTAATTGCTGCTGCCAAAATATTTGATTTAAAGTAAATTAGATCAGTAGCTAAAAAAATACTCTTGGTAAATGGAGCTTTATCTGTAAGTCAAGGCCATTAGCAGCCCTAGTCTGAGTTGCCTTGGGCTCTGTAATTAACTGCGCTCAAGCGCAGCTAAACATTTTTGACATTTTTCCTAGTCCAGAATTAACTGTCACAGCAGAGGGAGAAAGTAACCATCTTGTCACATTGAGTTTATCTGAAGATTGTGAAACGCTGTCCTCTTCTGTTTTACTCTCTCTCTTGCTCTCTGCCTCCCTCTCTATGTGTCCATCTCTCTATCTCCCTGAGACACACATACACGTATACACGCTCTCCCAACCTGGATCTCATTTCAGTAATGTTTCATGATGAGCGAGATGATGGAAAGCGTGACTAGGCCTAATGTTTTGAACGTTTGGTGGCGCCTTCATCAGGTTACATTACACTGCTAATTGTTAGGCAAAATGCATTCCTCTTACTTGAATGTATGGAGCAGAGCTCTGGAGCTCATCTAGATGAGGTCACATGACACAAATAAAAGTCCATGTGGGGGAAAATAACTATAAAACACCACTCTGCCATTTTGAGTTTTCTATTACTTACATAAAAGCTGCTGTATACTTTATGGTTAAAATTATCCTTGTACTGGCACACACACACACCCACATGCACACACACCCACGCACACACACATGCTGCACAGGGGCTGTTAGGAACAGCAGATTCACCTGATTGGTTTAGCTGAGAAACAGAAAAATGAGTTGGCTGATGTGAATGGAAATCCCAAGGTACCGTAAACATGTAGCATGCAGAATGACAACTCCCAAGCCATCCAGGAACTGCCTGGTTTCCAGTTAAGAATGATTTCTCTGTCACCGCAAATGCAGTTAGTGTTTTGATGTACGATTTGTCAGGAACAAGCAGTTACCACAGTGTCACAGTAGTTTGGGGGTAGACCTTACACAGATTAAGATCAGTAAAATATTGATTGTTTATAGGTTGTATAATAAGAACTTCACAAACTTCAATCTGTAACAAGAACAATAAATAAATGATGTACGATAAATAAATGATGAACATAATTCGATATATGTAAACATGTTTTTACATCTGTAAATGTATGAATATGTAAAATATTGGACAAAAAAGAGAGATTTGTCTTTTTATACTATAATTACTGATATTGGGGGAAATAAACATTATTTGTGAGGTTTCTACAAATTACCTTTAGAAAAACAAATTGACAATCTGTATTTGTCCCACAAAATGCATCAAACATCGATGACGTTACTTGTACCTCTTTCAGTTAGGTTATTAAATCCTCCTTCTTGGCAGCGATATACTATGCAATACAAAAGCAATTTCCTGTCACCAAAAATTCATGTCAAGCAGATGGTGAAATGAACGTATTAACAAGCAATAAAGGCGACAGAAGTTTCTATTCAAACAGCACAGTTGCATAAGATGGTTTCCAGACTATTCAAGCAGCTTTTTAATGATGGTAGAGTTGACCTTAGACATCGCCCACACAAATTACTCATTTGGAACATAATAGACCATTTCTGCTAAGTTTCGTTTATTGAGAAGACAAAGTTTTCAATCATTCCATCATCCTGGATGGTCACGATGAGTAGTTGGGAGTTTATAAAAGCCATATGATAATGTCTGACTGGCCCAAATGAAATACCACCAAAGAAAAGTCTCATGTCAATATGGTGCAAATTCCCCCTGATGAACACACATTAAACCAATCACTGCGCGTTAGCATTTCAGTCGTCCGCAGACCATTACCCATCGCTGTAATTATACCACATATTCCATATATTACTTTGAATGAAAGAAGTCCAATTACAATCCTTTTACTCTGTCTCTCAGTGTGCTGGCTGATGCCTCCATAAAAGTCTGTGATTAAATTACTCAGGGGAAAGCACTCACATTTTATATGACAACCCCTGACGCATCGTTCAGCCACAAATTCCCCAACCAGCAGCAAATCTTCTGAGAGGCTCTGACTGCGGACAGGTGGGTCTGGATGACTGAGAGAGACAGAGAGACAAGTCCTTCCAGCTTTATGCCTTCTGCTATTATTCTCTGTCCCTTGTTATTGATGTAGAGCTAACTTACCTGCCATACATATTGTGTCGTCTGACAGGAACATTAGGAGGAACGTCACTTCATTTTTGATCTCCCTCCCCCAGCATTCTGTGTTCTTTCTACTTAGCTGTCGAAATGTTAAGAAACACAATGCTTATAACAGTGCTGTATGTATTCATAAAGCATGAGCGCTGTACCTGTAAGTGTAGGGGCTCCCCAGACAAAATCATGACTAAACAGGGGTTATTCAAAACTTTTTGTCATTGTCTGTTTCAAGTAGTTTTAGTACGAGCAGTGATTCCCACCGCCAACTGCCCTCTTTTCAGTTTAAATACAGTCAAAGGCTTAAAATGAATATACAGTAACTACCTACTCCCACATGTTCCACTGAGGCAGAAAATTCCCTCATCTGAGACGAGTGTCTGCTGCAGACTGTAGGTGTTGCTGTGCTGATGAACACTGGACATAGGCACTGTGAGAGAAACCCTGTTCATATAGCAAAGTAAGAACTTTACATCACACTCAAATGCTAGTTTATTCAAGAATTTTATTCCACCCCGTCAATGTACAGGAGCCATTTTAGACAAACAGTGTGAAAAGTGGGGTTTGAGAATTCTCCCTCGTATTTCACAGCAGAGAAATTCAGAAGTTGTTCAAGTCACACTGGAATGTGAAATGTGAGTTCCGGGAAGACATGGGCCAGACAGACACAGAGGCCCTTCTGACAAGGAAGGAAACCTTAACTTGTCAATCACGTCACTCCTCTGTCAATAGCTGTTTAATCCTCTGCTGAAAGCTGGTAGGTGCTGGATCTAGAGGCAGAGGGGAGGTTAAAGGTGAAGTGAATGACACCCCCCCACCTCACGGCAAGAGCATTTTCCATCGTCGGAGCATAGTTGGCTGAAAGGTAAGGATCTCGTTGTTTTTTTTTAAACCAGACATCTGAGTTTTAAATATCAAGGCTTCAGCTCCGCTTGTGACAGTGATATTTATAAAAGTGATTCTGACGGGAAATGCAAAATGCCTGTTATCAACTTTTGCAGATGGCATAAAATGTCTCTGTCTGAGAGCAGATCCTTTATGCATTGCTAGCCATCCAAAAAAATCCATGTTAAAGTGTATTGCTTTATACTCTGCCTTTTTGAAAATATACGGCGACAGTTGAATCAATTGTGGTTAAATGTGTGGATATAAACAAATCATAATGAAATGAATACTGTAAAGACAATAGTCTCGTTTTGAACAAAAATACATTTGAGCTTATATAAGCCTCATCATCTCCATGACAACAGCTTTACTGGTAACATGGAGACCTATTTGTGAATAACCACAGCAATGTCTTCCAATGGAATAAAACTGCACCTGTGCACTTTATGGATGGAAATAATAGACTGAAAAGCAACTGTTACAGTGAGCCTGTTGCTGACTAGATATGAGCATGAGATGGTTTGATTTTGTGTTGTTTTGCACAGCACTGAGTAATTTTTCCTCACAAATGACAGAAATGAAAAAGATTAATTAGCTGATAAACAAACATGATGTTAGATAAGTAATGTTTCATTTCTGTAGTGTCATTTTACAGTATGCTGGGAGAAAAATGACTAAAGGATCTTGTTTTTACAATTAAAATAAACCCCTGATCTTCAATTTGTTATCTTGTACAATCCATTTGTCATGTTTAGAATGACTTTATCATTCAGCTACATGTTAATGATGGTAAAATCTGAGCATGTATTCTTCCTGATGCACCATTACAGACAAACAAAATAAATGCAGTCTTAAACCTGAATGAGAAACTGCAATAGCACAAACTCTGCTGGATATACGATGCAAATTGAAAAAGCCGACATTTAAATAAACAGCTTCATTGTGAACTTTTCCCCATTTTGTTTGCCACTGGGATACAAACTAAATACCGCATTTGTGGAAAGGGCACCAGAGCTGAGCTGCATACAGAGAATATTAGATCAGAACCAATAGAAAGATGTATAAGATGAATAAGATGTGGAAAGGAAAGGTTTCTCTCTGTTACAAAGGCTGCTCGGTTGAATAATTGGAGAAAGTTATGCCAGCTCTGTCAATACATTTCACAACAGTCTTGTGACATTGAATATTTATGATTAATACAGATATTTTTAATAAATATTTGATGTTACTTAGAGTGCGCATAGGTAGGTGGGTAGGGAGGTAGACAGGCAGGTAGGCTAGCCATGATGGGCTTATTACAGGTCCTGCGACAGCCACAGTTACCGGAAACTGAGAAACTTGCAGGAAACGGCTAGATTTTGAAAGTATCCAACCGAAAAAGTTCCACCCCCTCAATTCAGAGCTCCTTCAAAAGCCACGCCCCAAAAACACGTGAACCCACGCTTCGAAGGTGTGGAAGTTGACGCTTTTTAATCAATCTATTGTAAAGGTACATACAGAATTAGAGAGAGAGAGAGAGAGAGAGAGAGAGAGAGAGAGAAAGCCTGCAAACAGCTGATTCTACACACCTCTCCCTGCTTCTCTGTTTGGGTAGTGGAATAACATGACTGACAGGCTGAGAGACAACAGAGGAGGAGTTTCCTTTATGCCCTGTCTTAATAGTGTAACCTGAAATATTTCTCTCTCATAGACTCTGAATTGCTTGTCAAAAATATGGAACAAAAGTGTGTCCCATATCTTTTAGTTTCCGATTATGGGACAATTCTGTATGTTTTAGAAGACGGTTGGCAGCCCCACTTGAGGTCCCTCAGTTGTCGCCATTGTTAAAAAAGGCACGTTAAATTTTGACTCTGGTCTGACCTCTTGCTTTATCCAAAGTGTTTTTGATCATTGCCTTTTCAAATGCTGTCTTCCTTTTTTTGCCTTGTTTGCCAGTGCTGACCACATATGCAGGTACAGGTGGCACTGGGACTTTTAACTGCTCTCTCTCCTCCATAATTGTGAGACTAGCGTGGGTGCGTACGGTGCCAGCATCATCAAGTATGAAGCCACGTCTAAACTACTACGTTTTCGTTTATGTTTTGCTACATTTGCACCAAACTACCCTTTTCGAGACCCTAAAACGAATACGTTTGGAAATGCTGCTGGCACCGTTTTTGTTTGAAAACTCCAGGGTTGCGTTGTAGTCTGGATGGCCCAAAACAGAGGCTTTTGGAAACGATGACATGGCCACCCACGTTCGCTTCTTGATTGGACCTTATCAGTTACGACGTGTCTTTGCCTGATTCGTCATGCTCCTTTCACGTGTCCCTTTTCCGGAAGAAAACAAACACAAAGCATGGCCAGAGACAGGTTATTGAGTATCTTTGGCGTGGCTAATACAACATGGATAACAAACTACAGGCTTTGCTGACCTCACTGCCTATGCCAGCAGCTTTTTTGCCGTTAAATTCTGCATTGTATAATGCTACTACTTCGATCATGTAGTCAACTTCTACCAAACCCACGGTAAAGTTAAGCCACAATGCTAATCCACAGACTACGTCAACAGCAACGGAACCATTCTTTGAATGTACAAAAGTTGTGTGACTGAAAGTACTGTTTCATGGACGTTGTTGTCAGTAATGGATTTGCTTTGGTGCATCAATATTTAACGTTATGTAGCCTATAAGGATCATTGGGAAATGTGAACTCGGAGTATATGCTATGATATTGTGGAGTATTTGAGTTTGTACATTGATGGAATGGTTGTTATATTGTCTATATTTTTCGAAAGACACAAAAGGATGTTGAAAATACAATGATGGAAAAGAAAAAAAAATTCTTTGTCAATATTTTTCGTCCTGCTTCCCGTTTTCACCTGCATGCACTTGCATGCACCCAGTGTATGTGATTAGTCATGTGATATGTGTTTTGAGGCATGGTAGTATGGGCGGAGATCGTTTTAGTTTTAAAACACCGTTTTTAAACGAAAACGTTTTTGTGTGAACATACCCTGAGAATGCCGGCTGGATGCACGCATGTAGGCGGGTCATATAGCAACAGGGCAGGTAGCCATGGTAGTGAGGTACAGTGGCGATATCTGTTTTTCAGACCATTTCATTTTTTTATTTGAAAAGACAGTTTCAACAAAAATTCCAAAAAATGTTTTAGAAAGACTGCCTACCCTACCTTTAATGTGCATACCAAACCACTGCCATGTGCATGGTTTATAATTACACACACACATTATTATTTGATTTACACAAAAACATAAAAGACATAAAAGTAAGGTATACTTCACTGTTAATGTGTCTCTGTGGGCTAAATGATAACACCATTACACATATTGTACTTGTAGTAGAAATGTGGCCTTTTGGAATTAAACTGGTGATGAACATACAGCCATTATCAATGCCCATTATACATTATAAAACAAACTGTATTGTAGCAGAAATATGGATAAAATGATATAATTCAGAGGGAACCTCAAGCTGACTAGGTCCAAAATGTTACTGTGAACTTGTTCCAAATGTTTCCTATGTTGTGGTTGTTCCTGGTGAAGGAAAGCAGCAGATCCTCACATATTTGCTTAAAAAAATGCCTGAAATATTTAATCGGTCATCACATTAGTTGCCATTTACCATTAATTTTGACTAATCAAGTAATCAAAACACGATTTCAGCTCTAATACTGTAGATAGTGTCTATATAAAAGTGTGTAATATGAGTGGGTCACATCTGATGAAAAAACAGCCCTTGATACATGGCCTGGTGTTCGTCCGAATAAACGTTTGATCTATCCATTACTTTTATAGTGACAGTATGAACACACCACTGTAAACAGAACCGGTTGTTTACATTTTATAGCAACACAAGGAGACACAGTCTTGTAAAGCTGTTAGTCACTTGATTGCATCTGTTTTCAATATCACTCCCATGTCCATCGAGTATGAGCGGGAATATACAAAACGAAAGGCATGATTATGGTGAATCAATTATAATGATGCAGATGTCTGAAATAATTGAAGAGTGCTGGTAAATGTTGTGATAAAAGAGGTAAAGGAAACATTTATGATTGAGGAGGAGGGTGACTGAGGCAGATGGAAGTTAAGATCAAAGAGGATGACTAAATGCTTTGTCTTTTAACACAAGTAGAAATTTTAATTCATGATCTCAGAGGGGGACACATGGAGGTGTGTGGCTAATTCAGTAATAGAATCAAGCGGGATAAAAGCAAAACCCTGTAATGCACTGTGACACAAGGCTCACATCAAGAGCAGAGAAAAGAAATGGTAAAAATGTTCGTCTGATAAAAAAGCCATGTTTTCTCTCAAATATTAATGACCCCATGAAAGGCTTTACTCATAACAGCAGCTATTCTGAATTTATAAGAGCCCAGTTACGCAGAATAGTGATAAATAACTTCTTCCAGTTCTCACAACCACACCCCTTTGTCTTTTAATAGATGGATGCACAACACATGCAATTGCATGTCTGTGTGTCTCTCTCTTTCACACACACACACACACACACACACACACACACACACACACACACACACACACACATTGTATTTCCATCACTTTTGGGGACATTACATTGACTTACATTCATTCCCTGGAGTCTTACCCTAACCCTAACCATAACCACTACTAGATCAAACCTAACCCTTAGGCTAGCCTACACCTAACCTTGCCCTTACTCTAACCTTAAACCAAATTTTCATCCTAAAATGTAATGATTTACGCTATGGGGACTTGCATTTTGTCCCCATAAGGAAGGCAAGTCCTCACAATGTGACTGTGTAAACAGATTCATGTCCCCACAACATTAGTAATACCCGCCCACACACACACACGCACAGACACACACACAGTGTTTCTGTTCAGGAAAATAAACACTCTGCGTGTGTGCATGCGCCTGTGCGTGCTTAGCATTTGTGCAGCTCTGACTTATTTTTCACTTTTCCCTTTAACTTCCTGTGAGTTACTAGCAGTGGAGGAAATACTTTACAGCTGTACCTTTATTTTTATGTGAAAACACGGCGTAATGCACACAGAGAACAAAAGCAGGAATCTGGTACAGTGTTTTGCTTCACTTGTAAATTCCTGTGCACCTACTTAATTTGCTTTGCTACTCCATAGTAAAGTGCAGTTATAGAGCTGTTGCATAACCTTTGCTTATTTAAGTATGTCATGAGTCTAGAGTGGCTTATGTAACTTCACAAGATGGTATAAATCTGTAGATCCTCTCCTCTTTTAACTTATCTAAAATTCAAGATGCATCTTTTGTGCTGATGGAAATTTCTCGCAGAGAATCTATGAGAAAATATCCTCGATTATCATGCATGAGATTAGTTTCTCTAAAGAGGATGGTGTCTCCACAAATCTTTTTTTTTAAAACCACAATTAATGTGATGCAGTGCAGTACTAGTTGCAAATGTTTCCTGTCACAAGTGAGATGCAGGGAGAAATGAAATGAAGATATTCTTCATTTAAGAAATTCATAATTAATGTTTTCCAAGTCACCACACAAGGAATGAAAAGTCGTTTGATGACAGAGCTTGATGGCTGCTTGTTAATTTGTCATTCACAGAACAACAGGGAGAGATTCAATATTTGTAGAATTTTGCCTAACAATTTGTTAAGATTTAGTTTCCAAAAAAACCCATCTTCCCTAGGAGTAAACTATAATGTAGTCAACCTGTCACTTTGAAAGTTTCTGAATGATTGGTTGGACTGTTGACCCAGCATTACATAAGCCAAAGATTTTCACTCAGATTCAAAGACTTAAGAGTATGGTGGAAGAGACTGTTTACCTCCTCCATTGTGATTCATAAACTGAATGACTTTCTGAAGGAGGGACTAGTTCACAGATATAAAACGTTTTTGTCATGACCTTATCTGGGTTCAGAGCCTGACTATGGACCTAAGCACATCAGTCAGCAACATGACCCTCTGAGTTGTTTGGTACTTGTGGGGAACAGGTACAGTTAATATAACTTCTGAGGAGGATGGTCATTAGTAATTGCCTCCCATTTTGGTAAGTGAGAGGAAGATAATAAAAACTAGGAGGTGTGGCCAAGAGGAAGTAATGCCACGGTCACGTTGGATCCCTCAGGCCATAATTACAGGACGATCAACCAGAAGCAGTGAAGATATCTCCCACTTGGTGAAAAGCACTACAGAAGTGTCAATGGAACTGTGGCCACATGGCTGCAAAGCCATTGCTGGCATCAATATCTAATGAAATCCAATTTTAATACTAATGAAATTGATTCAGCTATCAAGAGGAGCTATACTGTGTTTGTTTGTATGTGGTTTCACTTGTAAACAAACCGATCAAACTATATAATAATGGAAAAGTAGCCATAGGCTTAAATGACGTGATGACATGGCTAGCACTAGGGTAACCGTTTTGGAATAATGAGGGAACAAGTCGGAATAATCGGAGGTTTTGCTGTTCTTCCCGTTCTGCTAACATTGCAAGGAAGGTCAAAATTTAGTCTGGTCACTGGTAATATAGCAAAAGGTCAGGAAGTAAAATGTTTGCTGTCAGTTAAGTTTTGGACTCAGAATCCCTAAATCCAGTTTGAGAAGAACTTTAATACAACTAAGTCATGGCTGAGAACAGGTACCTGCAGGAAGATATAAGATAAGACCAGTTTTCATCCTCCCATTTTCTACAGCACAAATGTCACCTTTAGCCTGTTATAGCCTCCTGCAAAAAAACTAAAAATATTATGGAAACTGTAGCATAGCGTCAGCAGCATATGCAGCAAAAATACATTCACAAATACATTTGAGTTATTTTGCCAAATAACTCTCTTATCAATGTCTGTGCTAATGCTAACACATTAGCCATAGCGATCATATAAAGAGATAATATGTCAGGAGTGAGTGTTTCTCATCTTGTGTTGGAGTTCTTCTTCCCCGAAGTGGCCAAAAAAAAGCAAATAATGCAACTTTAAAACCTAATTAAATGATATTCTTTCGTGAAATTGAAGCAAATACGTTTAACATATAAATACTGTCATACTGTCATGGTAATAGATAATATTTTGGCAAACACAAATTGCTGTACAGACACTCCACTGTGCCACCCTGACCCTCATGATATGGAAATACAGTAAAACATCAACATTACTGGTGATAGTGTATTTTTACAGAATCTTTGAATTCAATTTACACAGTAATTTACAGTGTTTTTAGGTTTATACATTTTAATTTCACATAAATACACAAAAAGCAATTTTCTGTTTTTGCTTCTGAGACAAAAAGTATTTTTTTTTAGTTATCTTATCACCATAATTACAATGCTTTTTGGTCGTATTTACCAGTTTGTTGGGTGGTTCATGTGTGGTGAACTCAATATAGCTGTAATAAGTTTGAACATTAATGTGTCATACAGGAAGTTGATGTTAGCAGAACTAACACTTGTTGCACTAATGGTAGTTCTTGAGCTAGGCCACCATAAAAATAAATCATTTTGTGGCATTTCTTTACACTGTGTGTCTCATTTTTTCTCCTCATATTTCAACCTCGCGCCCCTGCCCCTCTAACTGTCAGACCAGGCTACAGTCGGGGACGTTTTAAAATCTTTTTGTATCAGCCTTGTTTGGCTGGCTGCCTGCCCCACAGGTCGTAGCCAGCGGGAAAACTCCAGGCACTCCAGATGGCCAGTCTGTGTATGAAAGCAAGTTACCAAGCCCTTTTGAACATCAGTGCATACTAAATTTCAAATTAAATATCAGTGCTTTAATATCTCAGTAATATTAATAAATCAAATATACTGTATGTTGTACAGTGCATCTTTCTTTGTAAAGAAAACAACCGCCATTAGCAGTCAGTTCTCTGCGCCGCCACCTGTCGACCTCACACGCATCCCAGATATGTGTCTGCTTACCTCTTTCTCTCCTCTATCTGAAGCTGATGTTTCCAAAGTCATTCATTCTAACCACCCTACCACTTGCTCGCTGGATCCCATCCCCACCCATCTCCTTCAGGCCATCTCTTCGTCTGTTGTCCCTGCTCTGACCCACATCATCAACTCCTCCCTCACCACTGGGTTGTTCCTCACTGCTTTCAAGGAAGCCCACATCACACCGCTACTGAAGAAAGCCACTCTCAATCCGACACTATTTGAAAACTACAGACAGGTTTCCCTCCTTCCCTTCATTGCCAGGAGCTCTGGAGCGAGTTGTGTTCAACCAGCTCTCTTACTTTCTCACACAGAACAATCTCCTGGACCGCAACCAGTCTGGTTTCAAGAGTGGCCATTCCCCTGAGACCGCTTCTGTCATTTGTTAAAGCCCTGAGACTGGCAAAAGCGACATCCAAGTCAGCTGTACTTATCTTACTGGATATGTCTACTGCCTTTGACACAGTTAATCACCACATCCTCCTGTCCTCTCTCAGTGCCATGGGTGTCTCTGGAATCACGTTACAATGGTTCAAATCGTACCTCTCGGGTAGGTCATTCAGAGTATCCTGGAGAGACGAGGTCTCTGAGTCCCAACATCTCAATACAGGGGTGCCGCAGGGCTCGGTGCTTGGACCGCTACTCTTCTCCATCTACATGACGTCCCTCGTCTTGGTCATTCAGAAGGATGGCTTCTCCTATCAATGCTATGTGGATGACATGCAGCTCCACTTGTCGTTTCAACCTGACGATTCAACTGTCTCTGCTCGCATCTCAGTATGCCCGACTGACATCTCGCTTTGGATGAAGGACCATCACCTGCAGCTGAACCTTGACAAAACAGAAATGCTTATGATCCCGGCCAACCATAAGATTCTCCACAACCCTTCCATTCAGGTTCATCGACCGTTACTCCGTCCAGCATGGCCAGAAATCTGGGGGTGGTAATTGATGATCAGCTAAACTTCAAAGCCATGTCGCCAGCACCACCCGGTCCTGTAGATTCATCCTCTACAACATCAGGAAAATCAGACCTTTCCTATCTGAGCAGTCTACACAAGTCCTAGTCCAGGCTCTTGTCTTATTGATACGTGCTACTGGCTGGACTCTCTGCTTGCACAACCAAACCTCTGCAGATGATCCAGAACACGGCGGCAAGAGGGGTCTTCAATGAACCGAAGAGAGCACATGTAACGCCTCTCTTCATTAGGTTACACTGGCTCCCTGTTGTCGCCCGCTTTAAGTTCAAAGCGATGCTCTTGGCCTACAAGACCACCACTGGTTCTGCACCATAATATGTTTGCTCGCTAATACAGACCTATCTTCTGGCCAGATCCCTGCGCTCTGCAAACCAACAACGTCTGGTGGTACCATGCCAAAAAGGAAAGAAATCCCTCTTGGGCACCTTCCCTGAATCCGTTTCACATTGGTGGAATGATCTGCCTACTCCTATAAGATCAGCAGATTCTGTAGCCACCTTTTAAGAGCACCTGAAAATGCATCTCTTCCGTCAAAACCTACTGTAACTGACAATCGCTAACTTCTTCTTCCTTTCTATCTCTTTTCATTAAAAACAAACAAAACAACCCCCCCCAAAAACAAGCCTTACTCTTTAGCTTTGTATACTGTGCTAGGCTTTAACAGACTAGCTTCTGGATGTTTCTAAATGTAAATGTCAACAGTCCATCAATAAAATTTAATAGTCAACAAAGTCGTAAGTGTGGGCAAGAGATACTGGAGGCAGGAAGTTACTGAATTCTTTGCTTCCTGTTGGCTGCCATTTGTTGTGGTGGAAACTATGAAACAATCACCAAAGCTATAATACAAACTCAGGAGCTGGATCCTTCGCAGTTGGCATTTCTAGAACAAATATGTTGTAACAGGCAATGATGTATGATGTTCGTAATAGACTATTATATAATGTTATATATTTACATGTACAATTTATCTGGTGCAGATCTGCAAGTTGTTGATTGTGAAACATCATAACCTATACTGTAGATTTAGGTATCATTAAACTAGCTCCAGTGGTATTTATACTGTCATCTTTTTGAAAGAATCTTCTTAGTGATAAACTTGGCAATATTGGACTTTACATTAAGTTTCATTAACCACCTGAATGCACAATTAGAGAGTGACTGGGGGAAGACTGGACTCCTTTTATCTCATTTGGGGATGTAGCTTTAGCTATGGGTGTTTAGTGTCATGTGGTGGTATTTTGTAATCAGTGCCCTTGTGCCTATATAGCTCAAGTCAAAACACTCTCAATACCTGCACAACCACAGAGAGGTAATTAATACCTATATAAGTCAGGCTAAGGACATTTCTTATCAGAGTCATTAGTATATTAAAAGGCTTGTCAATAGGATATTAATGTTAAGTGAATGATGAAAGCCACGTGGTATATTTACGCTACAGTTACACTATTGTAATTAATTGGTAACATTAAAGGTTTGACAATAGGATATTAATATGCATACTTGGCATACTATATTTCAGTTTTGTAAAAAACCTTACTTTGTAATTCGAATGGCGGGATTTTGACGCAGAGTTTCAGTATCTGTACCATGTTGCTATTTCTCAAACCTATTTCTCTCTTTTCAAACATTAAAATGTTTTAATTAACTTAATGGAGTTGGATGAGATTCGTTTTATGGGATATCGATTTAACTCAATCCAAGCTCGGAGGCAATCTTTTTTTCCCCAAAGACAGAAATACATATCTCCCCTCCTAGAAAATGCTGAACATGAAACTATAGACAACGTGGTTGATTTTCACAGAAAAATATAGCATTAACATTAAGGTCAAATATTAGGAGTGCTGCAAATTACTTGTCAAATGTATTGTACAATAAATCATTCTGAGAGAACAACAGCTAAACGCATAGGAAGTAATCATTTTTGTTAGTGAATGCTTTCAGCTTTCAGAGTGATTGGCAGCTAAATAGTTGTCTTCAGTTTCGGAAGACATTTGAATGATAAAACAGAGCCTTAATTATAGTGAATAGAAATCATTTGAATGGCTGTTATTTAGGAGTTTCCTATTTTTTGGTTAACAAATCACCAAAAATTATATTAAATTACTGTATTTTTGTCTCAGGAAGTGGAACAGATGTTAACGCCAGCTTTAAGAGCTGCAAGATTAATAAGGTTTATAAAAATGGGCAATATACTGCAGAGCAGTGCGTCTCCAATTCAAGAGCAGCAGAAGGATACCAGTGAGAGATTGAACCATGTATCTTTTCTTCCCTCTTGCCTCGACACCCTTCACATTCAAATGACCTCTGAAGGCAGCATGGCTATCTGCCTGATAGATATTACAGTATTTTGTTTGTGTGGTAGAATTCAGTGCCACCCTCCCCCACCATGCAAGCTGACCTTTCATATTTAGTATACCATGTTGGGTAAAGGTCAATACTGTTTTGGCTTCTCTCCACTGATTTTGTTGTGTGATTGGAAATGCCCCCAGAGTCTTTGATATATAAATATTTCCATGTTGCTGTCAAAAACATGCAAAGGACGCGGTACAGTTTCAGAAAGTGATTTTTTAGATTTCTAATAACGCCAGGCTGATTAACTTACACCTGAGCATGCAGAGCTATAATGTTGTGAGTTTCTCCTCTCATTAATTTCCATTACTTCTGCTCAGCCATGAGAAGTTTAGCGTTCTTGTGACCTGAAGTTTAGGGCACGTAAAGCTTGAAATTAACGTAAGACCTTATGTATCATGTGTCATGATTTGAAAAATAAAATACTTTGTTAGCTGGGAAAGCATCACCTGTTCAAAGCACTGAATTATCAAGATATAAATATATATTTTCCCTTTAGTCCATAGATTTAATGTCACTGGCATGTTTTTTTCTCTCTCAGACTTCACTTTCAATGGAAAGGCAATGGATTTTCTTACATTAGATTTTCCAATCACATAAAGTGCCTGCTGCTGTCTCCCTGTGACAGGTGCAGAAACCTAAACAGCCTCTTTGAAAACTGAATACCTCATTGCTAAAACCATGTATATTATTTCATTACAGGGCGATCTTATAATAGTGGGTAAGACACATCTCCATTCCTCTATGTTCAGTATATCGTTTAAGCGATTTCAACCTTCAACATATTTCACTCATCTACTGGAATTTTAGACTTTTGTTTCATCACTCTGTCTTTCATTCTGTCATCATCTCTCTCTGTGGTGGTTCTGTTTTAAGACTTGGGAATGTGAAAGGCTCCAGTTAAGCTTCAAATGGCCCCCCTCCTCTTCCCAATGAGATGGAAACATTAATCAATTAGGTTAGCCCTTAAAGGATCTGAAGGAGATGAAGCTCCCCTCTCTCTGAAAATGAAATGCCACAGACTTTTAAATCCAGTCAAAGGGCATTTTTCCCAATCTTGCTCTCTTCTCTTTTTCCCCCCTCCCTTTCATTCCCCACTCCCTGTTTCATTCATCTTCCCTCCCATCCCCCTCTCATTTCTCATGTGCAACATAAGTCGAAGGTCGGGGAATGAGAGGATGATGTAGAGGAGGGTTTTATTCAGGAGAGGAATGGGAGGATGAGGGGATGGTGGAAAACATGAGTTAAACTAACATTTTCTAGGAAAAAGTCCAAAGGCCAAAAACATCACATTTTATAATTGTTTGGCATCAAACAGAAAGACGGAGATTTACATTGTTTCCCCTCACCACCTTATAATTTCATGTAAAAATCAAAACAAAAATCATTTGATTGATTTTGATTATTTGTGTTTTTGATGCACCGACAGGTCAGAACCCACCAGTTGTCTATATACTTGAAATGAAAATGGTGCAACAAATAATGTACAATTAAATAAAATGTCATACATAGTAAATACTGTATGTGGTTGGTTTGCATCTGGTTGAAATGCAACAGCAGCTAATTACTAGTATGGAAAAGGGTCACGCACAGGGTGGAGCAGACTCCATGGATGGCAGTTGTTTCAATGGCTGATTGTCCAAAGGAACAAGAGACAACATAGTCTCATTATTGAAGGTCAGTGGCTAGAAAAGGTTAGCAAAGGTTCACCATTGAACAGCCCTTTGTGGAGCGCCTGCCACGGCCTCACACACAATTTATTCACACAAGCTTTGATACAAAACTCAACTGTGCTTTGGTAAAGAGAAGTGCAAATTCTGCAAAGCATTCTTTGGCATGTAGTTGTTGTTATTCTGGAACTGTCATACATTTTTGTTTATTTGCAGATTTTAATTCAGTTGATGCCATGCCAGGAAATGTATCTGAGTCTTGCATTTTGTCATTTAAAATGTCTACGGATTCCTTAAGTTAGTTACAGGTTTTCATATATGGTACATCTTTACTAACCATAACCAGAAATATGATCTCATAGGGGAACAAATAAAATGTACTGGGGGTCAGTGACAAGCAGCATTAAAATATCCCTAGACAAGAATGGGGTCTTTTGTAAGGCTTTGGTCAGTGTGTCGGTTTTAGGCAAGAAGCTACTTGCTGTGTCTAGTAAGCCTATATTGCATCTGTAGCCATTATATGCCTTGTTAACCCAGAATTGTATTCCACCAAACCCTGTCATGTCACAATACTTTCCCAGAGTCCTATTTAAATACATTTTCTTGTCTTCTTTTTATGATCATAGTGGTTTTGAACAAAATAAGATAAATCATTTGATGTGCATGGTTGAGGAGAAACAGCCAAACACAGTGAGCCTCAATGGTTTCTCATTCAGCATATTTAGGTAGCTAGAAATGAGCAGAAATGTGGAAGTGAAAAATTAAACACCAAAGTAGCAGTCTGATTGAGCTGAAATACATACATAAAGTGAAATTCATTGTATGAGAACCAAAGGCAAAGGCAAAGTAATTTATGAAGGTATTTACACAACATTTTTTACAAGCTCCTCTATCACAAAGTTATTCCCAGAACATAAATGACACAAATCCATGCAAAGGTGAGTCTTGAGCATAATCAGTTTCCATGGGTTTTATTTTTTTCCACAAATTTGCTGCTTCTTTGTAATACTGCGAAAACAACGTGTTTTCTGTGTAAATTAAGGCCATTAATGAGTCATCTTTCTGCTTAATGGACCTATTGAACTATTTCCTGTTTACCGTTACTTTGCTGTTTGCTTTTCTCAGGACAACCTTATATGGAATTGCTACCAGTGGACCAAGGCAATGCTGTTAACAATATTTACATTAGTGCTAAATTAAATCAGAGAGAAAGGTAGCAGCATTTAGGACTTCAAATTTGGGTTAAAAGGAAAAGAACTTGGTGCAACATCCATGGGAAAAATAACAGTGTGCTGCTCTAATGTCAGTAAAGAGAGTACTTGAACTCTAAAACGTCTGGCAGTAATATCTGTACCTGAAAGCTTTGACCTGTTTTACACCAGAATAAGCATTAATATTTTACACAAAATGACCAACAATAAAAGTCCTGCAGTGTCTGACGAAACTGCACCTTGACAGCTTCACTTCCCATAACTAGTGGGTAACTGAGGGTCTTATTATAGTGACATTAAATAACACTTGCATAACGCTGCTTATTTCTTACAGATGAGAGAGCTAATGTGTATTCTCTCGTGTGGAGGAGGAGGAGGAGGCCACTTAAGAAATGCTGAATTAGTGGCAGTATGATATCTGAAATATACTGTGTGGAGGTTATTTCTTGAAGGACACCTTCCTTTTCCTACTTCCTACGCTTTTAATTCATAAACATTTTGAGTATTTCTACGTGCACGCAACATGATAAACACATTTGGATTCATCAAATTCCCATCCTCTCTCATTTGTTTCCTCTGTGACACTATTTTTTGACAAGGTAACATTTTGTGCAGGTTCATTTTTTTCTTCTTACGCATTAACGGCCCTATAATGTGAACAAATAAAAAGTTCCATCTCCAAGGTCAATGTTGGCCAGTCGGTAACAAAAACTTACAACAACTACAGTAAGGATTGCAGTATTTTGTACATTCATGGTCCCCAGAGGATAAATCCCACGGACTTTGGTGATGCCCTGACTTTTCTTCTAGTGTCACCATATGGCTTTGAGTGTAATGTCCAACAACTATTGGATGGATTGCCAAGAAATGTGGCACACACATTCATGTTCCCCTCAGGATGAATTGTAATAACTTCGGGGATCCTCTGACTTCTCATCTAGAACCATCATCAGGTCAACATTTGTCTTTGTCCCATACTTTGATTCATGATCTACCTGCAAAACTGACATCATGAATAGCTGTACTTTGCGTTTTGTGTTACTTAGTAGTTGTTAGCATGCCAATCTAAGATGGTTAACATGGTAAACATAATACCTGCTAAACATCAGCATTATTGTTACGATGTGAGCATGCTGATTATAATATTTATCTTACAGCACAGCGAAGCACCTAGCATGGCTGAAGAGTCTTATTTAGTCTTGTTTATCATTATCAGAAGGTCAACTGCAATTCCCCTGTTCTAATAAACACTGTTTAAAGTTGTGATAGGATTATGATATTATAAATATTTAGAGTACTTTCAGGATGCCTGTTATTTTAACTATTAAAAGAGAACTTGAACTCAATATCTCAAAACCTCAGATTGCAGACAGAATTATAATTAATTTGAATTCTATGGTCACAAATTTAGTCAGTAAAAGTGATCTATCACTGTGATTGGCTGACAATCACAGCAAACTGTCCTTTGAATGCTATTTTGAAGCTTTAAATGGTAACATGTCATTGCACTACTATATCTACAGTGATGTAAAACAAACAAGGAAATGCAGAAAATGAGCAAAAACCCAAGTCACACTGTGTCGTGAGATAAATGGGAGAATTATTTCTTTGGTGTTGTTTATCGCTCATTGGTGGTAATCAGTGCACATTTCCATGTGGAAGAAGAATTAACAGCTCACTTAAATGCAAGGGGAGAAATCTAAGGGGCAGAGTAGAAAGGGAAGAAAATATTTCTGTCTTTGTCTTGAGCCACTCTTCGTAAATGTTTTGTTTTAAGATGAAATTCTACACCAATTTAACTAAAATTGAAATTGTTCTCTCCAAAGCGGCTCCTCTAAAAGCACAAAGCATTACTAAACATTACTGAGGTCCTTTACTTAAGAAACGAAATTTGTTTCTAGTAAAGGAAAATTAGTTATCAATGTTCGAAAAGTAAGATCACTTAAGCTTAGAAGAAGTTATAAAACCAGTGCTGCTGACATCATCTAAGTATTGGCAAGGTCGTAACCCTTAATGGAAAATGTTGTTTTATATTTTCCTCTCGTTTCCTGGTGCTAGCAGGAGCTCTTACCAAGGCAATAAAAAGTGTTTGTTTTGCTAATTGCTCTGAGTGGCTGAATTTATTTCAAGATGGCATGCCTGACAATGTGATTTACATCCTACGTTGGAAAGAATTTTCTCTTGAATGTTACACATTTTTAAAGTTTGCGTGATTTTCTCTCCCTGTGTCATCTCCCCCTTTATTTACATGTTACACCAGTCTGAGTCCCTACTTTGTTTATCCCTCCACCCCACAACTAATTCCACCCCCTGTCTCAATCTTTACCAACATCCTTCTCACGCTTCCATCTCTTTCTTTGTTTTCCATTAACCAAATGTCTTCCACCCCCTCTATATTATTTTTTATCAAACATCTTTCCTTCTCAACGGCATAATTCCCTTTCTGTCTGGCCATTACTCTGTTACACAGTGCTGCAATACAAAACACTACACACATTCCTGTCCCATGAAACCATTGGTTTGCTCGTGCCAGTGTACTGTATCTTCTGCTGTAGCAGTGACTGAGAGGCCGAGTGAACAAGCGACAGCAAGAGAGTAAGTGAGAGACAGGCAGAGAAGAATCAGTCAGACAGCGAAGCAGAGGTACAGAATGAGGAGAAATCGGTATTTCTGTGACAGTTAACCTTATGAGCTTGGAGTCGGGACAGGCTGAGCTGGCAGCTGATGGGAGACCGCCACAGCAAGCCCACGGTGAGACCCATCTGTGCCTGGTATTAAAGCAGGCTCACCTCCAGGGCCGGAGCCACCATGCAGCGTAATAGCTACACGGACATAGGCACAGTCCTGAGGGGGCCAACAAGTCACCCACTGGGATGACAATAGCAGCTTGGTTAACACAAACACGCACGCTCGCACTTGAACAAAACCTCCCACACGTGCACCAAAAGCAAAGAAAGACAAGAAACACACATTGGCCGTAACTTACATGCTGCTCTGCCTCAAAAAAACCCCAAAACATTAATGACACTTTCCTACACGTATGAGTGAGCACATAACACCACTCCACCCTATTCTCAAAAACAGTGTGATGCACATTTGGCTGTGAGCAATGTTATTTTCCCTCTCGGCACCTATTTGAAGCTCTGGTTGGACATTGTTCTGTGTTTACATCCTGTTGTGTCAACCGCTGTGTGAGTATGTTTTGCATTTGTTCAGGTGTGTGTAAATGTCATTGTGTGTGTATGTGTATGTGTGTGTGCGTAAATGTAAGGGTCAAAACTGGAGCACAATAGCAATGTATATTATCTAAGCTACCGTGAGAAGTCTATTCTCAGTGTGTATTCAACTGCCTACTGGCTAGAAGACATGCTACAAAATGAAATAAAGTGAAATAAAGTAAATGTACAAAACAGCTGTAGGCTGTGATGTAGTGGAGTGGAGTAGGTGAAACAGGGCCTTCATTATGCCAGTATTATACATCATGACAAGTGGTAACAAAGACATGCAAGTCATTTAAATGTAACATCTTTAAAGGGACAGCAAAACACAAATTCGTGCATTTACACATGTATTTGGCCTTTCCTTGTCTGGAGCCTGTGGTGTTATTCTTCACTGACCTTCAGCTGTGTCCCTCCTAATATTCAGCATATAACTGTGTTAATGGACATCATGACAGTCCAGTCAGTGACATTATAAAAAAGCAAAAGGAAAAGGTGAACCTTGGGAGGTTTATTGGCATTTTGGGGTTAGCGTTTCTTGTCTGGATTATAGTGAGACCCCAATAATACGACGCTAATGGGGCTGTTAGCAGTTTGAACCTCAATTTTCGACATCATTTTTTATCTTTAAATAGTTTTACAAAAAGTTGCAAAACTGTGTTTTCTGCATTGTATAATAATATGACAATATAAATAATGTATCAGATTTTTCCCACACTGAAGCTATATGGTGTTTATAAAATATTCCAATCTGGTATTACATACATTTGTACACATTTACCTAAAAATCAGCCTGACACATTGTATTTGTTACCTTTGGAAACTTTTGATTCTTGAGTTGTACGGTTTATATTTTAGCATATAAATGTAACATAAAGTGCCATGTGGTGGTAGACCGGTGGTGGAATGGAACTAAATACATTTTTCTCAAGTATTGTACTATAATCTTGAGGTACTTTTACTTTTACCATTTTAGGCCACTTTACGCTTCAATATATGACCATTTCAAAGGGAAATATTGTACTTTTTAGTCCACTACATTTGTATGATAGCTATAGCTACTTGTTTCTTTGCAAATAAAAATTGTATGTGCAAAACGTGATCAGTTTATAAAATGCTAGACACTAAACTACCCAGCAATATATAAAATAGTCAAATTTAGCTCTCACCTCGACCAATTAGAATAGTAAAATGCTGTGTCAGTGATTATATTCCATTAAAGTGTGTAGGATTTAGTGGCATCTAGTGGTGAAATTGGAATTTGCAACCATTTGAATACCACTCCTCACGTGCCCTTCCAAGCTTGTGAGAAACTATGCGAAAAATGCGAATGACACTATCTAGAGCCAGTGTTTGGTTTGTCCATTCGGGGCTACTTTAGAAACATGGCGGTGCAGCATGGCGACCTCCGTGGAAGGGGACCCGCTCCCTCTGAACATATTAACGGCTTATTCTACGATAATGAAAAGACAATTCTTATTTTCAGGTGATTAAAACATAATTATAAAGACTATATTCTATTTCTGCCAATAGCGCTTCCCAAATGTTGCATCCTGGACTTTAAATATAATAGCATAACACACACAGGGTTCCTGTTTCTGCATTAAGTACATTTACTTTTGATTCTTTAAATGCACTTTGCGAATACTTTGACTTAAAAATACATGCATGACTTTTACTTTACTTGTAATGGTGTATTTTGTATTTTAAGTGTGGTATTGCTACTTTTACCGCAGTAAAGAATTCGAATATTTGATATTTCCACTGTGGTATACTCCTTCAATTACGGACACATCCATTCATCCAATTTTTATACCAGGGTAGTGTCAAGTGAGGACTAGAGCCAATAGGAGGTTGAGGATGGAGCGTGACACTGTCAGCGCTGGATCCCAGAAAACACATTTGAAACCAACAACTGGTCTTTAAACCAGAGTTGAATTAATTTGAGATAAAGTCAGGTTTGTAATGTTCTCACTACCACGCAAAGGCCGTCTCTATCCCGCCTAATGGGAGGTAACTTGACCTCAGTTTGGGAGGACTCACTCTCCTCAACACCCCCCTGTCAATCCTTCCAACCCCACTGACCCTCTTCTCGCCTGTTCCTCCCCTGGCCGGTAGAGGTCGCAGGCTAGCAGTCGCTCTGTGGACGGGAACGCATGGACGTATCCGAGCGCTCCCACATGACAAAGCTACAGCGCGCCTGGAAACCAGGAACGGAGGACGGGCGTTTGCGGAGAAACCGTGGACAAGATCAGTTCTGCATCTTTACCTGCAACACGGCCGGCCCGGCACGCTGACAAACCACTCCAGTGACCGTTTTCCTTTTTGTTTTCTGTGATTACCGAGGCGGGCAGCCCCCCCTTCTCTTCGTCTCTCCAAGTGAACTTTATAGGGATGTTATAGCAGAGCATCACCGTGCTGAGTGATCAGATAGTGCCGAAGTAAGTGTAGGACTGATGTGAAAAGTGAACGACTGGAGAGACTCGGTCCTCTTCTCTCTCTGCTACTACTTTTTTGTTCGGTTTAATACACAAGACATAAAGAGAGAGAGTGTGTGTGTGTGTGTGTGTGTGTGTGTGAGAGAGAGAGAGATACTGTGTGTGTTTGTGCAGGAGAGAGAGAGAGAGAGAGAGAGAGAGCGCGCGAGAGAGAAGTCGCACCGTTTTTTTGGAGCTACGCTTTCATGCCGTCAGTCTTGCGGACTCTGAGATGGACGTCAGATTTTATCCAGCTCCCCCTTCAAGCGTGGGTTCATGTACGTTACCGACTGACTCCGGTTTGGACTATTACCATTCCAACAAGGTAACAATTATCTCTACTTTACGAGCTTATTGTCGGCGCAGCCTTCGGTGTGATGATACACGCGCATTGGTTATATATGCCTATATATATATAGGCCTCTATATATATATATATATATATAGGCCTATATACATTTATATGATCCGACGCAATTTGTTAGGAAAACCATTAGGTACAAGTCCTGCACTTTGAGTTCCCTCAGGATGAATTTGATTGACATGAAACGTGTAAAATGCATTATGACTGAACTTTGTTGTATTTCTGAGCCGCAAAGTTCTTGAAACTCTGCATAAAATCACACTACACCTGTTCTGAGCTCGTGAATGTGTTCATCTGGATAAACTATGGGTTACGGTGTACTGTAGCTGTCTTGTGAGCTGAGTTTGGAGAGCACCACTCTCTCCAGGGCACTGGGGGTACTGGCGAACGCTCTCTCTCTGAACAAACCGGACCACGCATTCAATATGTGCCGCTTGTCTTCTTAAAGCTGAATACATGTAGAGCAGCAACTTGTTCCCTGGAGTATTTAGACCTTGCCGAGATAACTGCGGAAACACACTATCTTCACTGCTCCACGCAGGTTCCCACATGGGTCACCGCACAATTAGTCCAATAAACAACGATCAAGATTGCGTCTGAATGTGATGCATGTTATGGGTCGGGGCTAGTTGTGATGCTCTAAGGTACATACCGTGCAGCTGGTAACTGGGCACTCTGCATATTAATGTGTTTTATTTTGTCTCATTGCTCGATAAAAGTGTTTCCAGGAAGAATATCTAGTAGCATGTTCTTACAGGCGTGGTTAACACCATTTTGATCATACATCCAATCTCATCAGTGCGCACATAATAACTTTTTAGGAATGAATTATTCTATAGCGAAACCACCCTTTGTTGCGTAAATTACTTAAGGATGAAATATCGGTATTTGTTCGTCAGATTTTGTGCTCAGATCCACATGGCCACATGCGTTTTTACGCAAGGTGGCCTATTGGAATCGAATAGAACCAGACACTTTTATTGAGAAACTGAAGTGGGAATAGGTGCCATAAATTAATTATCACTGACAAGCTTCTATTTGAAGAAAAGTACCACAAAATCAGATTGCATCAGTCCTTTTTAGATAGCTAAATATTGTCAAGTTTCCTGAATTATGCAGTTATTGATATTTCTGCTCAATGTCATGGGGCCTGCTGTAAAGAGATCACTTTTTCACTGCTCCACTCTTTCCATGTGCTGTACACAGGTGCTGACTTTTTGCTTTGTTGATAAAGGTTTTGCATTTAGACAAATGGCAAATGTACAAACCTGCCAAATAGTCCAAGATTGCAATTCACAGGCAACAAGGCTGTTTTTTTTTTTTTTTTCATGTGGTCAAGGTAAAACTTGTGTAAACATTTGGCAGCGCTAGAAGAAGGCATTATACCCACATCCATTCAAATAGGTTTGCTTGCCTTAGCACCTGGAGGGAAGCCAGCAGGCAGTTAACATTTGCTGATGACAAAGTGAAACATTATAGCACAGTACAATATTTGAATTGTTAATCTCCCCTGTTCATACACACTGTCACCTGTATGTATACATGAACAGCACACGCAGGCAGCTGCACTCAGACACACACTCTCACACTCACTTGCAGAGAGCTTTAAATTACAATACATGAGTGCTTTACATCGAGTACAGTTATTCCTTAACCCCTAACCTACTGTGACATCAACTTCAACCCTTTAACCCTAACATAAACGGATCCTAAGTCTGAATTTAGCATTAAACCATACCCTAAATTAACCCGTTAATAAAGTGAAGACACATAGAAGGTTTTTGAAATCTTTCTGTCCTTGTGATGATGTTACAACTGTCACACTTTGGTGCGTGTTAGTGTGTGTGTGTGTAGCTAGGTCTGACTCACACACATAGGCATGAACACAGTAGCTACAGATGTATATTTAAGATCACAATGAGACTTTGCTGTCTGACCGAGGCCATGTCTCACATTGTATTGTTAACACAATGAACTGTAGTTGTTATGATTCAGCGAGCGCAGAGGTTGTTGGCCCGGTGAGAAGCAGGTTTGGATTTCAAGGACAGAATCATATAACGTTGTCATTACCTTAGTAGCACCTGTGACTAAGATGTAAAGTGACATATTATCTGTGCCGTGCCACTGCTACTTCCCATAACTGTTGAATAATGATACAGGAGCTTTATATGACGTTTTGGCAATAGTTCATCTTTATGGCAGTTTCATTTCAGGAGCAGGATGGAGTTGACCCCCCTGGAGTAGCACTGTGCTAGTAGGGCCACAGCGGTCCAATGCTACTTCAGCTGCAGGTGTTAATTGGAAAGCTTGCAAACGTGATGACAAATAAGTAATTTTTTAATTTTAGTTATAGCTATTCCAGGCATGGTTTCAATGGTTTTTGTTTGAATATTTCACAGGAAATTGAAAAGATCATTGTAAGTCACTGATTTTTAGTAGCAGTTTTTCATAAACAGTAACTATGGCTTGGGTTTTGTCACAAGCACAAATTACAGTAATAAATAATTTCTATTCTAGGAGCTGTGCTCATACAGTGTATGAACAGGCTCAAAAGTCTCAAACCCTCCCCTACCATTATTTACACTTAAAACAGGCAGATTATATATAGCTTGTGTGAAACTCACTAGTGTGCTTATGCATTACTGTGTCTAGCATTTAGGACACCAACCAGGAAGTGAGCATAATGCTAAGTTGGACAGTCCATATAAAAGCCCGTAACTTCCTGTAGTGGTGTAAGCTCAAACACAAATATATTTCTGAGAGTCACTATTAGGCTTTGTGAGAATTTCTTTTGTGTGTGTGTGTGTGTGTGTGTGTGTGTGTGTGTGTGTGCATATACTTGTATTCATTCTGTTTTCTACCTGAAGGGGTTTAAAATTGAGGAATGTAAAGAATGTGTAAGCTGAAACTGGTTTTGAGCTGATTGGCCACGTTCAGACTGATGATTGATTGATGCGTGCCAGCAATATGGATCACACTGACGGGATAAATCAATACCACAAATCTATGAATGGACTTGACTTTTGAATTTAGGCTGTGGATTTCCTGCATTTGGACATCAACGAAATACGTTATGTAACAATCAAAAGATGATTGATTCTAATGTACTTCATGCTTTGATTTCCTTTTTCAAACCAAAATTCATGATCAAACCACAAAATGAGGCGATTATGCAAGCTAAAAATGCCATTGTGCTTGTCTACATTTCATTGTATATTCCTTGATAAAACAAACTGTGCATCCACATTTCAGAACAATGCAAAGAACAGCACATGAGAAAAGCATCGATTTGTATTTCGCTATGAACCCCACAGCTCTGTTGCTCTTCTCAACTCCATCCAACTTGCATTGTCCTGCACTTGCACAATCACCGTGAGTCATCTTTACTTTTCGCCCAAGATTTCTCCTAATCTCTTTGAAGCCTCTCTGTATCTTTCCTCACTGAGTGGGAGTCTTGTTTGTTCAGCGTACACTCAGCTGTGTATACCAGCGCTGAAGGCCACTTCTTCGCAAATGCCTGTTTTAGCGGGAGACTATTTGTCAAATGCATTATGACTTGTGCATACCCCGAGGCAGAATCACTCCGGTGAAATGAAGTTGGATAGATTACTGTAGCTGTTCCACTTTCTCCTCATCCCTCTTCCCTCTAACAACACAGTGCCCAAGAGAGAGGCTCTCATGTAATTATACTGTAGTTATACTGTAGGTTTATAATCCAATGGTTTACAGATGTTATTCCTTACATAGTTGCACACTGTTCCAAGTTACTGTACGTTATTTATATATGCTGACGCCGTTTTCACCGCAGTGCGGAGCAAACGCTTTATTGATGCACAGTTAGTACAGTGCAAGTACTGACAGAAGTGATATCTCAATCAAAGCATTACTGTATCTGAGCACCGTATATGTGTGTGCAGCGCATACCGAATTGCTAATATACCTTGAGGCGATATGTATGAAACATATTTAACAAGATAATCCTCATTTATACATCGCTCCACGTTGTCCCACATGTTCCCACATGGACTGTACATCTTTATGAGTGCGAGAAATAAGCAGCTGACATATGCCCAGGCAAAGAACAATGAGGCCAGCTTTTGCACAGCACGCACCGCCCCTTTTCAAGTGGGCCGTTCCATTTTCACAACTATTCAGATCACTGTATTAGTGATAGGAGCATGGACAGACGAAAATATTTTCGGTGTTGAATTCTGAGAATGTGTTTTTTTCCCTCTTCAAAACATGACCGTAATAGAAACAGAAAAAGAAAGAGTTATTCTAGCAGTACCTCATTCTGTACACAGAGAAAAGTTAATTACATGGAGGCAAGCATTCTTGGGTCGACAGCGTGGACTTGGGGTTTTTCATTGTGCCCATTCATAACATTCTGCTGACTGGCCAGTCCGAGTTGCAGTATCCCAACCGTTCTCACTGGGAAAATGTTAACCCATGCATGGCTCTAATGGACACCAGAAGGGGAAAAAAACGCAGTCTAAAGCTGCTGGAACTGGGAATACTCAAAGAGGCGAGTTTATTGTTCTAATTCAGTTCCAGGCAGTTAACTCAGAGCAAATAATAGATAACATAAAATTGAGTCATGGAATGAACATTGTTTTTTGTACATAAGAAAAAAAAACCTTCAACAGTCCACTTTGTGAGGTTATTTTTTGGTCTAACCACTTCCTGGAACTATTCATAATCAAGTCGCTCTGTCTCCCCACCTCTCCCCCTCTCTGTGTCTAACTTCTTCTCTCATTTACCTTCCCAGCAGCAATGTCAAAAGGTTATGGAGGGAAGACGGATCGCCTGGGGCTGATTGTGTATTTGAGTTAATGATAAGTAGCTACAGTGTTATTCTCTGGAGCAGTGGGGCTTAGATTTTGTTCTGTGCACAGACCTTACAGTTGGAGAAAACTGCACTATTTATGAAGACTTTGTTTTTTGATCACTTGTTTCTTCTTCTTTTCCTTTCGGCTGTTCCCTTTCAGGGGTCGCCACTTGTTTAAAACAAAATAAAGGAAAATACAGGGCTATATTGAGTACATTTTTAAATAGATTAGATGGATAAATTGTGGATAAGACTTCACCTTTCTTGTTAGCTGTTTATGTTTATTCACCTATGTTACAAGATAGGAAAAATCCCCACATTGGTGCCACAACATGTACGATACTGTAGATTCTATTCTGTAGCTACACCGACATGGGTTTTCATGGGATATTTGAGGACAGCAATTGACTGTTTAGAGAACAGGCGAGAGGACACAGTACTGTCCATAACAGGGATTTACCACCATGGACTTCAGTTTAACCTACAGGATACTGAAGGTGACAAACCTCAACCAGACTCTGCAGCACTCCCGTTGCTCTGCTCTGTACTTTATAATCTAGACCAGACATGACTCTAGAGGTGTTAAGAGGGTCATAAGTCATGTATGGCTGAAAATAGATAGTATAGTTTATCCTGCCTGGTTAGCTACTTAATCACCTAGGTCCATAGAAACAGGCTATTTATGTCGATGATTGATCGTATTAACTGCCAAAAATTCATTCATGACAGTGCATTTTTTAAAACTCTTCCCAATATACTTTTGTGATGTACTACTGCTATCCAAATCATTTCTATGATGCCATCACATGGCAACCTATCAGCCAGAAAGTCGGTTTATTATAAGAAATCACCAGACTGCTTTTAGAATGAGACTGATAGCAGGTTTTCAGGCTTGGTGACATGCATGGCAAACTGTAACGTAATACGAAACACAGCCACATCACAAGATGTCAGAATAATTCCAATTTTGACGTTGATTGCAAATCGAAGCAGCCCAGCCTCGGCCCAACTCGTGCCCCTCATTAAATCACATTAACCCTAATTATCGTCACTGGCCCTTGAAACCCTAATACTACAGTCAGTCTTAACTCCTGGCTCCTCAGCTGAATGTTGGGTGTGTGTTTCATCCCCTCGACTTGTGTAAAGGAGTCCAGTGTGCCAAGGCGTTTTAAACTGTCTTCACCTCAGGAGGCCACTGATTCCTTAGTAGCAATAGCCTAGCTTGTCTCTCTGTCTGTCTGTCTCTCGCCGTGTATGTCTAAAGCCCCCCCCCGTTTCCTTGCGCTGTTTTATATTCACCTCTTGATTGGTTGGGGGATGGGGTAGTGGAACAACATTTGAGGGGTTAGCTGGTTAGTGCAGGGAGGGGGAAGTAGATTTGGGGTGTGTAAAAAAAGAGAGAGAGAAGGGGCTGTAGATGGAGGGAAAATCGAGAGAGATTTTTTTGGGGTACTTTATTTTTCAGCTCGCCATTGAGTCTGTAATGTCATTCAACGATGTGGAAACCAAAATGAGCCTTGCCACCAGATGTGTTCCAGTCCAGATAGCGACTTGAAAGACAGACGTTTATTGTTTTAGTGCATTTGGTGTGGTTCAAACCCAAACTGCATGAAATGCTGATTGATGGATTTCACTAATGAATGTGTGTGTGTATGTGTGTGTGTGTGTGTGTAAAAGAGAGAGAGAGGCATCTGCTTCATGTGATTTATTTAACCATTTCTGTGCTGTGTTCTATACGCTCTGTCTGCTGATGAGAGGGGAAAACTGAGTGTATTTCACTGCGCTACAGTAGCATTTCAAAACTAATTCATTTTCTTTCTATCAGCACACCAATGTGAAAAAAGACAACCCTTTCAGTTATGTTTCCCTTTCATATCTACAGAATGTGGCCTTGATATTTCTATAAAGTATATAGACCAAAACAATACTGTATAACAGGCTTCAGTAGAGATAAGTATGGTAAACATGCTTAGCAGTAAGACAATAAATCACAAAGTTGCTACATAGTAGGTTCTGTTTTGTATTATAACAATAAGCCAAAGTAAATATTAACACTCAAACTGCTGTGACCTTCTGTTATGCAACTTTATATCTTTGGTTCACCAAGGGCAACAACCAAACTTATTGTTGATGCTGACATTTAGCATCATCCACATGCATGTGGTTTAGACTGTAGGTCAGGAAGTGCGCAGCTCAGTCTTTTTTGCAACAGTTTTAGCATCCCTGCTGTGAACGGCGTGTCCCTAATTTCGTACAGTAACATTTTTGTGTTCCTTTTGTTTTACGATTATTACCAACATAGATGCAACAGAGACAAAACATTTTTGTTGCATTGAAATGTTGCAATTTCCCTAGCAAGAAAGCTGATCTTCATTAGGATAATTGCCTCATTTCATTTATAAACAAAGTGATTATTCTAGATGCTGGAGATTATGAGTGCAGTTATTGGCTTTGGCAGATTGGTGTAAACCAGGCTGTGGTACATAAATTAGCGTAGTCATTGTATGAGAAAACCATATCAACATTTCACATAAGCACAGACGGAGGTCATCATCTCTGGCTTTCACACTCTCCACTCTGCAAAGATCTCACAGTTTTTCATGGGAATGGTATATATCAGCCTATGTTTTGGTACTATCATGATGTATTTTTTTCGATAAAGGCTCTAAGTGAAATGGTGTGAGACTGCCGTTTATTCTGCTAGCAGGAAATGAAACACTAAGGCTAGGAAGGAGTGACGGAGTGGGGGGTAAGGCCGATTTTTTGCATCTTGACAGGTCAAAGTGGGGAAGTTTTGACAGGTTGTAGACTTGAAAAATGACATCTAACTTGGAAATCACAGGATTTGGAGGGACAGTGTTTCTATCAACCTTAAGTAAATCTGTGAAGGCACCAAATCACCCATCAAAACAAATGATTGGAAATTCATTATCAGCTTCTTGTGGGAGATGGCTTTCATCACATTCGTTGTTGATGCAATCCTTGCGTTAAATGGTAGACTGACAGCTGATCCGGGTACAAGTAATAAAGTTTTAGATTATATAAGAAGCACAGGGAATGTGCCTATCAAGAGTAGCAACATGGCATGTGGTTTATTTGTTGCCATTTCAATCCCCTGGCTCCACTCCTGATGGGTGTTTCCTCAGAAAAGGTCGGCGAGGATGGCGTGATCCAACAGATTCCATAGGATAAGTGTATAAAAACACTGATAAACATAGTGTCTGCACTGTCAAAGAATGCAGCTGTCGGGCGTATTAAGAGAGGTTCGCAACATGGGCAAACATGAACAGCTGTCTTAGCTTCCTGAGGCATGTCCTGTGCAAACAGGACTGGAGATGGCTGGTTCAGGTCCACACCAGAGACCACAGGCCCACTGAGTACACACACTCGGAGACATACACTTTCTCACAGGTAGACGCACACACATGATACAGATGTCTCATACACATACAGATGCAAGCATGTCTGCACTCGCATTGCATAAATAAACACAAGCACACACGAGTGAGCACACAGACCACAGAAATGCTGTCTGGTTGTTGCGTGTGCAACAGCCTGACCTACTGCTGTAGAGATTACTGTATGGTTTTACAGTATGAATGTTTTAATACCCTGTGATCATATTCACAATTTTGGAAAGATCTATGGTTGGGGTGTTTATGTGTTAGTTAGATTGATTAGAAAGATAAGCAAGCTGTGTTTGTTAGTCTTTTCTGGCTTCACACATCTAGTTGCTTCCTTCTCTAGTTGTCACAATGACTTTACAAGCCCTGCTCTTTCAACTCAAGAAAAAAAACGTCACGTGTGAATAACCTCATTGCAGGGTGACATTGTTAATGGTAAAACCTGATAAATCGTTGACATTTAAAATACACCGTAACTAAAATGAAAACTTTTGAAACTAGTGCCACTTGAGATGTATCAAATGTTTTTTGTCAATTGATCTTACTTCAGGATTGCGTAGGAAGTTAGTTAGCTGGTTAGGCCACTAAGGATTGGTCCTCAGCTGCGTGCCGTTTCTCTCTGTGTCGCTCTGAACCGAGTGTGTGTGTGTATATATGTGACTCTCTTCCATATCACTACAAACCCACAGTTCCCCCAGGCCCCTTTTTGCCTCAGTCTAGTAAACCACCTCTGGCACTTTTGGGCTTTGTTCATAATAATTTCATTATAGCTTGCTTTACTTTCCAGGAATTCCATTTGCTGTGTGTTGATAGTCAGTTTTTGCACTTAAAGGTCCAGTATGTAGGATTTAGTGGCATCTAGCGGTGAAATTGCCGTTTGCAACCATTTCAATACCGCTTGCCTCACCCTCCCCTTGGCTTTAGAGCCAGTATTCGGTTTGTCCGTTCTGGGCTACTGTAGATACATAGCGGTGCAACATGGTGACCTACAAGGAAGGGGACCCGCTCCCTCTGTAGATAAATACGATTCATTCTACGGCAATGAAAACACAACGATTCTTGTTTTCATATTTATGCATATTTATGATTATTATATTCCATTTCTGACATAGTTCCTCCTAAATGTTACATACTGGACCTTTAATCTTATAGAAGAACTGCACCTGGTACTTAAATGCAGATGTAATTGCATTTCTCTTTTTCTTTGCCTATCAGTGCTGAATTTGTTTTGGTATTGTTGCCTTTCAGTTTTTAATCTATTCTTATAAAATCTACAAACACACACATATCGAATAATGCTTCAATAATGTGTATAGGAGCTGGATATTACAGTAACTTTAAATTCCCAAAATGTGTGACTCTGTTTATTGATTATGGATCTTAAGTAGCTGCTTCAGGTATGTTTTAGGCCTCAGTATGTTGATTGGTATATGATGTGTTGCTGCAGCTGAAAGAGAGTGTGTTCACTGTGCAAACACAGCATTGCTGCCACTCCTGGTTTCACTTAATCTTTGACACAAAGGCACTGGCATGTGGCTGGGCTCTCAGACAGATTCAGTGACAGAGAGAGAGAGAGAGAGAGAGAGAGAGCGAGGGTATGTGTTCATAAATAGCGGGATAATTGCTTAAAAGTTCTCACATTAAAGCGTTTACATTTATTTATTTTTTCTTTTTAATTCTATTTAGACAGGAAGATTCTGTAGGCCTTGAACGTCACAGTCTTTTATTAAGGTTTCCTGAAGCAAACACAGCATCGTGTGACTGATACCATGCCTTGCATTTTGGTCACCTCAGGACCTTATTCTGGGTTGTAGTGCACATAGAAGTCCAGACTACTGCCAGTCTGGATGGATGATTTATTCGCCTGCCATCCTATAATTACCCACCGGGTAGATGGGAGGACCTCTCTGAGATTATAGTTTGTCTTTGCAGTAAAAAAAAAAAAGAAGCCTGAGACACTTTAAACGATTTGGCAGGAAGCTCTTTTAAAGGATCTTTTGATGTTTTATCAAGCACTGAAACAGTAATTGGAAATTTATTCATCATCTCTGTAATGGAAATGGTGAAGCAAACTGTGAGAAACATTCTAAAATGAAAAACATATCCTCCCAAATTGTCATGTTATGTAGAGTTGTGTTCTTAATTACTGCAGTTCTGCTTGTTTGTGCTAAAACGTTACCTCTTGGCACCATGGACTGTTGCTTGCAAAGTTTGATTTCTTTCAGATGCAGAAGCATGGCATTCAGATAAGTATCGAATGAATATTTTTCACATCAAAAGAATTGTTTCTGCGTTTTTTTGGACATGGCTCGAGGCTAGAAGAATGAATCCAAAATGAAAGGCGGCGACCTCTCATCAGACTTTGACAGGATTTTGCTGACTCCAGTCATTGGTAATCACCAGCATCTTGGCAGGAGAAAGGCATTAGTTCTTTTTAGATATACACCACCTAATATTCTTTTAATTGACTTCAGAGAAACTGTATCAAGACTTGCTCATGAAGTTACAAATTGGCTAAAGCAGCTCATTCTGAGAGCCAGGTGTCCTTGTTCCTTTTGGTTTGGTTTGTTGTACTTTCTGCTGCTCCGCATAATGACGAGGGTGGAAGAGTGGAAGATTTCAATTACTCAGAGAAAGTCAAGGAGGTTGTTGAAGTTTGAGAAATACAACACGGGCTGGTTGCTACGTGGAGATTGTGCCCATTTGGAATGTAATTAAATTGGTTTGGCCGCTTGCCAGTGAAAAAAATATGTTCCTTTTTTCTCATCTCAAATGAAAATGTATAGAGTGTTTTGCTGAAAAATACCTGGAGGGAACAGTAGGCTGTTGAATATTTGTAATACAGCTTGCACTGTGCAGTTGGAATGAGTTTTGAGATGAGTTATCCGTTGTGGTTTCCCCTTTGACATTTCAAAGGTATGCAGCTTTTGAACCATGGATTTACTGTAATCTATTTTTTTTCTATTATTGATGTGTGGTTGAGTTATAAACTGTAAATTGGCTTCACTGCCATTTCACTGGCTGCGAAGGCCATGGCACAGAAACAGACTTTGTAATAATGTTTATATATAGTCACATGTAAACCCCAGTTGTTGGTCCTAGTCTACATATGAAACTGTACAAGGCCGCTGTTTACCATATAGAGTGTGTGAATCTTTCACCGGCCCCTCTGCCCCTCCACAAGGTAACCAATCCATACTGAGACATGCAACGTACTTTACCAACCGCTCTAATTTGAAAGTAAAGATCAACAGAATTTTACGCAAAGACCTTCTTTTATACGGTATATGGAAAAGACCTACACAAGAAAAAAAACATTAGAAGGTGGAAGCAGAGTTGAGGCTACTGCAGAAAGTATAGACATTGAGGAATTGCAACGTATGGCAGAGGAATAAATATGCGGTAGTAAGTCTGCCAGTGTTCTCACATGCATTTGGAGAATTTTAAGAAGGGGTGAGTCTACAGCACTGAAATTACACCCCCAGTTTACATTAGATATATGTTCTTAGATTGATAAAACTGTTAAAGGACTGACACAAAAGTTAACATGTTAACAAAGAAATTCATTATCGTCCAAAATGACTAATTGGTGGATAGGAAACCTACCGTGTCATCACTTCCTTCCTTTTACTTGTGTAAAGACCAACAGCAATTTACATCTGAGGTTGTTTTGGCGCTCACAAAGTACAACGTGATCTTCCTTTTCTTCGAATGACCTCAGAGCGGTATGAACCACAAAAAAATAAAACAAACGTTCTCAGTGATTTTTTGGAAATGGTACAGCTCAAGAGAACTTTCATGGTTTTATTTCAAGCATTTTTAGGGCCGAATAATAACAGTCATTTCTGACTAGTCACAACAGTGTGAAATTGCCCTAACAATTGTAATATGAGAGAAATGGAGCGAGAGGGAGAAAGAGGAACCAAGAAGTAAATTTAGAACCATAAATGTGAGCTCTTAGGATGTTGTGTATTTGTTGTGGAGTATTAAAAAAATCCAGCTGCCTCTGATCCACTGTTGCCTGATCTGCAAATGGATCGAGCTGCCCAGCAGGGCTGTTCAGCCTGGCATGCCGTTATAATAGCTTTTTCTTGTACGTGTCCCGTCAAATCAACTTAGCCTCTTCGGGTTCTATTTTAGTGTTAGTCACATAGTCGATAGAGGAAACTACAAGTCCTGTGTGTCGCCGCCTTTCCCCAGAGAGCACATGGAAATATACTTGTACTGTATGTCCAACGCCGTTATGCCATCATCACACCATGCCACTCTTGGAAAGAGTACTTTGAAATCAGTTCCATGAAGCAAGGGAGAGAGGTGCTGAAATGATGAGCTAATTAGTGGGGTCTACCGCTATCGTGCTGATGGCTGTTTGTGGGTTTGTGGGCGCTGTAGCATGCATGTGTGCGTGCTCACACTGGATTTTTAGTCAGAGGCTTAATCCAACATGCACATGACAAAGCCTGCTAAGTGAATCAAAAAGCTGCGTATCAGTGGAAACAAGGCTCCTCAGTCTCCTCAATGGAACTGCAAAGATAGAGCGAATGGGCACAGGCACATGCCAATACACCTTCAGGGCATTGATTGTGTGCCATAATGCTTTCATGTGTCTCCTCTGCCTATGTCGAATGTAAACTCACATCTTAATAAGGCGTAGGATTTTTTTATGTTGTCTACCGTGTATGTGCCTTGCCAGATACGTTGATGTGGAAAGATGTGAGTAAACGTGTTTGTATGTGTGTGCGGACCCAGACTTACTATACTTGCTGTAAAATGATATAAGTTTCATACAATTACAGCCCTGTACTTGTGCAAGGAACTAGAAAAGACAGAGAGGAAGAGGAGATGGAGTGATGGCGAGATAGAGCTTTATCTGGCAGACAGAGAAAGAGGCCTTGACGAGCAATTCTGCAAACGTACAGATAAAAAGAAGAAAGAAGAAAAGAAAGAACTGCATAAAAACACCAAACTTTAGCACTGACACATAGATGCATGCACACAAACCAAGAGTCCCAGGCATGCATGTGCTGACAGGACACCAGCTCTCACTTTCATTTGTGCTCATGCACCTGCTCACACTCACTGTTATTTTCATTACAGCATCAAACATCAATGTTCCTACCACAGTGTGATCACATGGTAGTTTTCAACAAGTTCTCACAACGACAAAGGCGGTTCTATGAGTGCATTTGAAAACGAGCGTTAAAGTCTGGTTATAAGTCATGGTTACGTTTAGGCAATTAAAACATTTGGTTAGGGAAGGTTTCTTGATATATTAAAGGAAAACTCCAGCTGAAATGGCTGTTTGATTGATTGATCTGTTGTTGATAAAAAAAATAATAAATAAATTGCCAAAAGGGACTTCCTGATTTTCTCAGTTTTATATCACTGCTAATTGAACATCTTTGGGTTTTGGACTGCTGGTTGGACAAAACAAGCAATTTAAAGTGGTTTTTGAACTTGTGATGAACATTTTTCACGGTTCATCAATCAATAAAAATATGAATCTAGAGATTACTCGATGCCAAAAATAATCGTTATTTGCGCCCATAACAGTGCATCCTGTCCTCCTCTAACATTATGTTTAGCTTAGCGATCCATGTAAGGTCATTTTAAGCTGTTTGAATAATGACTAGGTCCTAGAGAGGAAAGCCTTCTGGTTTTTCGTCTGCGAAAGCATTGTGGTTTGCACCAAAAAGGTGTCTCTTGGACAGTGAAGCAGTGTTGTAAAAAATATGCAAAAATGTAGATACGGAGAGGTAATCCATGAACCAGTGCTTGACATTTCAGAAACGCTTCCAGCTTTTCTCACATTACAATAACGTTTCTGCTTTTCTCTTCACTTTAAAGGGACCACACTCTTTCTGCTGCGGGGTCAGGACTTGGTACATCAACTTTAATTTGTATTAACTCTCACAAATCTCGGTTGTGTACTGAATGCATTCAGAGGATTCCCGTTTCTTGACATCCCTTTTACAATGAAATGAGATTTTCTGTAGTCATTCAGGCTTGTTTAGTGTATTTGGCAACTACTATCGCTACCCAAGCAACAAAGCAGCACAAGGGGTAAGCAGGTTTCATGTACGACACTCGAGGTGACGAATGAGCTAATTGGGGATTAACAGTTAATAACTGAAAGAGGTGAAACAAGTGTTGAGCCCCTCTCTGTGCCAGAGTCTGCAGTGATATTTCTTTCTTCCAGGTTCTGCTCAACCCTGTTTCTCACCTGCCATACTTTTGTTTCTATCGCCCTGGATTCTTATCCTCTCTGTCTCACTCTGCTGGATTTCTCTTCTCTCCTTTCTCTAACCCCCTTTTTGTTCTCTCTCTCTTTCTGGCTGATTCTCATCAGCCTGTATTAGTTGCAAATGCAGAACTAAGTGGCTGTGACAACATTCTCAGATGCTCCAGCTGCCACAGATTTATTGAGTTATTAAAGTAATGTACTGTGATTAAAAATGCTAATTTTCTCTAAATCGTTCACCAGCTTACAGAAGCTGATTTAATTACATGGAAAATGAAACAAGGGCCGATGATTCAATCTTTGCAGCCAATTGCCTCTCCATACAAAAATGAATTGCCTCATGATACAGAATTATTGTTTGGGCTACAAAAAGTGAAATGGCAGTGGGATTCTTTTAGATTGAATAATCAGAGCTTTTGCTGTTGCATTGTACCAGCTGTGGTGAATGCACAAATGCTTATTTGATCCATATACATATTTTAGGTTAGCTTGTATTTTGTGCATATGTCATCTCAGCAATTTTACCTCAGGCCATAATCTGAAAGTGAGGCTTTGGATTGAGTGAAAAAATCCTTATCTTCCTAAAGTAAGCCACTCAGTACATGTAGGGTAGTTCTGGTTTTACATTTAAAGCATGGATTTTCAATAAAGAGAGAAAAAAGTTTCCCTTTCCAATATTATTATGAATTGTGTCCTCTGCTTTTCTGAATAATTTCCTTTCTCCTGGGGGATTTGTTCAGTGTGCTTTCCTTGGCTCATTTTGGCCTCTCATTATGTATTCATGTATTCGTTTATATAATGCGCAACACGGCAGCTTCATTGGACAAATCTCAGTCGTTTTGGACAGCATTGTGTATGATACATGAATGGTAACATTTCTTTTCTTTGAATTCAGTGTTTTTTTTCTTTACTTCTACTTCAAGCAGTCCGTTTTTCCTGCTACAGTAATTTTGCAGAATATGCAAGGCCCCTTTTGAACATCACCAGATTAAATCAGCTACTGAAAAAGTAATTCTCATTTGAATAATGAGATAGAACTTTTTCCCTTGATCACTTGATCTTTGCAGAGCACTTCTGCTGAGCAGCAGATAGCACCGTGCAGCACCGTTATTCCAGCCCTCTAAAATCTCTGCAAGATGACCAGAACAGCTTTAGTTTGGATCCCCTCCAGATTTCTCAGTGCACTGTAACAGATCCTCACTAGTATCAGCATCACTTTACAGCCCTACCCCCTGAATAGGTCCTATAGGTGAGCTTGTGAAATATCCGTGACCATGTCAGATGTCTTTTTCTCTCTGGAAAGGATTGACTCATATGTGGAGTACATCGGAGTGAGCGGCTCTGGCCTTCCAGATGTCCTAGACATAACAGAGGCTTGTCAGCTCTGTGGCTGGGCTCTAAATGGGTCACTCTCCTTGATATCACACAGCTCCTTCACAATGACCCCACTGTTCTCCTGATATTATAGCACACCAGGTGGCTCACTATGAAAGTCATGGCCAGACAAATATGGACTGCGTGTGTTTGTGAGCAGTCAGAAAAACACATGAACATGAACACATGTGACTGTTGACTGCAGAGTTGTTTGTTTAAGGTATGGAAATGGCTTTAATACACGCATAATACACTTATAGAAAAAGCTCACTGATCTGTTAAAAAAAGTATTGGATTTTTCTTTCACTATATGGTTTCAGGTATCTTATGATACAAACCTTTGATATGGGGAAAATGCATTTTTCATTGATCTGCTTTTCACCTCTTCCACAGCAGTAAATGCATGCCTGTATTGAACATAACATGCTATACAGGGAGCTCTGCAGAGAGGAGTAGGAGGGTAGTAACAAGAGAGAGAGAGAGAGAGAGAGAGAGAGGGAGCAAGAGAGGGGGTGGGTGGATGGCAGTTCAGTGATTTCTGATTTATGGTTTGATTACAGTCTTTCCATCCTGCTGAAGACTGGCTGTATTTGCCTGCATCACGTGCACTTTTTCTCACAAGGCCTAGTGGTGCAGCAAGCTCCAGCTCGTTCTGTTCCTCGTCAAAATGAAACACACATTTTCACATACACACCACCACTAGGATGGCATTCAGGCACACACAAACATACACACACACACACACACAAACACACACTGATTGAGAGATAAAATGGAGAATGGCTCTTTTAGTCAGCTGAGCAGTCTCCCCTCCGGCAGCTTGGCAACCATTCAATACCATTTACCTCCAACTGGGAAATAATATTGATATTCATAAATGTACCCAGTAAAGGGACAAAAAAAAAAAAGTGATACAACAGACAGTGTGATTCAAGCACAGGTGTCCACTGTCTTGTGTTCATAATATCCCACTCATCAGAATGATATCAGCACATTTATTACCGCAAATATGCTTGAGAAGCTAAACTCTCTTCATGTAGAATGTCATCGCCACTGTTTTGTAAGAAAAATAGCCTTGAGAATTTAGACAATGGACCTTTCTTTTTCACCTGTAGCTGGCTGGATATTCTTTGCTGAGAGTCGCATTTCATTAGTAGCCTAGGAGTGATCAGACCTTGGCGAAAAAGAAACACAGTAGAAAAGTGTGCTCCCTTTATGTGCCATTAGTGTTTTTAAACAGCATCGATCCACCTGCATTTAGACCCTGTTGGTGTATGAATAGGATGGAAGCTCCACTGAAAGAGCCAGTCATTGATATCATGTCTCCCCAGACATTCATTAAACTGCCATTCATTCTTCTCCTCAGGCCTCCTTAGGCCTCTTACTTTGAATTCTCTAACTGCACATTCTGTACCAGGGACTCCCGAGCCTTGTGAGTGAAGTAGTACATTTGAGTTCACCTTGTCACTCAGGCTGGTTTTAAAATGCTTCAGGAAAGTCAAGGACTAGTAGAAAATATAGTTCTTGATTAGTTGCATTGGCGGGATGGTTCCAGCTGTCAAAATACAGTATTGTAGCGCCAAAAGGTTGAGAGCTTATCAGGCATGGACTCATGTCTATTTTAATAGTTGTTTCTTATAATAATAAATATAATTTTCCCTTCTTGTTAGGTATCATTTGACTTGTTTACTTATTTTCTCAAAAGAGGGCATTTGAATGTATTTTATTGTTATGTAATGATATATTGATGTTCTTCAGAGGGTGTTAATTTTTCAGGTCCGACACTGTTAGTACTGGTTATTTGTTTGTTGCAATATGTGTGGGTGGGCACTAAATATAATTCGTAATATCACTTACATTCTTACTGTCAAACAGGCAGTTATCCAGCTGGGGAGCCAATGTTGGTGCCATGTGTGATTTGAGCACTCCATATGTTGCTTCTTGACTCCGTTAGTTACTCCAAGTCTTGATTCGTAATAATTGAGAGTATGGCCATTTGCGATCACCACAACTGAACCCATGAAAGATCGCCCTAAATGTTTAATGTTGTAAAAGGACAGAAGTCTTGCTAACGGTACGTAATGATCTCTATGTGGGCTTGTTGAAAATGGGAAATGGGAAAAAATCCTTTTAACGTTCTTGGGTCATACAGTGGTATGACATTCTCCAGTCAGTAGTGCATCACTAAAGTTGGCAGCGCATCTCCTAGCAACGCTGGCCCTCAAATGTCAGTCAACAGGTGCCATGGAAACACCCACATAGAGGTTTAAACAAATTTTCACCTAGATTTTGTGTCTCCATGTAGCTGATATTTACATTTTTGACTATAAGAAGAGACTGATCATCCCAGTTTACAATAAATAAAGTCCTCTTGCAATGTTGACAGGTCAGAAAATGCTTGCTCTAATCGAAATTGAAGAGTAAAATGGGGAGAAAGTTCAGATTATGCAGCAGTTTTTGTGGTGTTAAAATCCAGGTTTGACATGTGTATAAACTAAACAGATAAATTCACTTTTTTAAATTAAAAACCCAAAAAACAATGAGCCCCATCTATTCTATATCTTTTTTAATTTAGAGCCTGAAACACCAAACTGCTTATGGTTTTGTGGATGAGCCATAGTGCATTAAAGTCAGTCAGTGGGCCTGAGTGGGCCTGATTGTTTCTGGCTGCACTCAGAAAGATCTCAAATTAACACCTAGCAAAAGCTGATGTTAAAAAACCTGTGAACACCAAAAAAAGGCCAACCAGAATGACGGGGGAGCTCGCAGCGGGCCCGGCATTGGCAGGTACATTTGAATATGAACGGCCCCGACTGAAAGGTTATGACCCATAAAGAGGGGGAACGATTTGAGCGAAGCATACGGCGGGGAGAAATGTCAGAATGAGAATGGCAGGAAATATGTTAGTGACAAGGAAAAAGCTGCCCCTGGTATTCTAGAGCCCCGATGAGTAAAAATAGGGCATTGGGCAAGAAGGCAGGAAACCAGCAGAGCGAGGCCTCTAGTAGGAATTTCTTCTGGGGAGGAGAGATAAGGGACTTAACTCCCTCCTGTCTGGGCCAGCAGACTTTAACATGCGACATGTGATCACTGATCACTTATGTAGAGTTGGACAGAGGAAAAGATTGAAGAATTGAATTAATGGATTTGAGCACTGAGTGATGTGTATGTGTGTGTGTGCGTGTGTGTACTGCTGTGTGTCTGTGTGTGTGTGTGTGTGCATGTGTGTGTGTTTATTTCTGTGTGGTTTCTGATGACTTGTCAGTTATTGAGCATCGGCAGGACCTTTTAATTAGGTCAAGACTCGTGATGGAAACCAAAGACCACACACACAAACGAGGACTCTCTCACACAAACACAGACTCATACACACACATGTACACACACACACACACACACACACACACACACACACACACACATGTTGAGGTAATGGCTAAGGAGTGGAAAGTACCGTGTGTGAGAGTTAGGTTAAAGAGTGGAAGTTAGACAATAAACAGTGGCCTTATCAGACTCTGGGCAGAGCTTCCAACCTGACAGCACAACATATCACTCTGACTATTAGAAACAAATATGACCTCCACACCACTTGCCTCGGTTTGCCTCAGTTTTAGTCAAGTTTGTCTTTGTGTTAAGCTCTTAGACTGCCGTGTGCACAAGCCTCAGCCCTGTGCTTCTTCACTGTCATTTTGCCACATCACATTCATCGTGCTTTCGCCCGTAGTTACGTGACATCACTGAGACAAGATTTATCCGGATTTTGTACAAACCAAATTTTCAGGCCATGTGGTATGTGAGATCGATGCCCCAGAAGAGGAGAGATAACGAGATGATTATCATATCGTTGATTCCTGTAATTTGTACATGGTGTGGCAGGTGTTGAACTGATAGGGCGTTCACTGACAGCTACATAGTTGACAGGCTGACCACTTCTTATAAACTGTGGGTGGTTCAGGAGTTCCCGATGTTGATTTCGTGCAGGGACAAAGTCAGAACTTGCCAAACATCTACTCAAGAGACTAAAAATAGTGCAGTGCACAACAGCTTAACATTTACACCAACAACAAAGGCCCCTGACACTGAATAATTGTTTTCAAGAATTTTATTCCTGTACTGAGAGTAAAACGAGACATAACCCTGGATCCTAATGATCAACTTTTCATCATTTATTTCCTAATGATTAATGTTTGTTGATTTTCTATCAGTAAGAAAATTAAAGGCTATAAATCTTATGAGCTGTTGATTCTAAATGTTAAATGTTTCATGACCAACTAGCTAGAGAGCTGAACTGCTGCCAACCTAGTTGCATTATGAATGCAAGCTAATGTGAAATAAAAGAATAACCTCTGGACAGCCTCAGTTGCGCTATTCCTTTTTTCGTTGTAATGAATAGTCTGCCACTTTAAAAAAAAGTTGAATGCCCCTAGAGCGACAGCAGCTTGAGTGCAAAAGTAGGAAGGTAAAGATCAGTGCATAATTTAGGGTTTTTGGAATACAGGATTTTGTGCAGCACTCTTACAGAATAGTAGCTCTGTATGAAATATGCTCTATGATAATTAGAGTTGAAAGACAGAAGTGCTTGCATTGACAAGAGGAACAGTGTTACATAAGCGTCCTTATGTGTCCTTGTTGTGTCCAGTTGCTTTCATATTGAGGGCACAGCCTTCCCTCCAGCAATATAGCTGTATGAGACAATAACCTAAATACCTGTCAGATTTCTCCTTTTCTTTCTTTCCGTGTTTCTTAACCTCACTCTATCTTTGTGATCCCATTTCATCCTCATGTTCTCACTGCTCTCGCTCTCTATCTCTCTCTCTCACTCACTCCCCGTGCACCCCTCCTTACCCACACTCCCTCATGGTCACTCTCTTAAGTGATTGCTACATTTCATCTCACGGTAAATCGGCCGTCAGCCCGGTGAGCTATCATTATGCAAATGATGGGCAATTCAATTTCAGTTGGTCGGAGGGGGAATTTCTAATTAGGGTGAGGCACAGCACTCAAGATGGAGAGAAAGACGTAAAGGCATGGAGAGAGAGGAAGATGCTGTAAATGGATAGCAGAGGTAAAGAGAGAGGGAGAAGAGGAAGGCTAGAGAGAGAGGGCTGAAAGAGGAGAAGTATCTATCCATGAAATCAACACCTGCATTACAATTAAACTCTTCAGTTGGCTGCGAGTCTCCTGCCTCCTGCTCTTCCCATTGTTTTTTTTTCTCTTCCTTATCCAGTTAATTTTAATCAAGTACTGGCTTCTGAGCTTTCCTAGATAAGGATCCATTTTAAAGGTTTCTCATGCTCAAGGCCAGATTTATAATGTTTTCACTGCGGAAACCTCTGAAAAAATGTAAACTCAAACTTCAAGAAAGATGGACACAAAAACTGTGCAATCACATTGATACTAAACATTTCATGATACTGTGGTGACCAAAGTTCTCAAATGAGCGAAATGACAGTTTCACATGGGGGAAAGGACGGGCATGGTTTAGTGTAAACTATAAATATCTACCTTTGACTCATCTGTAGTTATGTCATTACAATTTTCTCATAACTTGTAGCAAATCATACATGCAGAGTATTAAGGGGGGGTTTAAACTTATATCCAAATCTGAATATCTTGCATTGCTTGATATCTCACAGGAATTTCCTCCTGGTGGTCAGAGCTGTTTTTAAGTCTTTTGGTGCAATTAGTCAACGTCTAGTTTCAAGTCTTGTCAAGGCAAGTGTCAAGTTAAGCATCAAGTGCTTCATGGATAATGTTAGTCAAGTCACAAGTAAGATCTCAGTTAACCATTAAAACGACACAACATTTGAACTAGGACTGCAACTATTGTTTATTTATTAAGGTGTTGATTATTTTCTTGATCAACTCATTAATTGTTTTGCCTATAAAATGTCTGAAAATAGTGAAAGCTGCTTTAATTGTTTTTTTCCACATACCTGAGACAATGCCCTTTCAGTTTACAGGCCTCATAATTGAATATTCAAGGCGTGTGTCTATGCACGGGTTTCCGTATGTCAGTTTTAAAATATTTCTTATTGTTCTGACATTTGGATGCTTTGCGTTCATGGCTCAAGTCAAGACAAGTCTTTAAGGAGTCAGGTCTCAAGTGAGTCAAGACTTATGTCCTCATTTGTGTTACTTAGAGTTTAAGTCTACAGTTCTGAAATGAATTAAATAAATGAAAGATTTTGGCCATGACAGGATGCTATAAATCAGTAGGCCATATTCAATTCTACAACTACACATTGGAGGTCTGTTTGCATTCAAATGCATCATTACCAAGCTCTGCAAAATGAGAGTGAATAATGAGATGTCAAATAAATGAACTACACTACATAGACTACATTTATATGTACATGTAAACACAGGTTTTGGTAACATATGCAATAAACTTTTATTTTTCTCTGGGCGTGCAAGACTTTGCCAATTAATTCTGTAAATATCCGTTATTTGTATACATTCATGTGTTTAGCAAAACCTATTCAATTATATGAATGTATTGAATATTAAATTGTATCGATATTGGTAACAGTGTTGGGACTTAAAAAAGTAACGCAATTACAGTAATGTATTTCTTTTTGCTGTAACACAGTAATATAATGCATAACTAATGAAATTTCAGTAATATTATACCCGTTACAATCTCAGTAGCGCGCTTTACAAGCATTTTAACCTGAAATTAAGTGGTGTTTTGTTTTTTTAAGAATTCACCAAATTAGGACCAGAGAAAAAGAAACCGTGAGTAAAAGTGTAACGTAATTATCTTTTGCTGGAATTCAATGGTTGAGATGATGACTGCAGAGACTGATTTTACATTTGCGAGATGGACTTACTTTCATTATTTTCAGTTTGTCACATTGTCCTCGAATGGATGTATAATGAGCTGCAATAAACTCAATTTTAGCATTTTGGAGTTCCAAGTCATAATTCTGCGGCTATTTTGTGTAAGTAACTCAAACGTAATGCAAAAGTAGTGTAAAGCATTACAATTCAGAGACAGTTATATTGTAATATAACTAATTACTCTTGAATGAGAGCGACTAGTAATCTATAATGTATTACATTTTGGAAGTAACTTGCCCTACACTGACTGGTAATGACAATCTAAAGGCACATTTTTTTTATATTTTCACTCTGTATTGCCCACAATCCATCTTCTCCTTAGAGCACGTTTTTTTAGCGTCTTAAGAGACTTAACATGATGAATGCAATTAATATATTTGCAGTATCTGCAGGTTTGTGAATTACATTTTCACAAATGATTTTTCTTGATGTCGAGCTGCTGTCAAACTGGACCAGCGCTGTGCAGCACGTTTATTTTGATGGAGCATCTTTTTTTCTTCCCATCACTGTAATGAAGCACTGGACTTGTCTGTGTTTTTTTATTCTTCCGGCAGCCAAGAGGGACAACATGTTTCCTGCAAGGGAAAAGAAAAGAAAAGAAAAAAAAGCCTTGGTCAAACTGCTTCATCTTGATTAAGTGAATGTGCTCAATTTACCTGCATATGAGGGTTGTTTGCAAACTCAGGTTGTTTGTGTCTGTGTGTGTTAGTGCTTAGTGAACAGTCATTTGGGTTTGATTTATGCGTTGGTTCATTTTAGTCTCGGTATCATACACTGTCCACTCGGTCTTGGTGTGTCCGTGTTTGTGTGTGTGGAAGTCTGTACACATATTCGTGTGGGCTGTTTGACTGTTTTTCACATCAACACATATCTGAACATGTGTAGGTGTATGAATGTGTTGGGTATCAACCATACATTCACACACAGGCACACACACACACACACACACACACACACACAGAACAGAGGATTCAGCTGAGATCAGCAGCTCACCCTAGGCTGTCAAATATTCTGTCAGCACAGCCCAAGAATCACAATTGGACTCTTTGGGAGGCATTAATTCAAAGCACCGTAACAATGCTCTCTGAAACCAAATCAACTGCCTGTAGTCAGCATATCAACTCTCAACTAACTCTCTCCCTCACTCTCTCTCTCTTCTTGCCTCCTCTGTTGGTCTCACTCTCTTTGCTGCCTTGTCTTTTCCTATCCTCAATGCCTCTCTCTCTCTCTCTCTCGCTTCCCCCGATGTGTGATTGAACTTCTAAATGTGTTGCTAAAGCTGACTTACTGTACAAGATTGCCTAACATAGACAGTGACTTGCTCTGCAGCTCATATATCATAATCGTAACACTTTTATTTCACGTAAATGCATCCAAACAAAAAATTAACCAAACATTCAAAATGCTCTGTTGTGATATTTTAATTTATTTTAGATCAAGGGACATTGTTCAACACTGATTTGATTCAATGCTTTAAATTTGGTGCTGTTTCAAACAATACTTTAAATGGTGCAGAGTAAATACATCTTACGTTTGCTTTTGCCACTTTGAATTGAACATGGCCATGTTCGGTTTATGTTCTCTTCTAAGAATACAAAGTAATGCAAATAAGAGATTACACTGTCTCATTACAATCCAAAATGTAACATGTTTTGAACCTTTTGGCACTTTTTAGGGCTGCAAAAAACAATTGCTTTCATTATTTATGGATTTGTTACTTATTTGTCAGATTAATCGACTAATCTTTAGTCTATAAAATGTCAGAAATTACTGAAAAATGCCAATCATGATTTCCTAGAGCCCAAGCGGAAGTCTTCAGATTGCTTGTTTTGTCCAACCAGCAGTCCAAAATACATTAACAATTTTATTTCACAACGATATAAAACAAAGAAATACAGCAAATCCTTACCTCTGACATGCTTGGAATAAGAGAATGTTTGGCATTAAAAAATAGGTTGATGATTGATTATTTCTGTTGCGAATCAGTTCATCAACTCATCGCTTCAGCGCTGCTCCTTTTCCCATCTTACTATCAGCATTATTGTGTTGCTAAAAATCCTTATAGTGCAGCACAGATGGTGTTACATTTGCTAAGTTCTGTTAAAAGAAACATGGGAACGCTTATATCACAGTCACAGAATATGTCATGAAATCAGATGACAAATGCAAACTGTCAATTCTGAGTCTCTGCTCTCCTCAGCAATCCCAATTTGTCAAGGAATTATCCTCCTCAGCTTCTGCCTGTATTAAAATAATCTAGCCTTTTGCGTGTACCTCTCCTGGGAAAAAAAAGAAGAAGAGCGAAAATCTCGTGTTTTTGTATTAGCTAAATCTTCTACCAACCATCTGTTTCTTGCCCGTAACACACTAGTTGTGGCCAGCGCACAGCCGAGGCGCTGGCTCTGCTTGTCAGTTGTTGGTTGTATTGTTGTAACACCATGTTGTTTTGCCTTCAGGAAACCGCCTCATAAAAAAAGATGAGGGGTTCTGAAAAAACCCCACAGATAAATAAAAATGAAAAGTTTCTTTTCTCTCCTCTGTATCAGAGAGAGCAAGGGCACCGACTGCACTTTATTAATGTGCTCCATCTCCCTCGCTTTTGTGTCAAACGTAATACAAAGGGCAGGTGTGTTTGTGTGTGACGGAGAGAGTGACAGAAACGAGAGCGAGCAAATTTCTATCATCAGTAGTTATTCCAGTACATGTTATCCTTGGTAAAAGGTGTAGTGTTATAGAGGTCTTTGCGGCATCTTTAAACTTGCCTTTGATGTAAATAAGAGACATAATTCATCAACACTCAGCTTTAGTGTAGATGAAGCTTGATAACTTTTTCTTTCATTTGAACTGAACCACTTTAGTTTTTAATGTTGCACTTTGATGGATCCTACAGCAAACTGTATTGCCATTGACTGGAGAAAAAAATCTTTAATTACATCTATAACTTTTTTATTCCATTTTCCTGTGTGGAGAGTTCAAAAAAGCAGCGTTTAATCCACTCAATAATCCACTCAGCCGGCTGTACTTAGTGTCTAAGCTTTGGTACAATTTTAGATGGTGCTTTTGAATTTCCTATTTACCTACCTGAAAACATGCAGCCAAGCTCCACATTGTTGTTCCAGTAGATCCCGAATGTACTTTGTGTGACAGCCCTCTGTAGCTGCAGGTAGACACACAAAGTAAGGTTAGAAAGAACAAGACAGACAGGGAGGAGAAAGGAGAACATCACAGTGTCATAAAAGTTTGAGAAATGAGCACAAAGTCGTAAACCCAAGCTGTGTTGCAGATGCACAACCTCCACTTTCACTATTAATGGTATTTCATAAAAATAGCAAAACATTTTCAGCTGTTTATCACATGAAAAGGTTCGGTGACAGTCAAGTTTCAACAAATGCAACACCTGTGGTTAAAGCAAAGGTTAGGGTTAAGGTTAAAAAACAACCACAATATTGATAAGGTTAAAATTAGGTTTTCAATCACCTACAGTAGAAGACATCGTGGCATGAGTTGGGTTAGAAATAGCCACAATCAAAGGCACATGTGACCTCCTCACCCTCACTTTCCTCTGTATGTTGTCAGTGTTAAACAACATGAGCATGTATTGCCATTTTGACACTTAATTCTCATTTCTCAGAATGCCAGGAGACAGAGGCGAGAGTAAAGAGAAAAGTATGAATCGCCTGATATGGAGAGATAGATGAATACACATAGTGATAGATAGCAAGAGAGAGCGGCTGATGACAGAGGTTCAGCTTAAGAATCTTCAGCTGTATTTTGCTCGCATGTATATTGTGATCTGTGTCGACTAATGGAACAAGAAAACTGAAGAGGACAAGAGAAGATAGGAGACATAATACGAAGGCAAAGTTGTGTTAAATTAAATGTGAATTATAGCGATTCTTATGTAATCAGCTGTTCCCCCCTGAGAAGCACAAGCATAAGCATGTGTGTACATACTGTACAAACTAACATGAGTTTACACCAGGAATGGATGGAGAGTCACTGTAAAAGCTGCAGTCAGCTATAAATAGCCACAGCTCAAACACTGGTGTTGGCTGGTTATTCCCATTGGTGTGATCAGTAGTTTGAGTGTCAGTAGTGGCCCGAGGCAGGTAGCCCATGGGTTCATGTCCTGGTTATGGTCGAGCTGCGTAGGCCTCAGTTGACATCTCTTTTACACACACAAACACACACACACACACACACACACACACAATGTACAATAAGACAAATGCAGCCAGATGGAATGTGACATACCTGATGATTTATGCAGAAATATGATGATGATTTAAACGGAAATATCTAAACATACAATGACTGTAAACATATACACAGAAGTATGTACAATATGCATCAATATGTTTTTGCAAATCAGGTCTGTAGTTTCCATATTACAGTAATCAATGCTCTGTATTGATTTACTCTACAGCACAAGTACTGTCTTAAAAATACATTACGTTACATTAAATTACATGACTTTATTTAGCTGATGCTTTCATCCAATGTGACTTACAATAAGTGCAACCCAAAAATTGCAAGAATTATGCAAGTACATCAACTTCATTAAATATATTGAACTGATTCAAGTGCTACATTTAGAAACAATAACAGACAGAGAAAATAGTTTTTTTTAATGGGCCAAAGTGCAGTTTGAACAGATCAGTCTTCAGTCTGCAACGGAAGATGTGTAGAGTTTGGACAGTAGAGTCTAAACACAGTTCTATACCCGAACCTTGAGCCATATATTATTGCAAGTTACTTCTCTGTTCATATATAATCGTTTCTGGTATATTGGTATAGTTTAAGTCTGTCTTTCCCTTTGAAAGAAACAGCACTTAAATGTCAGTGTCTTCAAGGTCTATAGGCTAGAACTCACAGATGGTGGCAGGGATACTGTGGATAAATTAACATCAAAAGATGTCACAGAATCCTGTAAAGTAAAGTTGGTTGAAGTTAAGAAACCTAATTTGTCATTATAAAATTCTAGTGTGATTGTAGTACATACTGTACACCCGTTCAAACTGAGCAGGCAATTCAGCGTAAATGTAAACCGAAAGCTAAAAAGTATGTATGTCATAGGTATGTAAAAGTATCAGATGTAAAACACAGTGGAAATAATATCTCAATTGTCTGCCATCAATTTCAGTGGTATCACATTCAGTGCAAAATGTATGAAGGAAAATGATTTATCATAATGCAATATGCAAACCAGTGTTGCACACTGTAGTTGGTTTTGTCTCAGACTAAAGTCTCTAAAAACCACTGAAAAAGTGATTCATACTCTGTTGTTGACTGTTAGACCACCACAGCTGGAAAACCGACTGATATTATATAATATGTTTATGCAACAGAATTGACAGAATAATATATTTTACCAGTTGAAATATCAGGAACAGAATGGAACAATGTAGGCTATTTGGAATTAGGGTAATATTTTCTATTATTGATCCTCTGATGTGAGTGTGCATGCATTGTTGAGTGCATACTGTACATACAGTATGGGGCACTGTCTCCAAAATGTATAAATACAGTATATATGTACATGCATGATTGTGTGCGTGCATACATTACTGTATACCATAGATGAGTGATAGGGTTTCCCCATAAGCCGGTCTAGGCCTTGCATTCCTCTCATCGGTGGAGTCTGATGCGTGCAGGCCTTTCAGCTAATCTGGGAAGAATGCCGGCTGCAGACACACATGTGTTCCATTAAGTCCAGATCTGCGTAAATAATATAACATGCAACAGCTAACGTTACAGGTAACTATACCCCTACAGCTGTGCCTTTGGCTTTACAGTGCCCCACCACCCCCGCCTATAAAAAGGCAAAGCAACGCTGATATCTAATGAGTTGATGTATCGTAGTGCCTACTGTGCTTTAGGCTGGTGATATGGAGAGAAATAAAGATGATGAATGTTTATTCAATAATAGAGCTCAGCAGATGATGGATTTTATAGAATATCCAGAATTCTTAAAAATATGATATATGACAATATATCAGCCGACATTCTTTTTTCTTCTCCTTTAATTGTTTTTGTGTAAACATAAATACACAAAGCAAACAAACATTATGTGATAAGGATGTGTCTGAGTCAAGATATTTTACAGTGGCCCTAAGATGACTGTAACAGTAAATATATGATAAATATATGGTTAAATTTGAACCATAAATAAAAACATTTTATAGCTAAATAGTCAAATATGAACAGAAATGCTGGCAATACAAATTTTTTGTAGATATAAATATTCGTATACAATATATTAACTCAATCTTGGACAATCATATCCTTACCATACCATAGCCTGTCGATGTATCAGTTGGACTCGATTAAATAATGTGGTTACAGTCACTTTCAATCTTTGCAAATATACTTTTTTCAACATGATTTGTCCGACACAATCTGTAACTGTGTGCATCAGTATAATCAGTATCAAGTTTGTCACATGGCAGAAGTCGTGCAAGAAAGCATATGACAGCCCCCATTGTTAATGGTTCTACATCCAGACCACCATCATTGGCCCTCTGTGTTTATTGTCTGCCTGCTCAGCTTGTACTGATTGGTTCGACACTGCCAAGCGTCATGACAGTGTTTGCTTTTGTTGTCTACCTGGGGAAGTCCCTCTTGTCCTCAAACAGGGCCCAGCCACAGTAACTGATACAAAGTTCAGAGGATGCCAGTCTCTTCCTGGTGTGGTGCAGCGTCTTCCTGTGGCTCCACACCAAAGTTAGTTAGAAACTGTGAGTTACAGAGTTTTTCATTTATGTATTTTTTGTATGTACCTTTACTTTTCTCAGTGAGGCTAGTGTGAGCGAACAAGTGAACTCTGCCTTCTGCTCTGTTTTGGTCAGAGCTAGAGTGTGGGTGTGCGGGAAAAAACAAAAAAAAAAAGAATAAGCGTGGTGTAGTAATGGTGTCGAGCAGAGATGGTAAACGGCTGGCAGCATCTGGTTTGGTAGAAATATCACAGAAACCCAAAGCCAGCCAGAAAGTGAAAGAGAGGTGACAAGGGTGAGAGCATCTGAAGTGAGGACTAGAAAACAAAAGAAAGGTGTCAGAGAACAAGTGTAGAGAACAATGCTTCTTGCACTTGCAAACTGTTGTGAGCCAGCAAGGAAATGTGAGGAGTTTGGCTGTTGCTGTTCTGGGTGCCAGCACTCCTAATGAGTCTGTCAGGGCCAGTTAGCGCAGCCAGGACTGCTTGTGTCCCCTCCAGGCCGCAGACAGCTGTTATTAGCCCCGTAATGGCATGCCACAGGGCCAGATTAGCCTGGCACACTGGAGAAATATCAAACATTCACTTACTGTGGCTCCTTCGCTGGCTAAAGCAGCTATTCTGCGAGGCATTCATTTAGCTGCGATGTTGGCAAGCTACCTAACAAGCCAAAAAGAAAGAAAAAGTCTCCATTGAGGGATGCAGTTAGTGTACAGTAGCTCCTCTGCAAGGGAGAAAGTAAAAGAAAAGTCTGACTAGAGGGTGTACAAGACACAACAACCTGGATCATGTTGCTGATTATAAATAGAATCATGTAAAAGAGGTAAAAATGAAACACCAAAGTATGGTTTACATTTTGTATCACCTTGTCATTTGAAAGTGCCGTCATCATTTCAAGTGTTAATTATAAAAGTAATTTTTTGTCTTACGACATCTATTGCATGTCTGTCCGTCCTGGGAGAGGGTTCCATCCTCTGCTGCTCTTCCTAAGTTTTCTATCTTTTTTTTCCCTGTAAAAATGTTTTTTTTGGGGTAGCTTTGCCTTAGTCAAATTGAAGGTCTAAGGCAAAATGTGATTTGTGATATTGGGCTATATAAATAAAATTGAATTGAAAAATTGAATCTCAGATCTGCAAATAAATAATCTCTCCCAGACCTATATTGTGATAAATAAATCAATGTAAATTTTGAGTAGCATATAGAAAAACTTTAAATACATGTTAAACATATGGCAAATCCCAAAGGGTTGCTGTTGTGGGCTTTAGGTTGTTTGTTGTCAGGACGGTGCAGCACTGTGGAAAGTTATAAATGAGAGTCCTCTTTAATAACGCTGTGTCATCATTATGCGAACCATATCGACAAGATGGCTACTGCTGTCTACTCATCTGTTTTCACCTTTCATAATGAGCACAGGAAATCAAAACCTTACACAGCAAGTACTCTCACTCTGCCTCAGGGGATAGCCTGCACTGTATACTGTCTGTGATTACGCCATTAGATCAGCATACTGTACACTGTTCTGCATAGAGCGCTGCATGGTAATCACTATGCATTTAGGCCCATAAATGCAATTTGCAGCGGTGTGTTCATGGTGGTTCCATTGTAAACGCAGAGGCCTGCTATTCTCACATCACTCATATACTCATCATGGGACTGACTAGAAGTGAAGGGCAGGGCCAGTTTTTGATTGTTTCAGGGAAGTTTTCTCACTCAATTGTTAAATATAGTCAAATGCTGCATTTCTCTCTGCATAGCAATCTGAAGCCCTGCCCTAGAATGTATTTGTGTCTGTGTGATTAGATGTGTGTGTGGGTTTTGTTTCTGTGCATGTGATGTTTTTGTTTGTGTGTGTGTGTGTGTGTTGATGAGGTGACAGAATGAATGCTAAAAAGAAGAATGGGAGAGACAGAGTCAAGCAAGTCAAAGACTTAAGTTTGAGAGAGAGATAATGTGATATTTGTTTTAGATTCCTGCACTGTTTTTTTCCTCCCTCAATAATCTACATCACATCCTCATTAGCAGACTGTATGTATCAAGAGTGGCAAAGCCATTAAGCACTATACATGGCAGGGAGCAGCCATAGTCATTTCCAAAAATACATTTATCTTCTATCCTCTTATGTATGAGAAACCAGTTTCCACATCGGCAGTTGCTGCATTTATTTTAACAGCAGGCAGTGTACAGAAGCTAAAATTGGCTCTAGAAAGAAAAGGTTGTAACTCATTTTATTTTAATTAGCACACACACAATAGGTTATCACTGTTGTACAAATCAGATGACAGAAACAACATGCAAACTGTTGGCCAGATGTTACAGAAGAGAGATGTTAATGTAAGCATGACAGAATATCAAGGAATCACAGAGGTGCAGTGAGATGTGTGTAGTTGAGAGTGAAGTGAGGGGAGAGATAAAGACAACGAGTGAGATAGAGTAAGTGAGATTTTGAGTGAATCCGGGGATGTACCCCCGCTGTGGCTGTGGGCCACGGTGTGAACCCCACTGAGCTGTACCGTCTTTCCCTGGCAGGGACAACGTGTTGCGAATCATTAGCTTCCAAGTTACTGAGGGCTTTGCCACCACTCCTTCAGGTTGTGTTATACAGCTGAAACCCACATGGGGAAGTACAGGGAGGAGTTGGCAGGTTTAGAACCTACTGCACTCTAATTATCTGCTGTGTAATGTATAGAAAGATGGAGTCAGTAGAGTAGCGGTACAGAGCACAGGAACCCTGGCTACCAAACACAACAGCTTAGTTCCATTAGTGCCGCTACTGAGCCAACCTTATCCAGTTATTATGTGTGGTACATCACCATGAGGTGATGTGATTTAACATGGCAGCCAATGTGCAGGCTCTCAGACTTGGTGGAAATTTATGAAATACTCACAAAGTGGGGACCATGAAAAGAATGGTCTACTACAGTACGGATGATCCCTGCACTTTGCATGAGAAAATTAACTAACTTTAACACTAAAGTAGTTTGAAACAAGTTTAATTCAAATCTGGATCTTTTGATTATGATTTTGGTATTGGTGTTTCATCCATCCATCCAAATTTAACACTGAATTCTCTGTAAAAGGAAGAAAATATACTTAAATTCTCTCTCTCTCTCTCTCTTCTCCCCCAGAGCAGATACGGTGCTGCAGATCGAGGTGTGAGGCTCTACAGTTCCCTGCCCATGCGCCCAAACCCTGACGGCAAGAGACTGCCCTCTACTGGGGTAAGACTCATCTCTCCCAGGCGTCTCTCCCCCTTCACCCCTGCTCCCTCACCCCTTGGTCTCATCCATACCTTCATGCTTACATTTAACCCTTATCCAAACAGTGAGAGCCACTGAACAGGCCTTCCACCACGTGCACAGCAAGACTGTCCAAACACAGGATAAGAGTGACAGTTATGAGGTAGTGCAGACTTTGACATTTACAGTATTTCATTGGTTGAAATTGGTTTTTTTTTCTTAAGTATGCACCCGTTGGACGCACAGTACCTGGGAGTTCTTTATCCAGGGAGAGAAAGCTTCTTCAAAGAAACAACTGTTAAAGACGATCACCAATACCTGGATTTAAGTCGTGGCCAGGAAATCAATACAATCCAAAGTTCAACATCATTTTAGACTTAGCATCTTCCTCAACTACCATGACTTGGACTTGGACTATGGGCTCTTCCCATTGTCACTCTGATAGACCTGCTCATTCCCCATCCTCAGACCACCAATGGCCACCACTTCTCACAGCAGCTGATAGGCCACCCAACCGTCTCCTACTGTATTTGTGTTCACACAGAACAAAGGCATGCAGTGGCTTTCTGGATACAATGCTTCTGCTTCTGTCCTATTTTAGGTTTTAAAAGAAGGAAGGGCAAATGTTGATTAAGTGTAAAAATTTAAATATATTGGTGATTTTCCCTTTATTTCTGCTTCTTTTGTTGGAAAGCAGCTGTATTGGGACATCGTAGACTAATTTTCCACCTATTTTATTATATAATTGTTCATTAGGATGCTTGGAAAAAAGAAAAAGATTAAGTTTATTGAAGTTTAGTGATGCAGCACTTGCAGTACTTTGACTTTGACAAAGTGCTGGAACAGTAAGTCTACTTTGTTTGTGACACCTTTCTTTCATTTCTTTTTAATAAAAAAAGAAATCTTTTAGTATTGTGAAAATCATAATTAGAATCTAGCTTGCCTTGCTTTTATGCATTTATGCATTTATGTAACAAAGGAGAGAAAATGAAAGAACAATAGACCGAAAAGAGAGAATTTAATTTCATATGTCTCCCTTTTTCATGTTTCACTCCATGCAAGTGCTTTTTGAATTATCTCTTCTCTGCTCCAGGGCTCAATGAGAGGAAGAGTGGGTGAGCGAGGGGGAGACAGAGAGAGAGTGAGAGAGAGAGAGAGAGAGAGAGAGAGAGAGAGAAAGCTGTGTAATATTGTTGGTGCGCACCTTTTTTAATTACAACAGAGATTGTATTGATGTCTCAGGCCACATGTCCTCAATCATTTATCAAGGGGGAGAGTGCTAACAAAGCATTTCTAAGAAACCCATCCTCTCCTAGGGCCTGGAATCATATGTTATCTAAAGTGAATATTGTTAATGCCGCTCTGTGGAGAGACCCACTTACAAATCATGAGAATGAGTTCCTTGTCAGTACATGCATGAGGTAGTAAAGATATATATCCACTTTCATCTGATCCTCTGTTGCGCAAATTTAACTCTGCATCTAAATATCTATGCAGAAATTGTTTATAAAATACAGAAGGCCATGTTAAAAATGATGGATAAACATTAATGTAAGGGAAGGAACATTTCTAAATGGCCTAGTTGTTTTGTTCAGCACCAACTTAAAGATTACATCTCTTGCACAGATTAGAATTCATCCAAAAAATAACACAATACAAAAGGAGACAATATGTGCTATTTTTTTCTTCAATCTATGGTTTTCTGTCATTTCCTTTTGTCTGTTATTACCTGGGTGTAGCATCAGTACAGTAGTAGACTGTAGCTACAGGCTGCAGGGAGAGGAGGAGAATACAAACCACTTAACATGCAGGAGGAAACCAGACGTTTTTCCATTGCACTTATCAGGTGCTGTGGTGAGAGCAAGTGTCAAGGTGGAGTAGGTCCCTGCCCCCCCCACCCCTCATTCTCACCCATCCTCTCCTTCCTCCCCTCTTCCTTCCCCTGCACACCCCTTTTATTTTCCCCTGATCTCTATCTCTGTCTCCCCCCCTGCCTCACCCCACCACCACTCACCACCCTCGGTTCAGTTAAAAGTGGGCTTGGCACTTCCGTAGCGAGCCCCCCCCCCCAACATACACACACACACACACACACACACACACACACTTCTTTTCTCTCTGTCAAACTAACCTCCAACTCCTGCTCTTCACCTCTATGTTTCCTGTCAAGGTGCACTGCCCACCTCCTCCTCCCCCCAACCACTGACTCTGCCCCCGCAACCTTTTCCTTTTCTTTCTTTCAACATCAATTATGGCTCTAAATGCCTACAGTTCATTTTTTAAAATGCTCAGTGCAGAGGGCATGAACCCCAGCGCTCTGCAGTGATCTTGCCTCCCTGCATGTACACGAATGGGGAAGGGGGTACTCTGTTGTATTAGTGGCTTTGAGGGGAATCTCTGCCCTAAGATAGAATGTACTCTTTTTTTAAATACTTATTGGTTTATATGAATTCTTCTTCACTTCAATCATAAGTGCACAGTGCATAATGCTCATTAGGCATGGATGTGTGTTAAGTGAGTGCGTTGAGTATGAGCATATACCATAGGGCTGGGCAATGGAACTTTATGAATAGCTAAGGTTATTAACCTCTTACTGATCTAAGTACTTTAAGGAGAAGTTAAGTACGAAGCTGGAACTGGAGGTAATTAGGCTAGTTTAGCATAAAGACTAGAAGCAGGGGGAAACAGCTTGCCTGGGTCTGTCCAAAGTTGGAAAATCCACCAACCAGCAACTCCAGTGCTCAGTCCTTCACACGTATTTTGTATGTTCAATCCTTACACAAACAGAAATTTGTGGTTTTAGATGGGGAGACTCTGAGAAGTCACAGCACCCAGCTGTTGTTCATCAAGGAATAGTTACAGAACATACAGTAACTCCCTCAAAAAAGACTAATTTCCATTTTATATTACTGTTGTGTATGTATGTACAATGTGTTAATTTAAAGAACTTAGGTGTCATAGGTGGAAGTTTTGGGAGAGCCAGGCTAGCTGTGCCCCTGTGTCTTTATGCTAAGCTAAGCTAATTGCCGCCCACACCATTCAGTGTACCTCACCATATTGCATTATGTGTATCCTTGCGGTCTAACAAACATGTTGAATGCATTTTCTGCATCATAAAACATTTGCAAATCAGATTTAGTTTTTACATTTTGAAACCTGCATTGTTTATTTGCTAGCAATCTGCTTCCCCCTTTCGTTTTGCTGCCTTTTGCTGCATTTCCTGGCACATTACTGCCACGTATAGATCGATGGAAAAGTGTGAAACTTTTGGCAGGAATGTGTATCGCGTCACCCACGTGCTCATGCATGTGCGTGTTTGTGTGCATACAGGAGAACAAATGAAATGAGGACCCACTCATAAAAGATTACTCCTTAGTACCATTTGTGGTCACAAACTCCACAGGGTACATTTACGTCTGAAAGTATCATGCATGCATTCTGTAAGACTTTATGTTTCTATCGCTGTGCCATTTCATCAAATAATATGAAATATGTCTTGTGCATCATTTTATAACCATTTCCACTAGTATTACCCTGACAATTTGGTATATTTAGGGAACTTTCGAACATACACTAGAATTGAATATAACATTATATGAGTTTAAACTGTGTTTGGCTGCACAGTATGAGTTACTAATGACTGACCCGCTGGCAGGTCAGTGAGGTTTAATTTTACTTAGCTACTCCATGCATGCATAGTGTAATGTTTTCAAGTTCAAGCTTTATTGTCATCTGTAATGGAACTACAGAAATATATACAATGAAATGAAATAATGAAATACAATGAGTGTTAAAGGTGGTGCACAATGACTTTCAAAGCTACTGGAGTGGAGGTTTGTTTCAGCTCTGGTTGGATTAGCATGAGCGTATTCTTTGCAGGGAATCAAACTGTTTGAGCTACCGTTGTAGTTGTTGTTATTGTTGTTGTTGTTGTTGTTGTTGTTTTAGCTCCACTGGCTTGACAGTGATACATAGGGTGAAGGTTCAGAATCTGCTCTAGCACAGAGATGACAGGATCGTTTCAGGACTCCTTCTCTTTCTCTTTCCCTGTTTCACTTGGCTTCTACATGTCTTTCTCTCTCTCTCTCTCGCTCTCTCGCTCTCTCGCTCTCTCTCTCTTGCTTTGTCTCGCTGTGTCTTTCCCTCTTTTTCCAAGCTTATTTGGAGCCTTGCATAGTCAATTATGTAGGGAGTGAGAGATAGAGTGGGGGCTCCGGCTTCCATATTTTGGTGTGATATTAATATTGCATGAGCGCAATTCTGTAGCGAATATCTAAGAGACTGCCTATTAAGGCAGCAGCAGGAGAAGAATGTGACAGACACACACACACACACACACACACACACACACACACATACAAACTGTACATACATACGTACATACATACATACAAAGACAGCCAGAGAACAGGGGTGAGTCAGTCAGGATCAGGCACAGGTTGTTATAATTAGTGTTTTCCAGATTTATTTTGGTGGGATAATAAGAACGACTCATTTTGCTGTTTAATATGTCATGTTTGTTTATGGCTCACATCACACCGTACAGTGAGCGTGTTTGACGGTAGAACTGAGTGATGTTCCGCTGTAATTGTGCAAAGTATGGAATATTTTAACTAACCAACTGAATAAACAAACAAAACAGAGACACAAAACAAATGCCTGCTGTAACAAAAAAAACATTGCCAAGATAATTGTAATATTGCAAAGCAAGAGACTGATGGCAGGCTATTTATTTTCTGCGGCTGGGTGGGTATCAATGATGCATACAGTAAGTGCCAACAGTGACAAGCTGAGAAGGTCCCCAGCGATGACTGAGAGGCTCAGTGTGGACACTTGATGCTTTTTGGGTGCTAAGTGGCGGTGACACCGGATGGTCTGTGATAGACATCTCATTTCATTGCCACCACAGATTGTCAAAAGCATCTGATTTAAAGGTGTCATGAACATAAGACACATTTTGGATACATAATAACACATCATTTGTTGTAGTGGCTTTTTTGTAAACATCAAATAATCAATTGGTTAGTTTTTAATTACAATTGAAGAAATGTGTAAAATGGATTCACTTATATCGTCATCATCATGAGACGGTTCTATTGAAAGTCTTACAATGTAGCTAAAATATGTAATGTTATAATTTTCCACTTGCAGGGTATATTTCTAACTATAAATGGATGAACTCTACTCATTGAGTGCACTGAAAATTGTAAAAATGCATGGTGGTTCATGGGAAAAACTACCATAACTGGCTTTGTTTAGCTACATAAACCGTTCTTTTATTGTTATGATTTTAAATTTTGTGGCCTTGCATATTGTTCTTTTCTATGTATGCCAACTATATCCCCAGTCATCCCCCCTGTAGTTTCCCAATCATGTAGGCTACTGAAAATGTCCTGCATATCAAAATAATAATCCGCGGAGTTTTTTTTAATCTCACAGGAATCGCAAACATGCTGAAGAGGTGTTCCTCTACAGTCTTTTCCCTCTCGCAGTAGCATTGCCAGGCCCTGTCAAAAGCCCAGAAAGCCCGGCCTGGAGTCGACACAGCCAGTTAGTTCCGAGCCCAGAAGCATCACGCTGGGCCAGACGTCGAACAAGTGCTTGGTGACCTTACAGGACCAGCTGGAGTTTGAAGAAGTCTTTAAAAGGCCGATTCTCCGCATTAATATCATCGCCCATGCCTCAAAGAGTCTGGATTAAGGCCCACTTTCCCTCGCTAAAATGTAACAAATGTGTGAAAACACATCACAGCCAAAGCCAATGCGGCGAGAACAATGGAGAGAGGAAGGGGAGAAAGAGAGAGAGAGAGAGGGCTAGGAACAGATAGGAGAGGCAGAAAAGAGGGGGGAAAGAAAGAGAGGGAAACTCAACATCTTAACAACCCCCAATTCCCCCCTCCCTTCCAGATATATCAATGTAGTTGGCTTTCTCTGAAATTCAAATGGCAAGAGGAAAAAGAAAACATAAAAAAAGAAAAAAAGAAACCTCTGGCTTTGGAGGGGGGTTGGGGGGGGGGGTTGCTGAGAAAAAGACCTGCCATCTATGTATTAGTGCTCTGTAAATATTACATGAGCTCCACATTCGCTCAGTTGTTTGGCATTACTTCCACTGGATGGGTATATTATTTTAGAAACCATGCCTTGTTTATGGAGAGGCATGACCTACTTCCAAACACTCCTCTTTCTCTCTCTTTCTCTCTCTCTCTGGTATTTTTTTTCTTTCTCTCTCTCTTTCCCTCCATCTCTCTTTCTCTCTCTCTCTCTCTCTTATTCACTCTCAATCTGTGAAATCTCAACTGGTTGTCCCTGCTGAACAATTACAAGGCAGAGAGACCCAAATGGAGATGTTTGTAGAAAACAACATGTGTATAATTAAGGTTTAATGAGCTCTTGTCAGGGTGGAATGTGCAATTAGATTGGTAATAAAAAAATCTGCCTGAATGCTAGTGGCAGAGGCTGGATGTGGAGTCAGCATGGCAGTGAATGAAAGAACAGTGAATTATTTTGAGCCCTATTGACAGAAGTAGACGGTGCTGGATGCTGCATTTAGATTTAAATACATGGTGAGGTCCCAAATACAGAAAGAAGTTTTTTTTTCCCCTGGTGGTGCTATATTGTGTGTTTTCAAATTACTGTACTTGCGCACACCAGGTTGGTTTCTTGGGAAAACAGTTCTTAAACAGCTGAAGTTATGCTTCACTGCTGCAGAATGCAGCAACAGACAATAATTGTGATTTGAATGGAGGTCATAAATGTCATTGTCTGCAAAAATATAAATGGCGAGCAGGTTTTATAAATATTTCTACAAAAGTCATTCTTAACTAGAAAGCATTCAGAAAGCACATACCTCTGCAAAGGCAGCACGATCCTCTTAATTGGTTATTGTAATAGAAAATGTTTAGACATTTTAACATTTCCATCTAGCTCTGAATCTACATCAAGTATCACAGTGAAAGACAATCATGCTGATTAAGGAATGACGGCCAACAAAATATCCTGTCCTGGCATAATAAAGCTTTGTACAGGAATCATTTGTTAAAAATGTCCAATGCAGTGGACTCATGGCCACTGTATTATGGTCATATACGTTTATCGTGTTGCTGTAGCACCAACTACAGGAGAAATTAGGGTTGCAGCTAACGATTATTTTCATTCTCGAAGAATTTGCTTATTATTTTCTCAGTTCATCAGTTAAAAATCTCCAAAATGTCCGAAAAAAGCAGAAATAATGCCCATCATATTTTGCCAGAACCCGAGGTGTCTTCAAATGTTAAGTTTTGTCCGACCAACAGTCCAAAACCCAAACCCATTTAAAAAGGTGGAACCAACAAATCTTTGGCATTTTTACTTGTAATATGACTGAAATGATTAATCGATTATCAAAATAGTTGCAGACTAATCGACTAATTGATAATTGTTTCAGCTCTGAAATGTCATCAAAACTTGCAGGTTCGCTATGATATGTATCATCTAAGTATTAGCAATTGGAAAGTCTTTACAAACGGCCACATGGTAGTGCTATCTACAGCAAAATTAAACAATTCTTCCTTTGCTCATGGCGAAGCTTTTGACAAAATTTTATTGAAATCTGGTGGTTTTTTTTGGATATCTAGGGAACTTACTAGACAGGCCAGCCTGGTATCCCTAGGAATTACTTCCATGCTGGAAGTAGTGTGTGATGTAGCGATGTGGGATATTTTTCTAAGAGACTGGAGTTTGTATCTCACCACAGAACTGAAATTTACATTTGCCCTTAACCAAGTGTTTTAGTTGCCTAATCTTAACCGTACATTAACCACAGCTTATTTTCCATGACCACAATGTTTTCTTAAACGTAAGCATACTGCAATTGCCATTTGTAGATATAATAGAAATGTAGGATTTAAAAAATCTTGGCACTGGACATAAAAAAAATTTGTTTAACGTAGTTAGGAGTTTTGCAACACAATATCGTACTTGTGAGGTGATAGGTTAGACAGACAGACAAACAGAACTGAAAACATGACCTCTGCGGTGAATGTAACAATAGTATTTGCAAATCAGAGTATCTGTTGAATATAATCAGCCCCCATTTGCTCTCAAATAGATGCCTGGCATTTTATTTCTAGGTCTGTGCTTTTTCTGTCCCAGAGACGCATTATTTTAGGGAAGGACAATTCTCCACCAGGCCCAGTGTCTTTTTGAATAAGGCACTTGTGGGGGAATAAACAGGTATCTTGCTGCTCTCTTTTTCCACTCTATTCCTCTTTTCTTGACTTGGTGAAATTGCTGCTTGTGGGTCTGGTGGAGAAGATCCACACACACTAAAATCGTGTTTGGCTCTTTCTGAATTACTTGACTAGTGCCTGAAAGAGAAGGCCCTTTGTTGGCTTCCTCTGGGACTGCCCTTGAAAGGCTCCTATTGTGTGGTAAGCACTATGATATAATGCAAGTGGATTTAATAGATTTAATGGAACATGCAGACATGCTTCTGAAACCCTCATGTGATGAGAAGCAGCCTGTTTTTAGGGGATCAGAACCACATCTTAAAGAAATGAAATGATATGTCAATGTCAAGTTGCTCCAGAGGCATATTCTGGATTGTTTGGTATGTGAGGAGAAGGAATCCATTGCATTTATGTTTACATTACCAACAGTATGCCTTGGTATCTTGTTTTTGAGTTCTTTTCAGATTTCTGTATTGCTTGATTATCCATTTCTGTGTTGCACCTGAGTTGTGTTGGAAGTCAAGGTTAGGCAGTGGGGAGTGGGGCGACTTGAATGTCAGCGATGTGTTAGCTTTGTTTTCATTGTGTTAACAGGAGCACAATGGTACGATTGTGTGGCCATCTGAAACCCTACACCTACCCAGAGCTTTCGGGGTCAGAGGTGGGGGAGATGTGTGTACCTTTAGCCAGACGGACCATGCATTTTGAAAGACCCAGAAACCAAAGAGTAATCCATCCAGCACACCATCAAAACCATCCTGCCTCGCCGGCTCGCTCACATACCAGATCTGCTCATTCTGAGTTCTTGTAAAATGCTCTCATTTTCCAAATATAAATGATGCTTTTTTTCCCCTCTTTTTACTCTTCCCCTTGTTGCTGTCTCATTATTTTAAGGTGCCATTTGAGGAGTGGCCTGCCTCTTGAAACCCCTCAGTGTGATGGACAAGACCATAAAGCTGAGCAATAAACCTGAGATGAATGTTGTATCTTAACACTGATAGAGGCAATTAAGTCCATCATAAGCGAGAGAGGGAACACTCTTCTCTGGGGACTCATTCACTTGCATGGTTTAACATGATCCCCTGCTAAATGCCTTATTTTATTTCTCCTCTCAGCTCAAAGCTTACAGTCGAGCACAAATTGAGCTGATTTTTTTTCACACAATTTGGTCTTTCTGTCTGATCTGCCCTTTTCTGTCTGTCGTCATGTATCTTTCTTTCTCTCTCTCTCTCTCTCTCTCTCTCCCTCGCTGTCTCTCCCTTTTCTCTCTCACCTCCCCATTTCGCCGCATTTGTCATGGTAATGTAAAAAATCTCAGCTGCTCCAATTCATTTCGTGCTCTTTCAATCGAGAAAGAAGGGCAATTCTGTTTTTCCTCACTACTTTCTGTGTGTTGTGGTTTAAAGGTAATGAAGACCATATTTCATCTGCATGGAGTTATATGACTGGGCGTGGCTGAGCAGGTCTGTTATGGGAAAATAAATATTATGGAAGGTCTAACTTTGTTATCTTTATCTTGCTGGGATCAATGTGTATCACTGGACAGGATACATTACACAAACACATGGGCACACATGCAATGTGCACACATGCAGAGCAAAGTATGCAAACATGCACACACATAAGGAACACGTAAAGGTGAAATACACATGCAGCAGCAGAGATATTCACACATAAAAACAGGCAATCCATATCTGCTTTACAGCACACCATCCCCCATACTCTCTGTGCTTTGGTTATGTCTGTATGTATGTGAGTGTGCAGTCACATGCGTGTGTTCGTCTGTGTGTGTGTTTGCCTGCCAGCAAGTCACTGAATGCCCTAATGACCACAGCCCTGACACAGGTATTTTGACTGCTGCCTCTTTCCATCGGCACACTGACTGACATGCGATTAGTTACGCTGGGGTGAAAAACTAGGGAGGCGCACACTGTAACCATGAAAAGAGACTAGGAGGAGGGTTAAGTCCTTTTCTCTCCGTCTCTCCTGCCTCATCTTTCTTTAAATCTAAAACATCCCTTGCTCCAGTTACCGGTTGTGTGATTTGGTATTCAGTACATACAGTAAAGCACAGCTGGGCTCAGAGCGACCTTACGAGAAAAGCCTCTCGTGTAGATCAATGCAGGTTAGCAGCACTGTTAAGGTTTGGACAGAATGTAAAGTAACCGCCATAGTATGAATATAGAATTGGTACAAAACTGATCTAAAAATGCTTTTTTTACTGACTGTAGTAAGAGGATCGTGTATTGTCCAGACTTTACTGATCCGCATTAAATCTAGTTTATTTGTCAATGTCAATGTAAAATTCACTGTTTTTGCTATATGTTACAAATAATTCAGTCACAGAGAGAACTAAATGGAACAAACGCCCCTTAAGACTCTCCAGTTGATCCAGAAAGCTGCGGCACGTATACTGACAAGAACTCTGAAAGAGATCATATTTCTCCAATATTAGCTTCTCTGCACTGGCTCCCTGTAAAATCCAGAATAGAATTTAAAATCCTCCTCCTCACCTACAAAGCGCTTAATGGTCAGGTACCGTCGTATCTTACAGAGCTCATAGTGCCTTATAACCCCACTAGAACACTGCTCTCCCAGAATGCAGGGTTACTTGTGGTTCCTAGAGTCTCCAAAAGTAGAACGGGAGCCAGAGCACTCAGCTATCAAGCTCCTCTCCTGTGGAACCGGATCCCGGTTTGGGTTCGGGAGGCAGGCACCATCTCCACATTTAAGAGTAGGCACAAGACCTTCCTCTTTCATAATGCTTATAGTTAGGGCTGGCTCAGGTGAGTCCTGAACCATCCCTTATTTATGCTGCTATAGGCCTAGACTGCCGGGAGACTTCCCATGATGCACCTTTCTTCTCTCTCCTCCTCTCCATCTGTATGCATTCTTATCCCATTAATGCTTGTAACTAACTCGACATCTTCTCTCTCCTGTAGTTTTGTGCTTTCTCCTCTCTCCCCTCTCCTTCTGTTGCTTTCAGCTGGAATTTCTACCTCCTGAGCTGCAGAGTCTGGATCTTTGGTTGTAGGCCACTTGCTGCCCCTCTGCTTGACTACCGCTGCAACAATTATTATTATTAGTCTTTTTACTATAATTATCAATATTATTCCTATCACTATCATTCCTGTTATTCTTCTTTTTCCTTTCGGCTGTTCCCTTTCAGGGGTCGCCACAGCGAATCATGCGCCTCCATCTAACCCTGTCCTCTGCATCCTCTTCACTCACACCAATTAACTTCATGTCCTCTCTCACTACATCCATAAATCTCCTCTTTGGTCTTCCTCTAGACCTCCTGCCTGGCAGCTCCAACCTCAGCATCCTTCTACCAATATATTCACAGTCTCTCCTCTGAACATGTCCAAACCACCTCAATCTGGCCTCTCTGGCTTTATCTCCGAGACATCTAACATGAGCTGTCCCTCTGATGTACTCGTTCCTGATCCTGTCCATCCTCGTCACTCCCAAAGAGAACCTCAACATCTTAAGCTCTGCCACCTCCAGCTCTGCCTCTTGTCTTTTCTTCAGTGCCACTGTCTCTAAGCTGTACAGCATTGCTGGTCTCACCACCGTCTTGAACACCTTTCCTTTCATTCTTGCTGATACTCTTTTATCACACAACATCATTCTTGCTGATACTCTTGTTATTATTCTTATTTTATCATTAGTAGTATTAGCACTACCATTACATTATTGTTAGTTTAGAATTCTACGCCTATTAAGAGGAGATTTTTTCTTGCCACTGTCGCCAAGTGCTTGCTCATGGTGAGTATTTGTTGGGTTTCTGTAAATAACATTATAAAAAGTATGGTGTAGACCTGCTCTACAGGAAAAGTGCAATGAGATAACTTCTGATTTGAACTGGCGCTATATAAAAACATGTAATTGAATTTAATTGAACTAAATAGCACAGCCTTATTTGTAAGGTTTGATTGTTGGTTTGGTTTGGTTTTATTTTCAAATACAATTCTATGTGATCAAATTAAACAACCATTATTCAATATAATACAATTCTTTCAGCACATAAATAGAATAACTTAACAATTTGGTCCTTTTCTTGTCCGTGACCCTGTGATCATTTGAGTTATGCTCAGATTTTACACTCATCTCATGAATTAGTGATGCCAGTGATGCCAGTGCTATATGAATACAGGGAATTTTTTAGGTGGTGTATGACAAAACCAAAACCACAGATATCCAAAACATATGGACACAAATTCATATACAACATGAAACACAAACTAAACACAAAAGAACATACTAGACTGGTGGAAAAAACAAAACAAGTATAAAAAGTATAAAACAGTATAAGCTAAGCCAATTACTTTCACTATCATCAGTAAAAGTAAAAATTAATTCTGAATAATAATTTTTTGTTTTTAAACTTTTTAAAAAGTTCTATGATACTATATTGTAAGAGAAACTTATTCTTTAATGGTTGGATACAAGTTCTGAGATGCCACTATAGATGGGAGTCCTTGTCTGAAGGCTTTGGAAAGCTACATTTCTGAAATGCTGTGTTCCAGTCAACAGTTGTTCTATAACCTCTGTTACTGTGGTGCACTTCCTGCATCAAACTGACATTGGTTTGGCTTTACGCAAACACAACGCTATTTATAGCATCCCTCCCACTTTATTTTCTCCCTCCCATTCGCTCCCTCTCTATGTCTCTCCCTCTCATGTATTTGCATTTCTGCTATGCAAACAGGAGTCTGGTGTCAAGTGCGTCAGTTGTACAGGCCTTGCTTGTCCCTTCTCTTTCTCAAGCCTCAATCTATCTCAAAATTTCTCCACTTCGCTCCCTTGCTCGACATGACTTCCCTCGCCTCCATCTCACTGCAGCTTTCCACCTCTCTCTCACCTTCACCCTCTCCCCCCTCCGTGCTTCACCCTCTACCCCTCTCGGGCTCTGTCTGTGTTTTCCTTTGCTCAATTGTTTTGCTGTAGATTTGACCGCTATGATTAATGACCTCAAAGCCTCAGGAAAGCAAACAGAGAGAGACACGACAAGCTCGCCCTTCCCTTACAAACCTCCCTTTTTCTCATATGTCAACCGCTCATATGTTTACACTGAGCACGTTATGACTTCTGGAAAAAGATCTACATAATACGAGCCAGATTACATGAGAGAAAGATTTTGCGCAAACTTCAGTCTGATTTCTGCAATTGCCACCTGGCAGACAGAACAGCTTTTCCAGACCATTGCTGAAAATCCCCATGCATTATTAATTTATTTAATGCATTTTTACTGTAGTTTATTTGGCTTGTTAAATAATTGCATACATTTAGTTATCATGAATCTGTAGTGCACAGCTTGTATAATGTTTTACACTTGTCATCTTCCAAAATGTTGAATCAGAGCAGGCACCACAGATGAAATGAAACGCATGCTCAGAGGTCAGGTTCACATTAGTCACACATAGAGGTAGGTGTTCAGGTTGACTTTAGCTGGGTGGATTCTTGAATATCATTAAATTTAGGTAACAAAGGTGACAGTGTGACTTATTCATAACATAAAAGAAACAAGCTGTTTATAATCCTTCCACCTTTTTTCTGTCGAAATCTCCCATTTGTTATGTCGATCTACTACTGTAAAGTACATCATAATATAATTTACCTGGTTAAATAACGATTCATAGTTATTAAGAATAGAATAGCCTACAATTTTGTGGGGCACCAGCAATTTGACTTCCATTTCTGTGCTTTAAAGGAATAGTTCATAATTTGGGGAAATGTGCTTATTTGCTTTCTTCCCAAGCGTTAGATCTGAAGATCCATACAACTCTCATGTATTTATGCTAAATATGAAGCAAGAGCCAGCAGCCAGTTAGCTTAGCTTAGCATAAAGACTAAAAGCAGGGCGAAACAGCTAGGAAGCCAGGAAGTTTTTACCTTTGTGTTTTTGTACGGATTACACAAATGAGATATAACATGAACTTTCAGGGGTTTGGTTGGCAAATGTTTTAAACCTTTTGACAGCGCCAGGCTCGCTGTTTCCAGTCTTTGTGCTAAGCTACGCTAATCGCCTGCCGATTCTAGCTTCATATTTTCTGTACAGACATGAGAGGGGTATCATTCTTCTCATCTAACACTCAGCAAGAAAATTAATAAGTGTGTTTCCCAAAATGTTGTCCCATTCCTCTTAAACTACTTCACACTGAAGTCAGACTATTAAACTCAAAGTGGCACAGGATAAATGCAAACCCAGGGTCATGCAGAGATTTGTTAGCCACAGCCCCCTCCTGTATCTGTACTGTAGCATGAGTTCAGTACACTTAGCTTAACTGACCAGTTGCCAATACAGGCAGGAAATAAATATTTTTGCCTTCCCCCTCAATTTAGGTATTGTTTGTTATTCTAACAACTCTGCCCTCAGTGACTCCTTCTCGTTGTGCTGCAGGAGCACCACCACAGACTTCAGTTTGATCTTTGACATTCTGTATAATTGTTTTCTGCCATCCTGTTTTGGTCATCGAGATCTGGTTTGCAGGAATGAAAATAACCTATTCCCAGACACCATCACATCTAGCACGATGTGATTAGGACAGCATGTAAAATCATTTTCCAAGAGCAATAAAGAAAGTGATTTCATTTTCATTGCAGAATACAATGATTGTTCCTCCAGCAAACTAATAGTGCTATCAGACAGAAATCATTGCACTAGAAGTAACAGCTCCATCAGAGGCTGAGTGATAACGTGGAAATGGAATTGGGGCTTCAAATTGAATAATGTTGGAATTGCCTTTGTACTGTGGTTTGTTTGGTGCTCTGTGTGACTGTGTCATATATAAAGATAGACATGAAAATGCATGAAACTCTATTGGAAAGGACTGACTGCAATCTAAATGGAACATTTTAAAATGTTCAAAATAAAATCACCCAAAAGGGTTCATATTGAACAACTGTACAAGGACACTACAGTAAATGTTGTCCCTGGAACACATGGCTTATTACGTATGGTGCAACATGGCTATAAAAACAATTGTGGCACCTTTTTGGTCCTTGCCCACAGTTTGAGAAACACCCCTAGTAAGGTACTGTAGGCACATATCCATCCTGTTACTTTGACCTTACAGTAGCAGCGGTAATTCATCTCAGCCACTGCTAGCTGTCTTGAGGTGTGTTTTGTTTCCTCATAAATGGCTGGTGCCAAATAGTGTCAGACAGAGAAGCAGGGAAGGCCTCTGGGAGTGTGTGTGTGTGTGTGTATGTGTGCATGTTTATATGCCTGTGTGTTTCATGCTGGGGGCTCTGGCTGTGACCCCAGTGTTAATCACACTACAGCCAGAATAACCACAGGCACTATCGCCACTACTGCTGCCACAGCCCTCCTCCTCTCCGACTCTATTTCTCTTTCATTCATGCTCTCTGTCCTTACGCTCTGTTTTTATTTCTCTCTCTCGCTCTCTATCCCTCCATACATAACAGTATCTTCCCTACTGTACCTCCCACTTACACATGATCTTTAGCCACTACTTCACCATTAGCTCAGGGGTACACCCTCGTCTTTCTCATCCCCATAACCTCAAACCGTCACCTTTCCTCTAGCCTAAGCCTCCCCTTCAGGCATCTTGAGCTCTGTGTTTCTGAGTTCTGAATTAGCGGGGTATCACTGTCCTCATTTCTCTGGCAAAGTGCAAAAGCGCTAAAGGCTGTTCTCACCTCTTTGAGTCTGTGTGGTCTTGATCACTAGCTGGGTGGCTGGTTGGCAGGGTTGCTAAAAGTGTTGATTTGCGACTGGTCGGGCATGTTACTGATTGGTTAGATTGGCTCAGTCGGAAACAGCTTCTGTGTCTGGTGGCCTCTCTGAGATTTTAGTATTTGTCAGGTTCTATTATGATTCATTGTCATTACAACGGTTTAATCACCACCTTCATTCTAGAGATATGGAAAACCCGCACTATGGCACAAATTACATTAATCAGAGCGAGGAGCATGAACCTCCTACAGCTTTCCAAAAAATGTCAATTTAACAGAAATCTTCTTGAACTCTTGTCTTTGATTCTGACCGAAAGTAAACACAGAAAGTAGGTCCCTGGAAATTCCTGTAGCTGTTGTAGCGAACTGCATAGCACAGCAAATCAATTTCTGGGTCAACTCCTGGCCGACTTACCTGTGATATGTCATTTGATTAGGTTAATGTTGCTTTTGATTTGATTTGACTGGCCTGCTTGCTGGTTGACTAACTAGATGGCCGTTGGTGTAAGTGTTGTGCTCTCAGTGTTGTGATTATCACTCTGTTGTGCCTTTGTCGCCTTGTGACATCCGTGGAATCAGAGCAGTTAGATGTGCGCACACTTACACACACAATCTCAGGCTGTAGGCAAGCTGAGACGAAGTGTGCAAGTTACACAAGCTTTGACAGGGCCTAATTATACGTGTCTCTAATGAACTGTAATTACTGACATCCACCAGAGCATCGAGGTCTATAAGCCATGGACTTGCAGTCATTAAGCTGCAGTGTTACACTGTTTCTGTATCTCCACTGACTGACTGAAAATCTCTGTTTTCTGTCCCTGTTGTGATGTGTTGGTCCCTGCCTAACAGTTTTCTCATCTCTCTCTCTCTCCACAGTTTGATGGTGACAACATGTACATGAATGAAAACAACCACGAGTTCCTCCCGCCAAACCAGGTGAGTTCAAATTGCCCCTAATGGAATACCTGCTCTTTTCCTCTTATTTCATCTGTTCCCAGTGATTGTTGCCTGAGTTGTTGCAGAACCATTTTCCCTCCACCATTGTTCAAGCTTGTTAGGATGGATGACAAATTGTTGTTACTGAAACAACCACAGAGTTATATGATATCAGCTGAAAGCAAAGGGGCTGAAATCTTTCAAAAAATATTCCAATTAGTTCACCCATGTTTTACACTGGCAGATGCAACATTAAAGATTCTTCTTTGTATTCTGCACTATATGGGTGAAATATTCCCCCAGGATTAATAAGAGTGTTATTGGTCACTGTGTGGAATAAACAGAAACACATTTCTTATAGTCCTAGAACCTGGAGTCTAAATTCAGTCAAATGACTGCCAAAGATTCCTGTTTTTCATTGTTTATTTGGATCCCCATTAATTCTTCCCTTGTTAACAATGACTCTTCCTGGGGTCCTTATTAAAATATACAGTATAATCAACAATTTTTTTCACTCACACTACATACAGTAAACTCTGTAAAACAGTTACAGTACAATCACCACTACAGCCAACCCAGTAAATTAACATCAACACCAAATATATGATTGAACTTCATTTATTCCTTAAAACTAGATTCTTTATACATATTATGTACAGATGTTGAAATGGTTCTTTACAAAAATATATATTTGTTATACACTGAAGCTGGAGTTTATCCCAGCCTGCATTGGGCAGAAGGCATTGAAACACCCTGAGCAGGTCACAGTTTATGTCATAATTACTTTTCTGTTAAGTAGGTGGAAACCAGAGAACTTAAACCAGCAAAAATATCCAAATTCCAAACAGAAAGTGCTGGGAAATTCTTTCTGTGAGGCGACAGTGACGACCATTAAGCTAACTCTGCCATCTTAAAATTCTAATTCACTGTATTCCAGCTATGCAATCATCCTCTGTGCAGACAATTTTCACTTTGGTAAAAGCCAAGCAGAAAACACTGCTTCACTCTGAGTGAGTTTTGGCCTGATTGCAAAGGATTTATTAAGTTAGAATGGAGGGGGAGTCAGTGCTCTTCTACAGTACATGGCAACCATGCCAGATACACTGTAGCACAGCTGGTCGCCAACAACTGGGAGACCATATGGTTGTGTTTGGACAGGGGGATTTGTGGAGTTTGGGAATAAGCCCATCTGACATACACAGGGGAGAAGGGAATTTGTCCCTGTCAATTGCAATTATTAGAAGTGACCCATAGGCTACAGTAGTTCTGTGTTTCTGTTGCATTTGCTGTTTTGCTTAATTTCTTAATGCTCTGGTTTGTTAAAGTATGGCTCAAGGCCCAGAATGAGACACAGAGCTGCTTATGCTGCTTCTTGTACATGCTTCCTTAAGTTTATTTAGATAACTCTGACAACAAATATGTCTGTCACTAAGTGATTTTCAGTTGGATAGTGCTGTTAACAGACACATTTTCCATACTGGTACTTGGCTGTCTAAAAAATCTCAAGAATAACTGCTTTTATCGCCCATTTTGATTTAGCACATGTAGTTTTACTGCAGTGCTGATTGACTGATTACAAGCCGTGCTGATGTGTGCAATGTTTTTTTTGCTGAATTACTAAGGGACAGATAAAACATTACAAATATCGTATAGAAGATAGAGAGAGAAAGGGAGAGAAAGGTGGGGAATGTGAAAGGAAGCAAGAGAGGAAGAGACAGAGGGAAATAGCGTGAAAGATGGTGATGGGATGAGAGACGATTTTGCTTTGCTCTGTGTTATACTTTGTTTACTCAAGATCTTCTCATATTTGACATGTGCCTTGCTCTATTCTCCGCTTCACCAAGTTTAGCCTCTCCTTCCCTCTGACAGCTAGAATCAGGGAGGGCCTTAGGGGTGGACACACACTCCGACAACAAAACATAGAGATGGAAGAAACAGAAAGATCTCCTTGGCTGTGTCCTAATTCTACACTACATAATAATTCTGAGCAGATTTTAAGTATGCAGTGTCTTCATATTGGAAAAGTCATAAAGTATACTGAAAACATTCAGTTTTAAGTAATTTAGTGTGTACTATAGATTGAAGTTTGATTGATGTCTATTAGCTAATGTGTTGAATCATTTCTTATTAATACAAATTGGTAAAGGGCATTTCTTCTATGTTAACTGGGCAAAAAGTGTACCATGACAATTCATTTATATAGTACATATTTTATGCATGTAAGCGTGTTTCATTAGATTGGATGTTTGACTTATTGGTTAAAGTGAGGCTTAAAACACATTAAGAAACTGTAAATGTGTTTATGCTTGTGTTGTTTGCAAGTGCTGAGATAAAAATGGCCTTGGTGAAAGTAACAGGGATAGGAAAGCTGCAGGGCTAATTTTTTATTAACTAGTTTTATTCCTCAAGAAACAGTATATACAGGAGCTATATTATTCTCAATATATTCCATCTTGAATAAAAACAAATCTTACAGCCTGAAGCTCACTTTTCTCTGCTTGCTGCTTTATTATGTCATTTTACTTCTCTATCTTTCCTTCTCTCATTCTCTCGGACTCTGTTTCTCTTTTTACCCCCCATTGCATTGAAATGCATTTGGGTCAGTGGTTCCACCTCCAAACTGTTTGAAAGTGTGTTTCCCGGTGCTCTGCTGTCTCTCACTTCAGTTTCTTCGTGTTATTGCTCTATTTAAACTGGCTCACCTATATAAATATTTTTTTTTACACATAAGGTACACTCATATAAGACATAAGCATTAGCCCTGTTAAGTAACTCTGGCCAAGTAACCACATCAGATAGTGACATGCTTAGATGGGTATGTTCTTGTGATGAGTCACACGGAAACGGGGTCTGTGCCATTGTCATATCGATGTTCCCATGAGCATAGTAGTCTAATGCTGTTTAGTTCTCTGTACGGTTTCTTCCAGTCCCCCTCTCTCTCTCCCCTCCAGCGAAGTGACAAAGTGTTAGTGATTCAATGACAAGGTCACAGACCCTGGTCTTGGCATCAACAAGCTCTTTGTCTGCCCCTGTGGCCACTGACCATTGTCGTGGCAACATTGTAGAAAAGAGTAACCAACGACGAGAAGCTCCGGCTTGTTCCGGTGTCTTCACAGAGGTTTGATCTGACCCTTGAGCACAAAAAAGACACACACTAACACGGAATTTCTATAGTGGAAAGTGGAAGAGTAGAGAGCCATTTTTTATTGTAGAACTCTTACTAGACCTTCACCTGAAGTGGGATTTCTCTTGCTAATACTAAACAGAACAGAACGGAGCGATGCGATCAAAGATAATGAATGCACTGTGGAGAGGCCTTCTCATAGCTCCGCAGCAAAGTGAAAGAAACAGTAAACTTCATCAGCACTTTACCTTGACAATGCTTTGCTTTGATGTCTTTCTCCCTGACTTATGAATTCATTTAGCAGAACTGCTGTTTGAGAGAAATATGTCACAGAAAAAAAGAACACGAGGAGGAAATGGAAGGGACGGCAGAAAGAGAGATGGAGAAACTGCACAGGGGAATAATTCGGCTAATGGAGTGACTGTTTGGATATTCAGCAGAAGTCGGAATGGAGATTATGATCTTGCAATTAGCGTAACAAGGTTTTATTGATTGGCTGCCGCTGTAGCGTCTTTGCTGCCAAGACGCTGCATGTGGTTTTAACATGCACAGTGTGTGTGTAGCCTAGCCAGTCACGCTAGTCCTACTACTACTAGAATCGAGCTCAGTGTTACCATCGAGCTGTAGCCATTTCCTGAGCATCAAAGCAGAAATATTATGGATTGCTGAGTTGAAAGGGTCTGTTTGAATGCCTGATGATAAAGTGGACTACATTTGCATTTTCCACTCACTTTTAAGTTAATGCATTGCCCTCCTTCCTCTCTGAGCAAAATGCAGGTATGAAAAGGCAGCTTCTGGTAACCAGTGATTTGAAAGTTTGTCTGCCTGTTTTACATGTTGGGAGTTCAAATGATGTTTTAACGGTAAGTTTGATGCGATTTCGCGTCTCAGTTATTTTGTTGTAAGTCATTGCTGCCAAGGATTAGACGGGCCCCTTGGGTGTTGTAATTGTAATTAGAGAGGTGTTTGAGTGCCAACAGCAGATCTCTGAGACACAGAGAAGCAGAGACAGATTGTAGATTGATGGAAAGTTTTTTATATGGCAGCAAACAGATGTGATTATGATTACGTTCATTAAACACACTGACAGACTGAACTTATAATGAGGCCTTCATGTTGTTTTTATTATTCTTAAATGTTTTAATGAGAGATTTAGTGGCACAAGAGCTCTTGTTAACAGATTTGAACAGATATGATGTCTGTCACACTGTTTTAGTGCCTAAACTTGTAGAAACTTCAGTCTGATGAGTATGATTAAGTCCTCCTCCACAGCTCCCGTGTGTCTCTCATCTTTCCCCCATATGTTTCTGATGAACCATTGTAGAACATGATCCCATAGTCTTTTATGTCCAACCTTTGACAAATCTATCACCTCGTTCCTCTTTGCTCTGAATTAAAGGCCCATTCCACCTTTCCAGTTTAGATGAGTAATTCTCTTGTTTGGCAGCAGCCCAAAGCCTAGCCAGCCCGTCTGGAACCTCGGCAGAGCCTGATTGGTCAGGTTCAGTCGTGTGTGACTGACAGGAAGCCTGCTGATTGGGGGAGACGGTATCTTCGGATCGTTGCACTGATTAAAGCCTCGCGGCGGCGTTTTGTAAACTCCCGCCGTTCGGGGTCCCCGCACCAGCGCCCTGGCCCTGCTGGTCTGAATTACAGCTTGGCTGCATTAGTCTGATTTACAGCTTCCTCCCGCTGTTTAGATTGGTGCTGGGGACCAGAGTGGCAGGCTTCTCCTCTCCTACGCTTCCACCTGCCCCCTCCTCTTCCAATTGATTCTCCCACTTTGTGCCTCACCATACTCGTCACTCTTTCCAATCCCTTGTCTGTTCCCCCTTTTATGCCACCTCACCTGATTTACCTAATTTATACTTCCCCCTGGCTTCATACTTCCCACCAGTTCTTCTTCTCTTCTTCACTTACCTCACCCTTTCCACTCTCTCCCCTACTCAGCCTTTTTGTCTCCCCCTCTGTCCTTCCTTCTCCCTTTTTTGCACCACTCCTGCCTGCCACTCTTCTCCTTATCCTCCTTTTCTCTAATGTCCCCCAAACCTCTGACAACATCCCTTTACCTTTCCCACCCAGTACCTCTCCCACCTCCCCCACCTATTTTCTCTGTTTCTCACTCCCTCACTACATCTTTTGTGAAAACAAAGAACAGCCTGCCAAAATATTTCTATAGCTGTTCGCTGACGAAGCAGGGAGCGGAGACAATGCAAAAAGATGTGCAGGCATATTTGTCACGGCAGCAGAAAGATGGAAAGCTCTCTCCCCGTGGCCTTTTTACATTCATTTGGAAACCCCCCCACCTCACCCTCCTCCTCCTCTCTCTTGCCCCATTTAAAAGCCCTCTGTTTGAAATACTCATCTGACATGGCACCACATATAAATGCACAGCTGTATATTTGTGTAAGGCCCTCACTCTGCCAAGCTGTCCATCCCCCTGTTGCCCCAGGTGATCAGATGAAACTAATGGCAACCTTAATGTGTTTGTGTAGTTCTTTCACCCCATTGGATAGAATGATGCGAGACCAAACACTCACTCTTGTGCTAGATCACATGCCAGAGTGTTATAAAAGACATGAAATGGCCAGTGTCTGTGTAGCCTTTTCATAACCACATAACCTCTTTCAAAAGAGACAGAAAATCTCATCTCTTTTAAAGATAAAATGTACAAAGTTTGCCTTGAACTTGTTTGCCCTCATTCCTGTGAAAGAAAATAGCGATGGGTTATTAGAAAGGAAAATGGTCCAGTGAACCAAGATTCATTAGCAAAAATATTTGGTTAATTATTGATGCCATATCTTCAAGGTATGAAAAAAGCCCTAAGCTGACATCCATCCATGTTGACTTATTTCCTAATCTCTGAGAAAGTTAAAATGAGGTATTATAATATTATAATTAAACTAGTTAAGCAGAGTACAGTAAATATATATTTAGAACGCCTGAGGCAGACAGCTTTTATATTTTTTACAATATATTTATATATTTGTGTGTCAGTTTAAGCCTCTAGTTGTGCATCACAGGTGGAGTTAACCATATAAGACAATATAGAACCAGAAAATGTAGATGATCACAGGAAATTGCTTGAAGATTAACAAGAGTAAGGCTGTAGCAATGCTAGCAGCTCTGTGAGGCTGCTAACGTCAGCATGCTAACATGCTCACAAAGACAATGCTAACATGCAGATGGTTAGCAGGTATAATGTTCACCATGGTCGTCACACTTGCTAATTAGAACTACACTAAAATACAACAAAGACTGATGGGAATGTATTTGGTCGCAAACCAAAGTATTGGACAAACGGAAATGTCGACCAACCAATCAACATTGTAATCCCTAGAAGCATGCAGCTAGCGTGGCTCGAAACTACAAAAATCACGCCTATTAAGCTGTTCCTGTTTGTATTTAACACTGAAATATTAGTTGCGGATTTGCTGCAATGCTGGAGGTCCTTTTGGACACTTTTGTGATGCATCAAGTATGAGCTGCACCGCTGAACTCTAGTGAGAAACAGGGAGGTTCATTGACACTGGAGAGCTGTCTCCTCCACTCCCCTCCACTCCCCACCAGCCTCTTATTAACAATGGCACCAAGAGTACGAGGGTCCAGATGTTAGTCTCCTGCTCCCACCAGCTGTGCCATCCTCCGATACACAGCCTCATTGACTCTGAACCAGGGAGGGGAGACACTTAAGAACACACTAACACCACACACACACACACACACACACACACACAGAGCAGGCACTCTAACAGTAAGTTTTTGTTTAAAAAAAAAAAAATCAGGGATACCTACAAAATGTTCACAGCAGTATTCAATAGCTCTTACAATCATGCATGCAGACACACATTTGATTAAATGACACACACACGGGCCCACGAATGCACATCCACCAGCCACATGTACTTTTCAGCCCCCCCTTCTCCTGGTGGATAGCAGAGTTATTTGTGGGTGACAGGATCCTAACAATTCTCAGAATAATGCACGTTTGTTTGGATGACTGCACCATCAGCGCTCCCTTTGTTATTTTCAACATTGTTAGAGTCAGTCGGTAGTGATCCACCAACCCTTTATTGTGCTGTTTTTTTGTCCATTTACTTGCTCTTATAACAATAATTAGTTTTGTCATTCAGACACAGTAGCACCATTGTCCACTTGCTAATAATGATTTTGACAGTGAGCATAGAAAAGTAGATAACTGAAGAGTCATTAAAAATAAAAAAGCGGTTGACTGGCTGCTGTTTTTTGGCCTTGTCGAGTCTCTGAGCGGCTTCTGTGTGGTCATAACTCAGCAATAGCAGTGGCTGTAGTTAAGCCTCGCAGAACAGACAGCGGTGTGCCAACGAGCAAAGTTAAAAAGGCTTCCCTCTCCAGGAGACATGGCTGTTCTGAACAGGAAGAGACAGAGGGGACTCTGGAAATAATACTGCATGTCTGCCAGTGTAACATTGTAATCCTAGATTCACCCTGTCAGGCAATAAGTTTGATTATGGTCCTCATTTGAAATGTTGGATTCATCTCTTCCCCTCCCCCCTTCTTTTCTGCTCCTTCCACCCGCCTCCTTTTCACTCCTCTACCCCCCCTCTTCCCCTGTCGTCCACAGCAGTATCAACATCGGCATCACAATCACTCTAGATGACTATTGGGAAACCTGAGCAATCTTGTCCACCCATGGTTTGTTTTCCGACCGCATTAGTGGAGATGACGGTTGAGTTTTCATTGACACTGTGCAGCATCTGCATATCATTACTACCGCAAGGTTCTGAACTCTGTCTGTGCACGCGACGCAAACCAGCAGAGGAAGATATAAATTCATGTTTATTTAACAAACAATTAAGCTTGTTAGTATTCCGCTTCAAAATAATAACTCTGTCGATTTTTTTGTCACTGTTACATATCTATTCTATTCTATTCTGTTCTATTCTATAGTCATTTGGGAGCTATTTAAATGTTGGTTGTGTTCCAGTTGAATGTTCAGCAATAATGATGTGGTTGTTGTTGCTGACAGCACTTCTCCATTAGTCTCCTCTCTCGCCAATATCAAGTGTTATTAGACAGAGAGGAAGAAATGGAGAAAGAGAGAGAAAGAGAAAAACAAGAGAAAAGAGGGTCAGTGACACATTTTCAGTGAATCAAATTGATAAAGAAACATATTAAGCGCAAAAGGCAGCTATTGTGTAGGCACATGCATCAGTTTGCAGAGAAAAAAAGAAAGCGTACAAGAGACAGACAGAAACAGGGGTACAAGGGAGGTTGTGTTTATTATTTGATAAAGCCTCCCTTATAACCTCTGCACATTGTGCAATAGCTCTGGCTCTCCTTCAACTCTGCGGTGTGCCACTTCAAATTAGTCGCTTGTGGAGAGGGCCTGCCCCGGCTTTGCAAAATGCATTAGTACGCCACTCAGAGCCTCGTACAGCCTAGGGTTAAACACAAATGATATCATTTCTGTCATCCAATCAAATCACACTGACCCCTTGACCTGCGAGATGAGTCAAATGCATAATGAAATATGACATGGCACAAACGCTCTGATTCTAATCTGCTCTGACACGCGATCAGATGAGGATGACCTCCTGACCTTGACTGACAAGTGAGACGAGCACTGGGAACAGGATACACGAGGGAAAAGAAGGCAAGGAAACATAAAAGAAAAAGAGGGATAATATATGCAATTAGAAAAGCTGGTTTTAGTCAATGGGAGGTTAGTTAGTAATCAACTCAGTATCTGGGGTGAATGGGGCCATCTGCATCTTCGTACTGTGGACAGTTGGTACTCGCTTTAATTATTCTTACCATTCCCTCCATATTTTCCCTCCTATAATGATAAACAAGAAGCATTTTTGTTATAGACCAGCATCTTTTCTTCTCACATAGCTGTGGCCAGGGCTGAAGAGATAGTAGCTGGATTTTATTTCCTAGAAAGAGTGTGCTTTTGACATTATTTCTTCCCTGTCACACCCCCTTGCTGCCTCCCAATCTCTCTCTTCCCACCCTCCCATTCTGTTCATTCATCGGACAGAAACCAAGTACATGGTGGTTTAGCATCCCCGTCCCCACAGCCCCATAATGATATCCAAACATTAACATAGTGACAGATAAATAATGCAGCCTGGCTGTTTTAGAGAGAGATGAGATGACAGGGGGATGGGCGGGAGGGGGGTGATCAGGGATGTGGAGCAGGGAACAGAACTGTTTGGGCTCTGTGAGGGGCAGACCAGGCGGGTGTTAGGCCAGCCAAGAGAGGAAGAGGAGAGTGGAGGTGTAGGGTGGCCGTAACCGGATCTTTGGCCCTCTCCCCCTCCCGCTCTTTGGGCTCTGCCAGAGAAGGCTTTGTGGTGTGTTGATACCCCCTGACATGATATTGTAGGAGAAGAACAGCTATGGCTTTAATTAAGCTTGAGTTGACTGAGAGAGATGAAGGGATAAAGAGAGAGAGGAAGAGGAAAGGGAAAGAGAGAAAGAGGAGTATCAAAAACAAACAGCCCAATAAACAGAAATAGCAGATCAGTGCGTGCTGTTCAGATCAAGCATTTGGAAGTAAGTGATCTTTGTAGCGTGACAACAGCTATTTGCCTCTTCCTCTGTAACATTAAAACAAGAGCCGTGTGTACACTAGTAAACAGGATCATTCATAAATATACAGTATAATCTTCCTTTGGGAGAGCGATGGCAGAGCGAATGAGAAGAGATGATGCGCTCACATTCTTCCCAAAGATAAATCCACCGTTTTCCTTGCAAACTGGACTGCGTGGAAAGGAGAGATAACGGGGCCCGACTTTGTCTCCGTTCGCAGAGTGCTGCGCGGCGGATACGGGAAGGTGTTGGAACGAAGAGTGTCGGAGGTGATGGAAGTGGCAGCGTGTGGGGGATTTTAAGCATAAATCAACACTGTGACAAAGCTCTCCAATAGGCAGATAAGTGCACATTAGTGGTAAGGCAGCTCTGTCATCGTCTGTCTCCGAGCTGTCGGTACCGCCCTCTCCCCGAAACGAACGCTTACTTGAGAGGACTCCAAACTCTGCGTCTCTGTGGCACACAAGCAACTGGCCTGAATATACTTATGCACGTATGCTCTTATTGTGTGACTTGATGTCTAGCTTGATTGTTTTAAAAATGAAATGTATACAGTGCGTGGGGCCACCTGTCAAAATAATGTTTGTAGCCTATAATGATGTTCCTTTTTAGGTAATATACTAAGAAGCCAGCAAATAAACGACTAGGGCTACAACTGAGGATTATATTCAGGGAGAAGGATTAGTCTGTTTATTATTTTCTTGATTAACTGATTAACCATTTAGTCTGCGGAAAAAAATTTCCCAGAGCCTACGGTGAGGCATCAAAATGTCTTGTTTTATCTGACTGACAGTCCAAAACATATTCAGTTTTCAATTATTTAAAACACAGAAAGGCAGCAAATACTGACATTTGAGAAGCCGGAAGCAGAGAATGTTTGGAGTTTTTGTCTTAAAGTGGCTTAAATGATTAATCATTTATTAAAATAGTTGCTGATTAATCGATTCAGCTTTGAATACAACATTATGCCAAGATCATGCAGTGCTTTACAAATACTAAAAGGGATGCAGCGCGTTGTATTGTATATATGAATTATATTTGAAAATGAATCATTTTACAGAATGAATACATTTTAATATTAAGTTGGGTTATGTCCAAAATCCAGATTTCTACAGGCATTACAACAATAATCTAATAAGAAGAAGAATGTACAGATAATGAGCCATTAGCCACAGTCAATATCATTTCCAGAAGGCCGTGAATACTCAGACAGTGTTACAGAGGGAGGGAGAGGTCTGTGCCAAATAAAAGACAAGCTGGAAAGCTCCCCAATCAATGTTATTTTCTCTCTCAGTCCCAGACCAACTGTCTATTCATCTGTTTCTTTCAAATGAAAGGTGTGCTGGTATGTAACACTTACAGTCGAGAGATCTGTCTCTTAATTAAAATGTTACAGATTGTGTTTGGCTCACTGTGCAGCCCGAGCATACTGTGTATTGGAAATAATGTTCCCTATAGTGTGTGGTATTGATCAGAGGAGGAAAATAAAGGGTGTTTCAGTGAGAAAATAGAATATGAGTAATGCAGCTTTTAGTAGGAGTGTTTCCCTGACTATTGAAAGTAAACCAATGACGAGTATCTCAGAGGGAAAAAAAAAGAAAAAAGAGGAGGCTTTTGTTTGCAAAGCCAGTTCCATACTAGGACACATGCTGGTCTGTACGATCCATCAAATGCATTGCCTTTGTTTAGATATTACTTTTAAAGGAGAAAAGAGTATACATTAGCCAGAGTGTACATGTGGGCCTGTACATGCAAGCTCATTCTGAATAGAGGCAGATGAATAATTTATCTTGCCACAATCCAACTGGGAACGTCCTTGGTATTTACATTTTATCATCAAGGGCACTGGATGAGCCCTCAGAGCAATCTAACACATGACACATCCTCAGTCCTCGTCCCTCTGCACAATCCAAAGTAACGGATGGGTCCAGGAAAATGTTTCGGTAGCGTGGATATATATTTATACACTGAGAAAACAAAAGGTTGATGAACATGCTAGACGATGACTAAGCGCGGCGGTCTTTATATTACACAGTGGTCACCCGCGGTCGTAGTGAAGCACAGTTATAGATGACGGCGACTCGAAGGCTCCGAGGGACGTGCGCAGGGACTCACTTCACACAATGGCTCCAATGTTTACAGCAGACAATTTAGTTTCCTTCCAACAATTATGAGGGAAATTGAATCTCAGGAAATGTTCGTTTTCTTGTCCATTAGACCAAACAATAACATTATCCCCAAAGGTTTGCAAAAACATTTGTCTTCAAAGGACAGTCCAGAAAATTAATATCAACTGGCTTGGAGGCTATGTCAGGACAAAGTTAATCAAATTGAGGCAATCGCACGTCTCTTCTTTTCTTCATTTGGCGTAACATGTAGGAAGATGAAAGTGTGCTTTAAATGCTGAGTCTGTGTCTACATTCTTGCTTCACAACAAAACATCGCTAACATCCTTTTTTGTGGTCAAATTAAAGATGAGTGTTTTAGGTATTGCAACTTAATGAAATTCCTCTCATCTGGCTTTGCGCTTACTGCCTTAGATTGGCATTCCTTTAAAAGACATTAGATATATTTTAATCCTGCTGAAAGCTATGATTGTAAAAAGAACATTGTTCGTTACTATGTACTTAAAGGCACAATCTGTGATCCAAATGGAGGAAAAAAAAGGCTCCCTCCACCGCAGAATCAAAAAAAAACAAACAAGGATTTAAAGCTGCTATTCAAAATGAACAAACACAAACATTAGATGTCAACAAAATCTACATTGTTAATATTTTCTGATGCTGATTGTGGTTTGTTTGCAGTAAAACAGGCTTATTTTGTTTTTATTCCAAGCAGCTGAAGAATGCTCATTTGTCATTTTTCAGTTATATATCTTAACAAACCTGCAATTTATATGGTCACAAAATTACAGAATGGGCCATTACACTCACCTTCATACTAAAACAGGGTTGAGAGAAACAAGGAAAAAAAAGTGCCCTGTATCCTCTCTCCTTTCTCCCCATGCCCCTTATTTTCTAAAAGTATCTGTTTGAGAGATAAATGACCACTCTGCTGCCGAGGATGACAGCCTACACAAAGATGATATTGAATTGATTTCAGAAATGTTGCAGAACTGACTGTTTGATGTATACTGCTAGACATGAATCATAAAAATTCTATTAAAAAACCCTTGAATGGCTGACACCAGAATATTATTTGTGATGATTAATTTGACTCAGTCATTACAATGGGAGTCAAGTTGGATCGTCTCAGACAAAATTGCTTTTCATTCCCCGTTGAATTTCCCTGCTATTTTTCTTCTCTTTTTGCTCTGTGCAGAACTCTGATCTGATTGGACTTACTGTGTTGGCGTGACAGCACACAAATGCAGTGGCTGTTGGTGTTCTTTATTACTGATCACTGAGCATTGAGTTTTTGTTCCAAAATGAGACGTTCAACATTTGAAACAAAATTACACCTATTCTAGCAAAATGACAGATCAGAATTTAAACAGTTTGCAAAGCTTTTTGTAGAATGGCAGGAAACTGAATTCCTTGGTAAACAAGATGTTCTTATTTGTTCTATTTTTGCCAGTGTTTCTAAAATCATTTAGATTCCAATGCATTTCAAGGATATATTGACATCCGCCTTAAATGTTGTAAAAGCTACCTTACACAGAAGGTTTTAATGAATCAGGTCCTTGATAGACCACAGTTGTAGATGTAGTGACAAACTTAGTGATGTAGTGGTCAGTGGATCCAAGGATAACTGAATTTTGCATTTGGTTTGTCACTGATGAACCAAATGTTAGCTGTCAGAAAGGGGTAGTCTGCCAAATAAATGTTTATCTTGGAGTCCTCAGCAAGAAATTGAGAACCACAAGGCGTCAGTTTTCAATTTATCATACTTTATCTAATCTAACACTCTATAAGCAATAATACATATCAAGGTGTCCTGATATATGAAAATAATGGATAAGGAACATAAAACAGAGTCTTATTTTATAGAACTGGGGGTAAACTGCTGAGTGGAACTGTTTGGAGGTGTCCTATTTTACATATTTAATAGATACGTTTGACAAAATATCTACGTAGGTAGCAGGAGCCTCCATTTTTTTCCTCCATTTTCCACACCATAGAAAGGCTTGTTGATAATTTCACAAATACTATAGGTCTGTCTTGATTATTGGTTTTAATTATGTCAACTTTGTTTTAAATAATTTTTCCACAGGTTTGGTATTGTGAATGACTCTAAATACTGTGATACCCATAAACCTCAGCTGCCATTGCTACGGCGATGAAGCCAATTAGAGGGTTTGGTGTTGTAGTAACACTCGCAGCATAGTTGTCAAATTGATTTAAACTGCTGAATATATTTTTGGGTTTCTACTTCAGTTTTTGTTGCGTTTAGCTGTTAGCGGAGCACGCAACTGAATTTTAAGTTTGGTGATAGGATGTTTATTAAAGAAATGTACCTGAGAGTTGTTTTTTTACACAGGCTTGTACCTTTGATTTTTTTTTTTATCCAATAACTAGATATTTGGTAACAGAGTTGCTAATTTTTTTTATGATACTGATGATTCAACTGGGAGAGTTTTATCCAAGCCTTGGGAGTTCTCTAGTTACCTAACATGGCCTATCCAGGAAATGAGCAGGACTTTTGGAACACTTGGAAATAACTATTGTTCTCTCTGTAGTAACTCTACTACCATAAACCGGATGTCTACATCTGGAACCAATATGGAATATTGTCATGTAGAAATCAGTTAGGACTTAGCTTTACTTTGATCTACCATTATCCACTACTTCCTGAAACCCTAGTTTTCTCACTTTTCTCTCTCTCTCTGTCTCACCCTCAGAGCTACACAGGTCAGACTGGTGGCGGTGGGGGAGGAGGCGGAGGTGGCGGCACGGCCAGTGGAAACGGAGCCGGGGACGAGGACTACGAGATCCCCCCCATCACTCCACCTAACCACCCCGAGCCTCCTCTTCTTCACCTGATGGAGCACGACTCTACAGGCTACCTCTGCCACTCGCTGCCACACAATGGGCTCATCAACCCCTATTCCTACCCAGAGCTGCCCACACTCATGATGTCTAACATGCTGGCACAGGACAGCCACCTCGTCTCCAGCCAAATGCCCTCGGTGAGTAGCTCTATGTGGACTGAACCATTTCATGGGGGACCTCGTAACACCAGAAAGCGGTTGTTTAAGGAGCCAGAGAATATTTTCAGTAATGGTGTAAAATGTTTGGGACAATTTAAGCTTCTGATTACAGTGAAAATTATGTGATGTCTCAGAGGGAAGAGGATTAAACCCTTTCAGTTTGGGGTGTGATTTCAACTGTACTGGGTCAAACCAAAACTGTAGGACTTTGAAGAAGTTTTTTTTTTTTTTATCTGTGATACCCAGGAGGAGATAAGGGAAAATGATTAACCCTCACATGTCCACATACACAAACACAGAACAGATATCATACACTGAGGCAGATGCAAATTTGCAATTTAGGGGAAAAAAGATGATGGAGGATATAAGAGATTATAAAAAAATGAACCTTTAAAATTTAGTCTTAAAGTGAAGCTTTTTGGAAATTGCAAAACATACATACAAAACAGCCATTTAAAAGAGCTTTCTAATATGAAACTGCTTACAACCATATAAGGTAAATGTAATTTTCAAGACATGAAGAAGGCGGCTAAGTGGGGGGACTGAATGATTGTTCAGTGGTTGCCATGTCAGCTGTGATGCATGGAGAAAAGGATTGTGGGTAAATCCATCAGCATCATATCTACCTTGACAGCATGCATCGGTCAATCTGTCAGGCCTTCAAACATGAATACGTGCTGATTACTCCCTAAGCTCCACACAAAACCGCTCCTCCACAAATTAGCGTCTCCCAACCATAATTGCATTCATGAGAACTGCAGCAAATAGAGCAGGTTTCTATAACAACAAATGATATATGTATGGCGTATGCTTGAAACATAGTGTAGCCTATAGGCTGCAATAAGCAAAGACTCTCTAGTTAGCAGTGTGTCTTTTAGTAGACATATAGCCCTACATGGTAAGAAAAAGCTAAGCTGAGTAAATGAGTGGAGTTCATAGTGGTGTTGTCTTTTTCAAGATATCATTAACAGACCCAGGAAGCTGCGATTTTCTGGTAATATAATAGATTGTATGCAGTTCATACTATAGTACACATGTTTTTATTGTTCTTTCCCTGGAGGCATAATCAGCAATGACAAGTCAGCATGGTCTTTTGTGTTTGTTAATGAAAAGAAAAAAGCATGTTTTATATACAGTATGCATTAAATACATACAGATGCATATCAAGGTCAAGCATAATGTATTATAATGTTCATCATAAACAGAAGGCATAAGGATAAACAACAGTCCTCATATGGCCAAAATACGGCTTGATAAAGATCTGAAATATAAACATACTATATATTATATATAATGTTGGAAAATTCCCCCTAGGTATTGGATTCATGTGTCATTTATCTTCATATTCATTTCACATTTTGGTCATGACCTTTACTGTGGAGACAGTGGTTGATTGGCTAGTCTTTCTCTCTTCAGTCAGGATATTTGTTACGCCTACAGAGGGCCACGCTCTGTGGTTTAATAGATTGAATACTGTAGATTATGTGATAAAAATGCATGAGATTTGAAATGTTTGAAACGACACACACTGAACATATAGTCAAAACATATATACTACATATGCCGGTAACTGCTGGTGATTGCTATTCTTATAACCAGGGCTGGTGGTTTTGAAAGTGGAGACACAAGGATAAGTGCAACACAGCAATATATTATGTATTGTCCAAATTAAGTTTATATTCAGGGTCATTTAGAAGCAAATATATTAAGAAAAAGCCAAGAGAAATGGCAGCACTGGATATTACACCACCAAATTTAAAATAGCAGGTGATCAGTGATCTTTAAAAAATGTTTTAACCTCCCAAACCTTGATATTTCTAACTGGCTCTGAGAGACGCTCCTTGGACATATAGGAGGTCTTTTCAGGGCTCTGCTTCAACTTCACTGCGAAAGGCAGCATATCAAGCAAACTCAGAAATTTCTAAATCAAATAGCCTGCCTGGCGAAACTACCAAACCGTAGCAGAGGTTCATTTGTGCTGAGAATGGAGTGTCTATTAAATTGGTGCCTCACCTTGACACAGTCTGTTGAGCAGAGTAATTAAGCAAACTCTGCAGTTCAAACATGAGATGCTATCATAATGAATACCTTCACTTGACATGGATAGATAAATAACAAGGGTTAATTCTAATTTTAGACTGTGTCAAATCTAAAGTACAGTGTTTGAGTGCTATATGTAGATAGAAAAGGATTTTGCCGCGGCTGCTGTTGATGCTGTACTGTTTCTGTGTCCTCACTATAAACAATATCTCTGCTGTTGAAATGGATCCACTACATCTGGAGGTCAGGCCTTATATTCAATCTTGAGCACATTGAAAAAAAAATCCATTAGGGTTCATCTTTCCTGCATCAGCCATTCTATTGTGGTGCTGCAGTGAGATCTGTTTTCATCAGGCAGATTCAATACGTGAGCTGGGCAATGAAAAGAGTGCAATAGAGTTGGATGAAGAGAGGAGGGGTAAGGATGGAGAGAGAGAGAGAGAGAGAGAGAGAGAGAGAGGAGGGCATTGTGGGGAGGAAGGCAAGAAGAAATTGCAAAGAGGAAAGAGGTAACTCTTATTTAAAATGAGCATATACCTCCAGTTTTCTATACCTCCTGGATTTCATTATTCGATATTAGAGATAATTCAGTTGAGTGAAATAAGGTTATTCTGTCTCAACTAAAGGCTGAGAGTTTCTGGTTTTTAAATGTGTGCCTACGTGATTCAGGTATGAGGACGTTTTGAAAGTACTCCATTGCAGGTGCAACAATATAAACATAAAATAAATAGGGCGATTATATAACAAAAAGGATTTAGAGTAGAGCAGTATTACAGCAGCAGTTGATCACAGTCAGGGAGCTGTTAGTGCGTGTTGCTTTTGTGGTGGTAGGGTGAACAGTAGGACTAAATGGTGTTTAGATTTAGATCTTTAGGTGGATGATCCTCCTGACCAATGACAACTATCAAGATTTTCCCTGACATGAAAATAAAGACAAGAGAATATTAAAGAAGAAGACTCGTTTATGTCTATGTTTTCCGTCTTATCTACTTATCCCATGAAAAGACCAAAACCAACAATGCATTAGTCTGTCTTAAAAACTTTCTGAGTTCCCTTCCCTGTCTGTGGTTTTCCGACCCAGCCCATTCGTTCCCCACTGAAGATGTAAATAAACAAAATGGTCATAAATATATAGTTAAATTATTTTTCAAAAGGCTCTGTAATTTCCTAATTACTGCACTGTGGTTTGTAGCAACAGTAAGTCAAACAGGAGTAAATATTGAATTTGTAAAAATGTTGAGGGTGGTGAATGTGTAACTGACACTGCCCATGTTCATGATGTGACAATAATCTGCAGACTAATCAGTAATGATTGTTAGTTGCAGGCCTTCTTGTTAGTAGGATCAGTTCATTGTTGGATTTGGTTCATGGGATTTGTTGACAATAACAAAACTATAGAATATCCTCAGCCGAATCCCTTAAAGGTAGTGTAAATCATTAACAGTAACGAGAGTAAGCGATGGAAGCTAACTTTCCCGTCCAACCAGGTGGTGACTGTTTAGGTTTTTTTCTCCTTTGCTGACTCTCAAAACCTGAAAGACATAATTGACTGCACTCCCCTAATTTTGTAAAGAGGCCATTTTCAATTCATAAGGTTTTGGGGGTTTTTTTTGCTGATGCTTATTATGTTGCGGTCTGAAGCCCCTCCTGGCCAAACCTGATATCTTTCAGAGAGCTCTTTTCTCTGATGCTCTGATGCACTTGGCAGGGCCTCTCTCTCTCTCTCTCTCTCTCTCTCTCGCTCTCTCTCTGTGTTAATGCCCCCACTGTCATAGCATCTACAAGTTCCAAAACACATTAGACATTTAATAGCCATGCTCAGGTTGCATTGATCTTATCAACACAGCCTAGAAACATACACATCTCTGTTGTTGCTGCTAGTGAATAATTTCTGGACTCACAAGTGAAGTGGCCTTGTTGTCTCTTGTGTCTTTATTTACACCAAAACACGCCTAAAGTAAAACTATTTTATTATTGGCTGGATGGATATATTTATATGCGCTTCACACCTGTGCTGTGACAACTATTTGAACAGAAAGGCTCCATTTTCAATTATGGTATATTTAAAATGCTCCTCAAATTCATGTGACCTGTGCCTGCAACTGGAATAAATTATCTTTGATTAAATTTTTTTCATGTTCCTCAGTGATGCATGCAATATTAGCCATCATCAAACTGGCTTGAGTGTGATGTTTTGAATATGTAACAGATGATGAATGTATAATCAGCCAGGGGATGTTATGCGTAACGACTTATGTATTAGCAGAAAGAGCTATATGCAGACACAGCTTTAGCTCCATCAAACTCCCAGGTATTATCTCATTTGTTATTTTCCAGAATACAAGACGTGAATCCGCCTGAATGAGGGTCAGTTCATTTGTAATGAGGGTTGTGGCACCCTAAAGATCTGCCGGCTGTATTCATATTCAAATTCACACTCTTAATTTCTTTTGTTACCAACATTTAAATGTAGGAATTTCCTCACAAGCTCTTTATCTTCAGTTGTTGAGGTTAATTATCAATTGTTAATACCATCCTGATTGTCATGTTAAATTGGGTGGATGCCTGTGTTTTCTTTTCTTTCTTTACTTTTACTCACAAGGTATTAAGTGCTCCTGGCAGGTGCTCGCTCTCCAAGCCTGTGTGAATGAAATATGAGCTGCAATGTCAACTGAACTTGTCAAAGACAAGCTGGGATGAATTAATGATAAGAGAGCAGAGTTGTGTTTTAATGTGTTCTCCCTCTGATGGAGGGTCTCAGCAAACTTATTATCGCATACTGTACACCTGCTGGTTTTTGTTTAAAACATGGAACACAGAAAAGGTGGATTGGAGATAAGGTGGTGCATTAATAGAGACAAATTTTGGTCTCCCAATTCTGAGTCTGAAAAGTGAATAGTACTGCAAGTCACCTGGTGTAATTAAATGTGTTTAGACTTTTCCAATATGGACTTTACATTTTTCTTACCTTTGCCTTTAAAGACTTTCTGTTTGAGGCTTTGCCTTATTCTATACTTCATTCTTCATTAAAATGAAGAAAACCTATTTCTCCTTTGAAAGACCTTCATTTCAGTCATTTTTTAAAGGGATTAGAGCGTCTGTGGAAAATGATGGAATGTCTGTCACTTTTCACCAAAGTTCAACAAGCTCAGTGATAGAATGGGACTTGTATTAGTTATTCCAATGTTGATTCAGGCGTTGATGATTTTGAATGATCAATGCCTCCAGCAGAACAAAAATATCACTTTTTTGTTTGATGGCCTCTTGAATTCTGCAGGAAAAAAAACAGGGCTGTTCCTTAAACTGCTTCCCTTTTCTCACTTTTTTTGTGATTATTTATTTTCATATTGTCCCTTAGGCTAATGTTCCATTTGGCATTTCACACCTCCCTCTCCCATAAATGAACCATCACAGCCATAAATCACTGGACAAACAGAGACTTGTGCAAACCCTGAAAGGTTCAGAGATTTATGTAACACATTCATGTTTTCCACTTCCTCATTTTAGTACTCCACTGGTAAAGCCTAGCTAATAAAAGGTCCTATTAATATTTCCTGTTGCTTAGCAACGGCAGGCAGCAAGTAATAGCATTCTGTGGAAAAATAGATGACCGATAAGGAAAAATTCAATTCTTTTCTCATCTCCTGGGAGAAAGTGCCTTATTTCTCTGGCAATGTGATATGAAACTGTAGTTGTATATTAAGAAATATCTTAAAAGAAATATAGGTTATTTTCCAATTTCATGATTTCGGTGGGATTTTTATTGCAGGCTGGAATGGCAGCTCATCTATTTTCTCCGCGCTGATAAAGTCAATTAACCTATCGGATTAAGCTAATCAGAGGATAAGGTGCCGACTTAATTTCTTTCTTTTTAATCAGAAATCCTAAAGAGATGGTGTTAAATTACACGCACCGGACTTTAAAAGGATCAGCTCTGTGACACAAATTGCATTTCATTTATATTGCAAGTATAATTTAAACTTGTTTTGTACAAACACAAGCCAGCTTCTACAGTATGGAGTGCGATGCAAAGTCTCTTCTAATAACGCTGCTTATCAGCGTGATCAAAAGGTAATTTAAGAGGATCTCTACAGTGACAATTTTCAATTTAGATAATTCATCACATCGTATTTCAAAAACAACTGAGTAAAAGATGTGTTATCACACACATGTTGTTGTCATCGTCCTCCTCCATACCGTAGATGTGATCAACAGAGGCATTCAAGCAAAGAACAGAAGCTACAGAAACAAAGGCAGATTCAGCTGCAGCAGATAGCCAGTGTTATGAAGCAGATTCATAGATAAGGGATTTCATATTACACTTAGCCACGGGTCCCTGCTGAGATTTATCATGCCATGAAATCGTGTCCATATTGCACTGTGGCCTATCTCAACCATCCATCAGCTCATTCTGCTTTCACCGCCAGGAATATTCTGCCCTGGTGGCGGTGGAGAGCCGTCCCTTGTCTTCTCACTCAGGGATGCCTCCCCTGCTGTGCCACCAGCCACCAGTTCAACACAACACTGCCACTCTGTCTGCTAATGTGCACAAGAGTGGCTTGAGTCAGGATGATTAAAACACTTGTGTTCATGTAACATAGTGTGCTGTGTTACTGTAATCCAGCACCAAGAGGCGCAAGCTACAGGCAGAATCCACGGGTAGCGTTCATCCTCGATGGTGCCAAGTAGGAAAAAATGTCTCCAGAAAGTATTAGATGATTGTCACAGTTTGCATTTGATATCAGACTAGAAAGGAATGCTGGGCCAAAATCTCACCAAGGATACAAAGTAAGCATAAGAATATCTTTTTAGCATTTACAGGATTTAGGATTTCTATTTGGGAATATTTTGTGTCTGTTTTGATGATTAAAAAACAGATGAACATCGAAAAAATAATGATAATACAAAAATCTGGGTGTAAATCAGAGTACAACAAGTGGCTCATTTGTGTTTCCTTCCCATTTTTATCTTCAACTAGAACTATTTTCTGAGGTGTCTTTGTAGCAAAACAAATCTTTACTTGACCAGAAACCTGAGTGATCAGTGTTGACTTACAGTAGGAAACACATTCGGATGTGTGGGGACAATACATTTGGGTGAAAACCTGTTTTAAGTGCTTCTTTTTTTTTGGTGAACATCAGTTACGCAATAATTCTCAAACTGTACCTCAAGCTGTGCTGCAGTGAAGCGTGTGATCATGTGTACCAAAGCAATAGCAATGAGTTAATTTGTTTTGTAATCTGCTGCCTGTAACATTTGCTATAGTTCAAAGCTGGAGAATAAGGTGAAGATGGCTTCTGTCAGAAATGTGCGAAGTTTCTCTGTGAGAGGATTTTACACACATGCAAATCACCTTGCATGACCTCTACTTGCAGGGCACATACAGTACTGTATGCACCTACTTTTCATCTGTGTGTGCTTTCTTGTTTTCGCCTTCATTATCTCTGCATCTACGTTCATTTTTTTGTTGTGCAAGCGTGGGCACGCCCACACACGCACACACACACACACATACACACAAAGTGCATTTGACACGGCAGTCAGCAGTCTCATTAGTGGGAGCAGAGGAGCCTTGCCTTCTGCTGTCAAGAGTTTGTGTCCCTACCGTTCCTCACAACCGTCTCCTACATATCATGTCAGGCAAGACTCTGATTCTCTGACGCCGTGCTTTGTGAGGTGAGCTCAGAGACACGCCCGGGCTGAGAGGGAGCGAGACAGGGGGAGAAAGAGACAGTGAGAGAGAACAAGAGAGAGAGAATAAAAAAGACTGAGGAACAAGAGAGAGACCTGGGGAGGGGGAGAGGAGTAGAGAGGAAGAGAGAGAGAGAAAGTAAAAGCAAAGGAGGTTCTGACATTAGCAGTAATGAGGAACATGGAGGATGGTGCCGAGGGGGACATCATGACATTACTATCTGCAAATCAACCACGGCCTTGTTGCTGCCACAGACTCGTTCTGAGAAGCGTTCAGCGTGGTACAGTACATTTGAAAACCAACCAGGGACATAAGCCTCTTTGTACAAACGCTTCCAGCTATACCATTATATTTAATAATGATGTTAAGCACAGTAATAATAATGATAATAATAATAATAGCCACAGACATACAGTGCTTTCCACATGAGGGAAAATACAATACCAACACAAGGGGTTGTAAAGTACATGATTAAAGTAGACTCTTTTACCACTTACTTTTGTTATAGCTTCACTTTTGTGATTACTTGTTTGTGTGCGTGTTTATTGTGTCATTTATCTGTGTGGCACACCTTAAAGGTCATTCCTAGATTTTATGAAAATATCGAATGTGTTGGCATGGACTCTGTTTGGCTCTGAGAGATATAGTGGCAACGTCCATTTCAACAGTGTGCCTACTTAAGATGTTCGTGGAATAAATTGCTTCTTCTCTCTTTTAAAGTTGGTGCTGAAACTCGTAATGATTTCCTTATGCTGCTAGTTTGTGAGGTATTGCTGTTTTTCTGCCAGATTAATTACTTGATCACAGTTCAGCGCAGGAGGTGCAAGAGCAAACATTTTTATATTTTTCCTTTTGACTAGCATGTAATTGGAACGATTGAAAATGACCTTTAACGTGTCTTGTTTTGGCAACATGGAGCGACTGCCAAGCTAATAAGTGAAAATTAGGTTTTAGTGTGTTGCTAAATACAGTTGGTCGGCAGTACACCTGGATCATAGCATCATATTACATTTGAATCAAAGTCTCCTTGTCTTGTATAATATTTTCTAAGTCATCTTGACTACTTTTAAAATACATCCAATTTAGCTTCAACACATTCTTAAACCACTTGTGTTTCTTATTCTCAAACATCCCGGCATCTGCTGCCCATCATATCTCCTTACTTAGCATCTCTCTGATGTCACAAGAAGGCAGAAGCAGCGTTTTGCCTTTGCTTTCATACTTAAGTAGCGTATGATTCATAAATCCACTCTCTTATTAATTCTCCTCAGCTTGTGTAAATGACCCTCCTGGGTGTATATAAGCTTGATAAACCGAAGACATGGATGAAGGGAAAGAGAAGAGAGGGAGACAGAGAGGGAAAGCGTGAGGGGGGAGGGGGAGAGGAGGGGTGGAGGCTTGAAGGCTCTTTGAGGAACAGAGTTGTTACTGCTCTGCCCTCAGGGTGAATGAGAAGTAGCTTTGAGGGCTGTGAGGCCCAGGGTTGGCTCCCCACCTAAAGGCGTGTTTACCACCGTGTTGCACGGCGGCTGTGCTTTTGAAGGATCAGTCTTGAACGCGCCTCTAATTAAAGCTGTCATGGCTGGGTGCCTGCAGGGATAATGTTCTATTATTATAGTCATTTGTTTCAATTAAACGCTGGGTGATTTTACAATAGCAGCCGTGAACCTGCGTGAGTGAGCCATCACTCTAAACAAGATGGCTCCAGTCAAGCAGGGGGTGAGGGGAGGAAAGTCTCAGGACTTGCAGAAGCATTGATCACCGTATATTCAAACAGGGCAGGACGCGATAGAGAGGGGTCAGAAAGTATAAAAGTGCTGATTAAAGCCGTTCAGCAGGTGATGTTACCTTAAAATCCAAATACTAAAAGATATCATGCACCATCATGGGGGACATGCTCTATAATTAGCAAATACATTTCACTTTTCATTTACATTTTGATGCAAGTTAACTGAAAGAGAATTAACTCATCTGTACAGAAGGCACTTAATTAAAAACTGACACCCAGGGAAGATTTATTTTGATGGCGATAATAAGTTGAAACATGACCACAACATTTATTGATTCTTTAGCATCCAGAGCGGTTTATTATGATGCCATGGCAATAAAACCTTGCATAGCAATCAACCCGCTTATTTAAATGATGAAACAGATGCCACTCTGGTATAATCATCATAAGGACGGAGCAAGGTTAGCTGTTTTACTCTCCTCTGGTGTGAATCTCTCCTCTTTCTCCTTGTAGCTATAGTGCTCTCGTCTCCACTTCTCTCATCTCTGTGCTGGTGGTCAAATCCCCTTAGCTAAATCAAATGGTGCAGGCAATTGGAGCGGCCGTGAAACCATTTCAAAGGTAAGGTCAGCAGGAGCAGGGGAACAATGGCTTTGTGATATTCCATCTCGCACACAATGTGCTACACATAATTGGAAAGCCTTTGTTATTTGACTCCCATTTGACTATGATGTACAAGATGTGAATACAAACACGACAGGCGTAACGATGGCAGAGGAACACGCTCACACCGAGTTTCCTGGCTTTACATCACAGTTTAGGTCTGCCTGGCTGCTCATCGCCAAAAGCAATACCTAACTGTCCCCTTGCAAACTTTGGAGATGGCTTTTAGTACTTAGGCCATCTGGTATTTTGTATCGTGTCTTGTCTATGTCTTTCTGTCTCTCTCTCTGTTCCAGTGTCCTCTTTGCGTCCCTCTTACTTGTCCTCCTTCCTGTTAATGAGGGACACTGATCTCCTGGGGCTTTACAACAAACAGCTAAATGGATGGTTATTGACAATACCCAAGAGACCTCAGAATCCAACTTCATAAACAATGTAAATATATACATTTAGGCCACTGCATCGCTCAAATTGGTAGTTATTGGTTTATAGTTGTACCACCAAATACGGCGGAAAAACCACGACGTGTGTTCAATGACTTAACTGTGTCAGCAAGACTAAGACGAATGCAGTGCTAGCTTTCTCAACCTATATCTGGTCTACCCCGCTCAAAAAAATAACATACTTTTTAATGTTGCATCACTGACCAAGTCACATGTCCAGAAAAAAAGTCAGTATTGTAGCCTTGTCGTCTATGTCAGGAGTCCATGAAGAGTCAGTATGTGTTACATGCTAAAGGCAGAGAGCAGTGACCAACCAAATCCTGTTACTCACTGTGCACTCCCCCCTCTTTTGGCCAGCCATTCGGATGACACCATTAGGAATTAGCATACAGTACCTATGGCAACCGGCAACCTTTGTCAGATTCTTTCATAATATTTGTACAGCCGTCTGCCGCTCGCTTTATTTAGCTCGGGCTTGATGGCGCTATGTGATAACTTCTTGCTCTTTCTGTCTCACACAGGCGAAAGCTCCAACTAAAAGCACTCTGAGATGTTTTATAAAATTACATAGGAATGACTTTAGGTTGTACTTTAGGACTGCTTTAGATGTTACTGTATATAGCTGCTTTTAGTGATTTGAACAAAGGAGAGTAATGCACACTTTCATACTTAAGAATTAATTTCTTTGTGGTTGGATTGCTATGTCTTTTACAGTAGCTATATGCTACATCTTGGACTGTCACTTTCATTAGACTTTCATTGGAATGCAATAGTTAATTTTTTTCTGTATTTTCTGGTGACTAACTGCTTCATTAGTTAGGACAGAACGCAGCTCTAATGGAAATGTATTTAATGCTATGAAATATGAGGCAGGAGAAATAATGGCACACTGAATGTGTGCTTGATTCAGAACAAAATCAAGAAGTGCAGTGAATTATAAAATTTTTTGTTGAAAAGGAATCTAACTTGACTCATATCTGTAGTCAAAGACACTTTGGTTCCCACTAAGAACCATCTCTGTGATTTTCCTCCACAAGAATAAGGTGAATCCATACGTAACATTGTCACAATTTGTACAAAAAATGTGCCTCCGATGAATCCCTTACAATTGGAACTTAGATGTAGGTTTATGTACGTCTGCAAGTGAGTGACCTGAGGTTTTTCTGTCTCTGCTCTTACAAGGCCGACACCCAGTACCCACGATGCCATGGTGCCTTCCCCCAGTGAACTCCTCTGCTCTGCATGTCTCATACTTGTTTATATTAAACATGGTGCGGCTCAGATTAAAGGGTGACAATTTTGCCGAGAGGCTGTTGCTATGGAAACGCATCTGCTATAGCTATGATAGGCCATTCGGTGTTTGATTAATTGGTTTTTCAATGCTTCTTGGTTTGTGAGGACCCTTAAAGAGCAAGTCAATGGAAAATGGAAAATTAATGGATTTCTATTTCCTTCTCTTTCCCTTTTATTCTGCTTTTTTTTTTGCTGTCTTACTACTTATTTGGCTGAAGCCATTTCTTCATGTTTTAATAAGTATAGTGATGGTGTTTTGAATTATGATTGGAAGTTGGAGACTGCCGTTGATGGGGGAGGTTAGAGCTTGGTTATTTGAAATGCAAAAGGAATGTCTTTGTTCATGGCTGCCTTTTGTGAGCAGCTGCTGAGGCAAACACAGAATCTAATGTCGTGTGAATATTATGAGTTTTCAAAGCAGGCCAGAGCCTCGTACAACATTACTTTGTTTTGCATTTTTATTCTAGCAATCTACTGGGACCAATTATGATTAGAGAGCCGAGCCTTCATCTCTGAACCTCTACTCGTGTTTATCAAGACCTCATATGCTCGGGCCTTTTCAATTTGATCTTTTTAGCACTTCACTAATGTGTAATGTATTATTTAACTCATAAATGTTTAAAAGGGCTAACAAATGCTAGTTCATCACTTTCTGATCTGTAAATTGCCAAACATTCCCATTTATGCCTGCATTAAAAGCATCCTTTGGTCCCTGCTCATGTTCTGTCCTGATGAATCTTAAGGAAAAGCTTTTGATGTAGTTATTATTGAAGATCTTTAAGCCTGCTGATTCTGATTCTGTAATCACTCTGAAGGGTGTTCTTCATGTCATTCTCCAACTGCGAGGACCGTTTTTGTTTCTATTTCTATTTGAAAAAGATGTTATTTTGTTATTTGGCAGTAAGTAACATTTTTGTCTTTCATATCACACAGTGAGCATAATATATCTGCAGGGGGTTGATGGGGTTGTTGATCAATGCCATTGATGCAACGATTGGTTTGCAAGGTTCTGAGATTTCTGGATTCTTAAAACTCAATTTTCAGAAGCAGGAACTGAAATCTTCCCACAGCCACAAACCAGGCCACTGTGTCTCAAGGACCCTGGAGGGCCTGCACTTGTTGCACTTCACAGTGATCGCCTATAGAAGTCAATAGAAATTAGGGATTGCACCTTTAACTCTAATAGAGAGCCTCCTCGACAAATTAAATCATTTTGAGTGAAGTGATAATGGACCTGCTTGTTTTTTTAGAGCATTTCTGCTGAAAACAGCTGCCTTCTGTGACAATGCTATGAAAGCAGCGAGAATGAACCAAAACAGGGCAGGAAAACCAAAAAATGGGCTAAAAGATGCTAAAACGCTCCGTAGAACTGAGGAGAACAGCAGAGTCGGACAAGTCTCTGTGGCTTCACCCCTTTTACATACAAGTAGTCAGGTGATCTATTGTTAATACAGTATATAAATATTAATTATAGCTGCTTTAAACCATGATTTCAACATGGTTGACAATGATAAATGTTAATTAAAAAAATCAATGTCTTTAAAAAACATCTTTAAAGGGCTATGCTTGGGTCAAATTTGATTGAATGACAACTGTCTAAGCTAATGACAGCGAGCCGTGTTGACTGCTGCTCTCATCAGGCTCCATCCAGCTCCTGCTCTAGTAAATGACAAAGATGGCACAGGCAAATAACCCAAAGGCTACCAGGTCACAGATGCTATATTCATGTTTTTCTAGTCTGATTAGTTAAGAGTGAATGGTATTAGCCTTTAGGGAGCAAAGTAGATGTCTTCTTTAATGTCTGAGTGAGTTGTCTTGGTGCTGAGATATTATATACAATTTTTTTTTGTCTGTTTTTTAGTCAGATATTTGCTTGTAGTATTCAAAATGTGCCCCGGTTTGAATTTCAGTTATGAAGTCAGGTACCAAGGAAGTTATATAATAAACCTGGCCACAAACCTACAAATTCCTGTTACTATCCTAAGAAAAGACAGAAAGAAAAGAGAAGCCTCCCAACCACCAGCTTTCGTTTAACAGTGAGCCCAGTAAGAGGGGTTTTTTTGTCTGTCTAGTTTCTTCCAACAGACGTGTTACCCTCATAACAACACAAGTTATCTTTTGCCTTTTTTTTAGACTTTGTCCAACACACATGCATATTTTCTCAAATTTGAAAATGTCATCTCCACCTATAAGTCTTTGCATATTTGGCTAATTGGCACGCTTTTGTTACTTTGAGTAGAGGAGAAGATAGTAAAGCTGGTGTTCTTCTCTCACCCCAGATGCAGGAGATGGCTTTGCACCACCACCAACAGCAACACCATCACCAGCACCCAGACGGCACTCATTATGACCCCGCCCGTAACCACCCACTGATAAACAGCTCACCTCCGATACTGACCAACCCCATGAGTGCACTGTCCCAGCTAAACCCTCAGGTCAGCCGGAGTGCACTGCCTCATGGTTCCCCCTCACCTCCCGGAAGTAAATCAGCCACACCCTCCCCCTCAAGCTCCAATCAGGAAGAGGAGACTGATCCTCATTCGAAGGTACAGATGTGGCAACGCTTCTCTGGCTGGCTTGTAGTGGTGGAGTAGGAGGCGAGGGCTTGGCAGTGCTTCTCAGAGATAGTTCGCATGCTAACTGTTGTGTTGAGTTCAATGAGGAATTCAGGGGTAGCCATGCTTGCGCTTTTATTTGGTTGGCTGGAAAATGTTGATGTTGAGGGGAAGCGAAGTCATGATTTTATTTTAATGTTGTGTATGTAATGGTGTGGTGGAGTGTGGTGTCACATTTGAAAAGAAAATTGATTTGAAATATTTAGTTCATGATTGAATTTAAGTGTAAAAACTGACATGATTTGTTTTATATCTCAACATTTTCCATTTTTCTTTTTCTATATATACACAGCACATTTCGAAAATCTGGTTCACACTTAAAAGCAACACAATCTTGTCTTGGTTCTTTTGTGCAAGATAATTTCACCCTCAGACAAATTTCTTTTCCAATTACACAGTTGCAAATTGCTGACAGTCCATTACCACCATGGCATGTTTGTAATTTAAGAAATATTGTACATTTTCTTTCTAAATTGAAGAGACCTTTATTTACAGATGTGAGGGATATTTTAAAGGGTTGATCATCAACAACACTGATACAAGGTGTTGGCATTCTTGTCTAATTTTCACATTCTGATTTTAAACCTACCCCTCCTTCATGTAAATCACTCATTTATTTAAATGAGAAGAGAAGGACACTTGTTTGCATTCATTTTGTATATGTAATTCTGTAAAACTGCTTCCATAAATTGCCCACCAACCCATGTCTCTGTGGATTTGCTTCGTTTCTACCAGGGGAATGTGAATGAGTGTATAATTGAATCTGCCACATCCACAGTGTTTCAGATTCATATGTGTATTTAAATGCTAGCTTGCAGTGATACAGTATAACAGGGACGGGATTCTTTAGTTAAAGAAAATATATTTCCCTGCCTATACATCTCTGCTGTGCTTCTCGCTGTGTGAGTGAATAAAAATGATTACCACCTCTCCTATCAGTAAGTAATTCCATTTGCTCTCTCCGAATCATTCTGAGGCCACATCAAAGCCAGAGCAGATACAGCAGGCGATTTAAAATTCCTTTCACCCCTAGCATGAAAAGTCAGAATTTGGGACTTGCTGAACAACTGAAAAATAAAGATTTGAAAAAGGTTTGATAAATTCAACTAACAGATGTTATTTTTGACAAAGTAAGGCAGAAAAAATGCTGTCAACCAGTGCCTGTGTCAAAGTGTAACTGTCAGTGAAACATTGCTGCAATATTCACACTGACTACACGGGTATTGAACAGAGAGTTTGACTGATGGATTTAATGAAATGTACATGCTTCACCTGGACCCACTGTTATAAGCATTCATCAGAGATGCAATTATTCACTCCAGTTGAATTGGCAGACCTTATTTCTGCAGTGTCAATAAGCTGTTTTGTTTTTTTTGTGTTTTTGATGGTCTTCCAGATCACGGGCGAGAAGCGGCCGTCTTCAGAGATGATGAAGCCCAAGCCCAAACCCCAAAAGAAGAAGAAGAAGAAGGATCCCAATGAACCTACAAAACCAGTGTCAGCCTATGCCTTGTTCTTCAGAGACACCCAGGCAGCCATTAAAGGACAGAATCCCAATGCCACCTTTGGAGATGTATCCAAGATAGTAGCCTCCATGTGGGACGGTCTGGGAGAGGAGCAGAAACAGGTAGATTAATATTGTGTACATGTACGCACAGAGTATGAAGGATTTACTGTTAATTGACCTTTGTACTTAAAGCAGGAGTATGTAACTTTTGAAAGAAAAAATAACACATTCTTCCTCTCAGAAATGAGAAATTGAATTCACAAGCAATTTAACACACACTTACTCTCAAAGGTTTTGCTGCGGCAGCCTTACTTTGTCTGGTATGACCAGCAGCTTATGGTGGCTAATGTTAGCAAACCTAAGATAAAAATTGCTATGTAACTTACTGAGTCAGTTCACTGACTTTCTATTTGTGCCACAGTTACAATACATTTTGCATTTTAAACAGATAGCTCATTTTAAATCTTTAGGTTGTGGTCATGCAAATCCACAGCTTAGGTTCACCACACTATGTACTGTAAACTCTGCAGAGCATTCCCAGCTTGCTGAATCTCTCTGCTGTAACACACTGTGGGTAAACTGAGACTCTGTTTGTATCCATGTATCTGTCTCACGCAGCTGCAAAGATAACAAGAAAGCTTGCAGCTCTGGTATTGCTTGTCACAATATTATGTCTTTCTGACTAGTTACCTGGCTGGGGCCAATTAGAAAGGGTTAACTGGATGTGCAGTCAAGTTAAGTTTTTTAGATGAGCATAGGAATATCCCTCATACTGTATGGTATATCACATGATCTACAGTAAATACCTCTGTGATGTACACATCATATACATCTGATCACAGATGTATGTGATCTATACATCACAGGGGTCTACCCACAAACCCTGGGTATGATGGAGCTATCAATTTCCGAAGTGTATTACCAACATAATTAGTTAAGTGTATGCTAAAACTGCATAAGAATATGTATTTAAGAAGAGGAATGATGGTGCAGCACAAGAAAATTAAGATTTTTGTTCTAAGATGACATAGTTTTTTTCTCACTCCCCATAATGACTACTTGCATGACAGTGAAGCATAAAATACTTATTTTATGAAGTGAGTCATGCATCTAATGCCTTGAATGCCTTTTTTTTACACATTCATTTGTGAGTTAGACATGCACCAACAGTACAGAATCAGCTGGTAGAAATCTATTATCATCCTGTCCTAATGCAGCGACAGTTGTTTATTGAAAGAAATGAAAAGTTTGCCACCATTAGCAGTGTAGATATATTTCCCTGAATATTTTCAGGAGTCAATTTAATTTTATTACAGTCTGACCTGTGCATATGGAACTGCATTAACATTTACTGCCGTTTAGAGCATTTCCGTCCAGCACATTTTCTATTTCATTTTAGCATTCCAGGCCAACAGACAAAGTCAAAGAGGCTTCTATGTGTTTGTGGTAACAAATGATGGTGTGAAATGACTGGAAAACGAGACAGTCTGATGATCATGCGCAGACTCATATTTTTAGAATATCCAGGCAGGGCGCAGCCTATTGGGTGTCAAATAAAAGCACCTGTCTCCATGACAAAGTGCAGCCCATTCTCCTCAGCCCCAGCCACCGTCAACTAGACCCTATCTAGCATGTGTGTGTTTTCCTCCAACCAAACCTACTTTATACGCCGGACTTTGGAGGCCGTCTGTCCCTTTTATTTGCAGTTAATTTTTGCCGCCTTCACCGGGGCTCTTCACCATGAATCTTCATTTTGCCGCTGACACCCTTGAATGTGAATTCCTCATTTCCTGTCCTTTTATTTATATCTGTTGCCTGGTGATTTGATCATGCTGGGAATACAAGATTAGCAATTGACTTGTCCTTGGTTTTGCCTCAAGGACATCTGCTCCTGAAATGTTATTGTTTGGGCTTCTTAACCCTTTGTGTCCTGGCTTCTTTTTCATTAGATTTTGCCCTGTAGATGCAATGCTATCTCTCTCTCTGTATGTCTGTTCTCCTAAATGCATTTGTCCTTCACAGTATTACCTGGGAACAGAGATGAAACTAACAAACGGGCAATTCTGCTATTTAAAATCCACCCATTTATTGTCCCGTTCCACAGCTAATTTTTTGATTTGTTTGTGCATTCATGTGTTTAATCAAACGTGTCACCTCGCAAGACACATAATTAACTTGAGGTAATGATGTCATTATGGAATGAAATGTAGTACCCTGTCTGGGCAATAACACTGTGATTGCGCCAATTATTCTCTGTGATAGCACTGTCACTTATTCCAGCACAACAAATGGATAAACTTGTTAACCGTGTATTTACAGAGTATAACCAATTCAGCTACTGCATGTTAATACTCTAAAGATATTAAAATGTCTGACTTTGGTTTAATATAACAACATATTGTAGCATACTGTTTCCACAACTGCTGACCAGTAATGTTCAAGTGAAATGCGTAGAATGAAAACTGTCCATGGCAGGGTCTTATACCTTGAACATTTTCAATATACGGCTTCAATTTCTATCTCTCCCTGCTCTTGATCTGTTGATGTATATGCCGTTATGGCCTTTCTTTTAGTTTTTTCCAACATTGGCTGTCACGTCATCTCTATAGGACCGATGAGGTGCATTCTATAATCTCGCAGTCAGACCTTCTGGAGCCTTGCAGCAGCAGAATGTAAACACAACCCTTCCCCTACACACAGCCTTGTTTTAACTAGAACGTGGCCCCTGTTTCCAATTACCTTTAGTACTTCTCAAACACACCATGCAGCAGAATTCACATAAATGCATTGAAGGCAGCATGTTTTATTGCTGTATTTTACTGAAGAAACGATCAGACGTTTCATTGTTGTGATTTGTTGTTCTTTTTGTGATTCTTTTTTTTTTTGAGCTTCAGTTTGCATTTTCCCCACTTTGCTCGTGTCGTTGTGTATTCTCCAGTGCCGCCCTTCAGTTCGGTAGAACAAAGTATTTTTTTTATTCATGTTTATGTTCATATTTTCTTTTTTATTAAGATGTTTTCGAATGCCTGCACGATATACAGCGTTTTGTAATTCCCGAAGGCCTTTGTTTTATAGTGCGAGATCAATGCGTTATTTGGGCTGCGTTATTCCTCAAGGTGACTACATGTTAAAGCTGCCCCAGAAACACAAAAGAACATTTTTCTTGTTTTTGTTATTTAAGATTAAGATCAATTTTCCGTTTTACAGCAGTGGGGAGGAACAGTGATAACGGAGTTGGGTAGAAGGGAGGGGAGACCTTAGCTTTATTTTAATTGAGTCTGCTCTGTTGGAGTTGTGTATCGGTTAAAGGTCAGCGATAGAAGGAAAAGAACACTGTCACTTTGTTTAATTCAAATGCTTTGATATTAAACTCCTTGTATAGGCAACATTTTTTGCATCCATCTAGAGATGTCCATTTATTTTTAGTCACTACCACTACCTTCCTTTTCGCCCCTCTCCTCTCTCCTCTCTCCACCTTCTCCACTTCCCATTTGTTTCCTCCTCCTCCTCCTCTCACCGTTCACTCTGTCTTTCGGTCGTCGGGGTAATCACTCCCTTCGGTGTCAGCAGGGTGCGGAGTTATTGTCTCCTGTAATTAACTGGTTATCAAACAAGAACATTTCATTAAGGTACAATTAGGGGCTAATTCAGGCGGGACACCTCTGTGTTAGGATTACGATGGCAGCATATGCTCTCCCCTTGCAGCTTTGTTATTTTTAATTCATACTGACCTGCAGCCTCTGACGGCTTCAATTGCTAATGAATCCACTCACTTTGGAATAATTATACATCCTTAGGCATGGTAATTTATTTAAAAGTATCCGTCGTTGCGCGAATCATTAGCTGTGTTAAATTAATTTGAAATTAAAGCTGCTGGGAGTAGTTTGGGGTTCATTAAAGAGGCAGTCGTGGCTCTATCAATATTTAAGGGGTGAGGGTAAGGTTGTCACTTTTTTGTTTTTTTACACAAACTATAATTCCTAATGGGGATTGTCTGTCATTATTATGAAAATCTGTTATTCCTGTGTTTTGGAGTTCCTAATTCAACGCAGTCATGTTCCAAAATATCTGAATGTGTATCATGGGAGAGAAGTAATAATATTGTAAATAGGGATGAGTAAGAGGATAAACATCAGCTGTTTGAGCAAGAGATTGTATGCATCTTCATCCAGGTTTGTTTGCTGTTCTGTGTGTATGTCTGTTTGTTTATTGACTGTATGTGTTAGCAGCTGCCAGCCTATGTGCATTTGGCAACACATGAATGCTTAATGGTTATTCTACCCTACCTCTTTGAAAGAAATGACCCCGTCCATGGAGCTACAGACAGTCTCAGATCAGTAATTACCTACTGCATTCACTCACATACACACACACACACACACACAAACAAACATACATTCTCCTTCATATTAAAATTCTCCAGAGAGGAGCTAAGATCTGAGTCTTCCTCATCGATTTAAGGGTGGACTTTCTGCGCCTTGCTTTTGCATCATAAAGGCAGTGGCAGCTGTAAAGAGCCCGTGAGTGACATGTGATGACATTAACTCGAATTCCCTGTCTTAACGCATCATTTGAGGTTCATTCAGAAGGCTTGAGATTGTCTCTTTGCTAATGCTGTTTTGAATTCTTTTATTTTTTCTTCCTCGTCTGAATGATTTGCTGGGACATCAGCTCTGATTAAGAGATGAGCAACAGTCTTAATAGAGGAAGAGGCTGAAAAGCAGTACACAAAATGACGAACAGCTCTCGCTCCTCATTTAGCTCCATAATATTTCAAACACCATTTTTACGTTATTGTGCACATGCTATCGTGGCTTTCAATTCTGGACATTTTGAAAAAATAAATGATTCAAATGCATCTGCATCATGCAGATGGTGAGCTCGCCTTGAGTTGATAGCTGTGTAATGAATGTATTTGATATGTTTTTCATCACAGAGCGCACTGCCGGGTCACACAATCACACCGTGACTCCCAAAATCTCATCCACATCAGTCAGTGTGGACCACGGGGTCATTTTAGTCTTTGGCATCACCTTGTAATCAATCGTTGTTGTTGTTGTGTTTGCTCCTGCAGAGCTACAAGAGGAAAACAGAGGCTGCTAAGAAGGAGTACCTGAAAGCCCTGGCCGCCTACAGAGCCAGTCTGGTTTCCAAGGTAACCACGGGGGTCACGTCTTTGATATACATGGGTCAGCGGCGATATAAGAGATGATAAATTAGACAGAATTCCTCTAGCTCTTATTCCAAGGAAAGGGTCCACTTGCTGCACTGAGGGGTTAGTATGTTTGTGCATGTGTGTGTGTGTGTGTGTGTGTGTGTGTGTGTGTGTGTGTGTGTGCTCAGAGGAGAACAGTGAAAATTAGGCCTCAAACACACCCGATTTGCAACCTGGGGATAAATGAAAAGCAGTAATACACGTCTGTGTGTGTGTTTGTGTGTGTGTGTGCACTCATCAGTGTGCCCATGTAAGAGTAGAAGTGGATTACCTATCATTTGCTGTCCTTCTGGTGTCTCTTTCATCCCTGATGGGCCACTAATGTGTTGGCTGAGGTTTGCTCACACCTACTGCTCTCTCTTTGCTGCAGGTTACTCCAGTTTAGCCCAGAACATTAACACCCCTTCTACTTTCTTGTATAAAAACCATGCTCACAGTGTAAAAGTTCCACGTTTTTAAAAGCTGATATAATATGCCCCCCCCCCAACTCTTCTTACATCTGCAAGGCTTATACAATACTTATCACAGTACAGGGGTATTTCAATCTCTTGGTGCTCTGCATTTAATTTCAGTGTGTCTGCATTGTTTTCGAAACACAACTCCAAATTGCATTAGCATATACCAAGCTCCTCCTCTTCCCCCTCCCTCTCCCTGTCCTCCTTCCTCCCCTCTGCACAGCGCCACACTTCCTCGTGCTCATGGGCCGAAAACAAGCACCTTGATTAAGACATGAATAGTTCATTTATCAGCCTCTTCACTATGGCATACTTTCAACTAAAAAGACTATTCTCATCTCTTGTCTTTTGGTGCAATTAGACATTCATGTCAGAGCTTCTATACAGAGGCTTGATTGATACTATATGTTAGTAGATTGCCAGTCAAAAAACTGACTGACAAAAATAAACCTGCAACACCCCCCCCCCAGTCATTCAGGACCAGCCGATCTGAATGCAGGGCTGAATCTCATGATTCAACGCGACTCTCTTTTTTTAATTACCAATGAAGGAGTCTTTTCAACGTGAATTGGGGTGGGTGGAATTGAAGGTAATTGGAGTATCATTTGAAGGATTCACATCTTCAGCGTGCACCTGTTGCCTTTTTGTTTTGTGACGCATGTCGGTTTGTTTGGGAGGAGAGGAAAAAACAAAAGTTTGATTGCTTCCCACTGTATGTCATGGCACTTATCTTGTGTTCATTTGAATCCAAAAACTCCAAGTACAAAATGTGATTTAAAAAAGTCTAAATTAAAAAAGTCACACTATGTTGTGAATTTCACAGATAATTTCATGATTTCAGAAATGTTTCAATCCTTATAAACTCTCATTTAACACATATACTGTTCATATATTGCCTCTGATGAATATGAAATAATCTCACTGCAATACATCGTCCTGAAAAAGAAACAAATCAGACCCATCACTTTCCCTCTCCCTTCACACCATTTCTTCAGTATTTCATTTTCCAATTGACCCTGCAAATGTATCTGCCCCTCTCTTTTATCCATCCCTCCATCCCGTTCCATTGATTATTTCAGGGTTTCAGAGGGATGGATGTGAGCCATTACTAAATAGCAGACGACCACACATCACTCCAGCCAGTCTGACAGTTAATGAGATACACTGAATGTATCGCATACATACACCACCTCATACAAGAAAAGGAGACACGGAAAGACCTGCAGAATACATGCGTATGTGTGTGTGTGTGTGTGTGTGTGTGTGTGTCGGGTGTCACGGCATCAACAGGGGTTTGTATGAAATAAATAAATGGAACACAGCAATGACAATGGGTAGCATTAGCCACAGTGGATAAATACTTTAGGTAATGAATGGTATATAATTAGTGCACAGCGTTACTGTACTACCATTTACAACCACATTTTCACATCACATAAAAGTTTCTTGGAAGAGGGGCTGTGTCACTTTTTAATTTATTTCATGAAGTTATTTAAATAATTGTCTTTGAATTTGCCGATGCCAGCTGCTCCTTTTCTTTTGCTTCATTGACAAATTGTTTTGAAAACATCCTGTGAAAGATTTGTCTCAGGGGAATGAGGAGGCGCAAAGCATTATGGGACATTTTTTTTCAAAAAGCTTTTTTGGGGGGCAATTTTGCCTTTTTTGACAACTAGTAGAGACAGACAGCAAATATGGGGAGAGAGAGGGGTGTGACATGCAGCGCAGGGCCGGGATTCAAACCGCGGACATTGTGGTTATGTGGTATGCATCTTAGCCATTAGGCTACCAGGGCACCTTACGGGACAATTTTATCAGTTAGTGACCATCAGCTGTTGTATGCATGCTCATGTCTGTCTCAAACTATATTTGCATACTAAAAATGCACATAATATAACTTTCATACTATCAGTATTTATCATAAGCAATTTGGACACAAGGTCACAGTACTGGCCATACTGTTTGATTCTGGGAAGATCATCATGAAACTACTACAGCTAAACCTTATAGATCCACGTTTCAATAAGAACTCAAAGTGCAATATGTTAAATATTCAAGTCCTAAACATTACATAAACCCTTCAGCAAGGTGGACACTGATACCATTTCAATGAATACTTGATTTATCCTTAAAGGACAGACCAGAAATGTGAATGGTCAGACAATCAGACAGGCTATAAACAAGCCAACAGTTTAGCCAGATTATCTAAACCATTTTATTAAAACCTAAATCCTTCTTGGCACGAAAATTAATATGCACAATACTACCAATAACATCCATGTTGTAATAAACTGGAATCGTTCTTTAAGGCTGAAGGTATTGTTGCGAATGTAACCATTGTCCTTCTCCTCCCTCCCCTCTAGACATATAATGATCCTGTGGACACAAAAAGTGTCCAAACAAGCCAGCCTTCTCCGCATATGATGCCAGCCAACCCGCCCCTCTACAGTGTGCCACCTCCACCCCAGCCGTCGTCGCCCTACCTGGGGCCCGGGGCCTTCCCTCTCACCGACCTGCAGAGCTACGCAGGACACGCCCCTCGCCACACCTTGTCGCAGACGCTCAGCCAATCGCAGATGCTGCCCAGCATTAGTGCCTCTCCCCCATCCTCCTTCCAGATCAGCCCACCCCTTCACCCCCACCAGCAGCTCTCCCTGCACCAGAGCTCGCTCCTCAACCAGCCTATCCGCATGCAGCAGGTCCAGTCCCAGCCAATCATCTCTCACCAGATGGGGCTGCAGGCCTCTCTTCACTCCCCACCTCCTGGGCAGCAGGTATAGTAACGAACTGAGACACAATTGCTGCTATGAACTGGTTAAAATGTTGGCTTAATTATCTTTCTTTCTCCAGGGTTTTTCCCACCTCCAGTCAGAGTATCAGAAGAGCATTGGGGGTTCCCAGTCTCCAGGAGCCCCTGGCCCTGGTCCAGGCCCTGGAGTGGCTCAGAGCCATGACTGGGACAGTGAATACTGCAATCGAGAGTGTGGCAACCACTGCAGGTCAGTGGAGAAAGAGGAGACTGTTTTATTTGCTTCCCACAGTCCAGTGTTGTCCACTGCAACCTTTGTTACTGCAACTCAAATAGTCTTGAATAACATTTGAAAGGGACACAAATGAATAGTGTTCAACCAAATGGATGTTTTATTTTGCTGTTTGATGTATGTACTCAAGGTAAAAGAAAAAATATATTGTGAAAAAGTCAAAAATGCCAAGATTATGTGACTCCAATGTTTTCAGGTTGAATTTGTTAGATAAATGCAGTCCAATCCAAGTCTTAGACCAGAACTCCCTTAGATATAAGCATATATAGTCATGTCAGACGTCTCTCCCACTTCTTTCACAACATAAGTGTTGAAAATTGTCAGCTCTGTTCCAGTGAGACAAGGGAGACAGCTGGAGAGGTAATGGTGAGATAATAGAGCTTGTCATGTGTTTGTCAGACAGCAGTAAAAAACAGATGTTCCTAACACAAGTTGTTACTGTTATTGTTTGGCAGGCTGTGCAGTCCTGCAACACTGAAAGATATTCTAAGTCTACAGTGCTTGTCGTGTTAAAGTACTATGAAATGTTTTGTTTATTTACAGGGTTTGGTTAGAGCAAGGTAGAAGCTAAGAGAATGGGCGTTTCAGCTTAAATTGTGGCCATCAGAGAATGACAGGGAATCACAGGAAAATATTTCTTCATTTTTTCTGTTCCTCTGCATTTTAATCCTGTACCGCCTTATCTTTTTGCATAATCTTACCTGTGCCTCTGTTTTGGGTTTTTTCTCTCCAGTGGCAGCATGATTGGCAGGGACAAGCCACTCTACCTCACCTGAAACTGAAGATCATGCTCTGTCGACAAATACGACACTGAAGAGTCTAACCACCCCCACCCCATCCCCTCACCCCTATCCCCTCAACCCTCTTCTGATGCACACATTTACGTACAGTTCATACTTCATACATACATACACGCACACAGACACACACACACACACACACACACACACACACACATTCCGCCTCCGAAACACCACCACCACTTTTTTTGTCAATGTAATTATTATTTCTCTCTTTCTAGAAGACTTTGTGACCAGAGTTTTTTGACTAGATGACTGCTGTCTGTACCACTTAATGTATTAGCAGTCCTCTTGCTGTTTAAAATTTGCCAAGCACTTATAAAGCCCCCCTCCCCCCCTCCCTCCCTCCTGCTCCCACCCTCGTCTCTGAGTTCTGTGTCTATGCTTTCCCCGATGCAGGCCGGGCTGTAGAGCACTCCTCTTCTGTGTCACCATCAAAGTCCCCTCAGGGACCCCATCCAGCTTTAATTAGAATGAGAAGAAAAAAATACTCTTCCTCTTCTTTAATCATTTTAATTTCCTTTTGTGTTTTTTCCTTTTTGTTGTTGTTGCTGTTTTATTTATTTCTGGCTTGCAAAATTGTTCCTCTTTTTTTGCCAATAAGCGTTGGGCCCTGTACCGTAGAAAAATATTAACTTCTAGTAGGTTCATCGCAGGCTTAGATGTTATGGTAGCTTTGCTTAAGGGCCTGCAAATGAATACAAAAAGCTTGGGTTGGGAAGAGAAACAAAACAAAAAGAATCTTTTTTTAATATTAAAGACCTGATGAGGTCTACTGAGCTGTCACAGTGTGATTGTAAATATCACTTTTATGGGATCAAATTGGGAATTGGAAGTCCAGATAGATTTGTTTCTTCTTTAATATTACATGTAAGTCATTTTCTGTGCGCATGTGTGTGTGGGTGTGGGTGTGTGTGTGTGTCTGGACGTTAGAATGTACCCCATTCATGGCGTGTGCAGTTGAGTGTGTATGTGCACGGACACACGCTTGCGTGCAAGAGTGTTTCAGTGTTCGAGTGTCGAGTCTTTCTCGTGAATTTTAACAGCCTTGTGCAGCTGGATTTCAGAGGAGTATTTCACACTCTCGTTCTTGCATTAAATCTGTGCTCACTGGTGTGTTTTTTTCCAATAAAGTTCAATCTAAAACTGAATACACAATATGTGTCCTGCAGATCATTAAATGGAAAGAGCCAGGTGAGAGCTAGAGAGGAAAGAGATAGAAAGAGAGAAAGAAACGCTGTGAGATAAAATGAGATATAATGTTGCAGGTGGAAAAAAAAAGATATTGCCTCAAAATGCCCCCCCACTCCCCCACCCTTTTCTTATTTTGTCTGACCATAATGTCAATTTTGTCTCCTCAACATGCAGGAGTGAATAATGAAATATGTGAATGGAGCCATGACATCCACATTACAGTTTCTAGTTGGTGTTTGGTTGTGTTGATCTCATCTTTTTAACTTTTTGTGTGATTAACAGAAATGCATTTTGCTGACAAAGACATCTGTATTTATCTCTTTACTGTAGCATAATTTCAGTTTTAGTTGTTACAGAACTATAACATTTTAAGTTGTGTAAAAAACCTGCCAATTGTAGTTATTTTATTTGTAAAGCCAGTAATGATAAATATTTTAAATGGTTATCAACATATTGTTTTCGCTAGTTGCCCATCAGCCATTTGACAGGTTTTCTTATTTATGAGAGAAATTAGATCACTTTTGCTTCTTACAATGGAGGTGTATTTTTATTCTTATTTTATTGTTTTTTTCCCTCTGGTTTGATAAAAATGATGATGAACACAACAATGATTTTGTCTTTATTTTTTACATTTTGGGTGCTGCTCCTTTTCCCCCCCTTGACAGCAGCATCTGTTTGTGTCACAATGCTTCTTTTATTTCAAACCTGCATAATAAAAAAAAAGTTTAAAAGTGATCATGCCTGATGCCTGTTACTTTCCCTGCAGACCTTTTGTCCCCCTCTGTAATGTAATGAGATGGTCACACCGGTTTTTTTTTTTAAAGACATGAAAATTGTTGTTTTAAAGATACACCAACACCCCCAACTTACTGTACTTTACAGTGTATTTGTACTTAAGAGGGTCACATTTGTATTCTATATTTATATTTAGCCCAGGGCTCCAATGGCATTAGTTAATTAGCCATGGATACAGTGTACACAAGCCAGCGTGGATACTGCCAGTAAACTATCTTAACAAACAAGAGAGCAGATGCGAGAAGACGTTTGCTTTGCTTGTGAAAGTGGTGCATCGTAGGCGTCTAGTGTGAGATAAAGAGAACAGAGGAATGCAATGTGCACACAAACTCGGGCAACCGTCCAAGTACTGATTTTACCCCAATTGCACACAAGTCTTCTTAGAGACTTTCTGAGAGGGAGAGAGGAGAGATTGAAATGCAACTGTCACAATCCCTCCATTCAATATTTTATTCATTTTACGTCTGCCTGCCGTCTCTTCCTCAATAGTATTGAATTCGCAAATAGATCATTATTTGACAATTGGAAAACCTGCCACTTTGTGATATGACACACATTATATGAAAATCACAGTCATACATTCTTAATGCAATGCCAGATAAAAGAGTTTTTGGCTGCATCCACACAGCCCTGTCTCTGAGCCTTTTCTGTACATACTGTCATGTGTTTGTTTGAATATCTGTGTATGTGTGTTTTTTTTCTTCTTTTTTTTTGGCATTTTAGGGGCCTCTCCTCTCGAGCTGTAGGTATATTTGTGCATACATTCCATTTCTTCTTTCATATTTCTTTGCTTAATATTATCTCTGCCATCCACAGATGTGCTGGCAGTCACTGTTGGTAGTAATACTGTAGTAAATACTACGAGAAGACAGTATCAATTTGACACTTCTCTCAACGCCCTTAGACCAATCCCTCGTCTCAGAGTTAAAGTCATGAGGCCAACAGAGAATGAAAAGCTACAATTTATGGTGGAGGATGCCATTGAGACGAGGTGAATGCAGGGGTCTTGCTGGTTACCATAGATTTCAAAAGACCACTGCAGCAACAAAATGGGTGACATCAGTAATAGCAGGCTGGTTGACAAAGACGAGGTACCCATCCAGAAGATAGCAAAATAAAAGTGACACAAAATCACTATAAACTCATGATTTAATACTGAACCAAAAATGTAATAATTTAAATGAAAGATTTTTTGTATGTGATTCTGATATATTTCATGTTTTTGACATTATTCAGGTTAATGTATTAGTCCAGCCATTATAATTGATTAAAACTTGCCTGAAACAAATCAAAACTGAATTTAAATGATAATTCACCTCAGCGCTATATTGTGTTTCTATTTGGACCCATGTGTTTGATATGGCTTTCAGGCTCCACATAATAAGTGATAACACAGATTTTCCTTTGAATTTTAGGTTTTTTCATTTTGGCTTTGGGGTTATTTTACTGAGTGAAACAAGTTTCCTGTGTCCTAAAAATCACATTTTTTAGGACAATGTGAGACTCAACGACTCAGTAAAACAAAGCAAGTTCTGCAAAATGTTTTTCAGTGTTGGAAACTGTGTGCATCATTTATTATATTTTTGAAGTTATTCATTTATATATGAAACCGATTATTAAAAATACAACCATGTATGTACAACAGGCTGAGCGTGCTTGTAGATGATAATTATGAGGTCAACCTCAGTGTGTGTGAGTGTTTGCTTGTGGAGTCGCTCAGCCAATGGTGGAACATTTTACAGGCTTGTAAGATCCACCCTGTCAAAAGCCTTTTATTTTCTTAAAAATGTACTTTATTTGTTTGTTGTTGTGGTGGAGCAATGCACCATCTCTGGTTTTCATGTGAGCGTGAATGTAAATATGGTTAATCTGACCACAAGACAACTAGCTAGCTGGAGCTTCTCTGTCCTTTGAGTTGAAACTGATGCAGACGAGAAGGTCAGTGCTGGGTGAATTAAAGGCTCGTACAAGCAGAGAGGACCTAACACACCAAGCCTTTCACAGACCAGCTACTGCATGCAGGCAAAACATTTCAGTTGCAACTTCAGTGCTGCGGTGGAGCAACAAACAGCAGGAAATGTGGGTGGTTTTAACAAGAAATGGGTTTCGTTTTGTGTTCAGAATCAGTTAAGGTTTCTTTTTTATGCTGACTGTACTGCGCTAAATGAATTAGTACACCAACAAAGCACAATATTGCCTATAATCTATAGTCCTATGCCTATATAGTCAACTAAATATTTTAATTGTACAAAATTTATTCTGCAATACTTTTAATTTAGCAATTTAGCAGTAATTAATAATTTAATGTTGTGTGTAGAAGATACCTCTTTTTGGAACAAACTGGAATTATTTGACATTTGCAGCTCATAACTGTGCACAAAAACTCTGAAACAAACAGACGGGGACAAAACATAACACACAGGACATACCACTTGAGGCAAAAAACACACTTGTGGTTTCACACCAGTAGCAATTTACGTAATCAAGCATATATGCTATGTCAGCTTTGACAACCATTAGGTGCTGCCTGCGGTGGACGAATTTGGTCGTTTTCCTGTTTTTCTGATATTACAAATAATTACATGTTTAAAATGGTTGCATTGTCTTTGAAAGGCATGCAATTTTCTTTACATATAAAAGTCCCCTCAGACTCATTGTGAAACATCAGGTGATGAAGAATTTCTCTCTATGACTGGACTAAATCAAATTTGAATGTCTCAATATCAATTTGGCTACTTTACCTCACACACTGCAGGATCATTAGAAAAGGATATTATCCATGAGATCTTATGTCCAAAATAAAATCGCTGTTATAAAAGTGACTGACGCAAAAAATCAGAATTAAACAAGCTGGCAAATGTTGCAAGGGGTGAGGGAGGTTGATTATCTTCTGTACAGATCTCTTGGTTTTAGTTTTGGTTGAATGGCTATAATCCCCTTTGCCCAGTAATTAAGATTTTATATTTAAAAATATATTTATAAGTTTGTGCTTCCCACATGATTGTCCCTGTCCTTTATGTCTCCACAAAGCCAACATATCCAATATCCAGTTTCGAATTATAGTATTTATTCAAGAATCTAACATTACTACTGTCTTTACCGAACCAAGTAGTTATAATTACCTAACCTTAAAGCAACTCTAATGAATATTAAAAATGGATCGCGTATTTGAAAGGGAAAGGAATTGCTCGAAGTAACGAAACCATTGAATTATCACCCATCTCAGTTCTCCTCACGTCAGTGGAGCTTTAAAGTGTCTTTCAGCTAATTGTTTTGGTTTTCCAGCCCACTACTGTTTTGAATCACACTCATCGCTCTCATAGTGTTGTCCTCAGCAGGTACCTGTTTTCAGTGAAAAGTCTCTAAAAACTGAGTGTACACTACTTGTCCAGCACCAAACAGCAGACAAAGTTAGCAACTAGCTAGTGAACATACTGTAGCATTTAACGGCTAAATAGGCAGATATTGCTTGAGACTAAAAACAGAGGTGCATATTGGACTTGCATTTACTTTCATTAAATGTTTTTTGCAGATGATGCTGTCCTGTTGGCTTCATCAAATCAGGACCTTCAGCATGCATGGGGACGGTTTGCAGCCGAGTGTGAAGCGGCGGGGATGAGAATAAGCGCCTCCAAGTCCGAGGCCATGGTTCTCAGCTGGAAAAGGGTGGCTTGTCCCCTTCAGGTTGGTGGAGAGCTCCTGCATCAAGTGGAGGAGTTCAAGTATCTTGGGGTCTTGTTCACGAGTGAGGGAAGGACGGAGCGGAAGATCGACAGGCGGATCGATGCATCCTCTGCAGTGATGTGGTCGATGTACTGGTCTGTTGTGGTAAAGAAAGAGCTGAGCTGCAAGGCGAAGCTCTCTATTTACCAGTCGATCTACGTTCCTACTCTCACCTATGGTCATGAGCTTTGGGTCATGACCAAAAGGACAAGATCCCGGATACAGGCGGCCGAAATGAGTTTCTTCCGCAGGGTGGCTGGGCGCTCCCTTGGAGATAGGGTGAGGAGCTCGGTCACTCGGGACGAGCTCAGAGTAGAGCCGCTGCTCCTCCACATTGAGAGGAGTCAGCTGAGGTGGCTCGGACATCTGTCCCGGATGCCTCCTGGACGCCTCCCTGGGGAGGTGTTCTGGGCACGTTCAACCGGGAGGAGGCCTCTGGGAAGACCTAGGACACGCTGGAGGGACTATGTCTCTCGGCTGGCCTGGGAACGCCTCGGTATAACGTGAAACAAAGAACTATTCAATAAAATAAAATAAAATAACATATTTTCTTTTCTTTTTGAGCTCTCTTACAGAGAGTTTAACAAATGGAATCAATAATTTTTAAGATGGTGTTAAATGAATAGCTGGTATTTCAGAAGTTGTGTATGTCCAGCAGATTCTTTTGCCTCACTAGGAAGAGAAAGTGATGTGAACAAGCTGATATTGCACTTTTGATGTGGAAATCATGATTGAGAGAGAGCATTAAGCAAATGGTGTCCGGAAGAGAGACTTGCTTGATAAGAAGTGAAGTCTCTCTCTCTCTCTCTCTCTCTCATTTGGCTGTGGGAAATACGGGGCAGGAGCCCACATCCCTGAGAGAAACCACTGTGCTCACTGACTAAGAGGTAAAATAATGCCTCACATTTCTCCATCTCAGCAGTTCTTCAGTCTTGACTTGAAGTGGAGATGAGTCAGATTGAGAAACACACACATAACTATTTTCTCATCACCCCTGCAGTCGTCTGTGAAAGTCAGGTTTTTTTATGCCCTGGGTCACCTCACTCTGGAGCCACAAAAATGGGACCAGCCATATGCAGTCATTTCAGATGTTTGTTAAACGCCACAGCTGCTCTATTTAAGCAATATCGCCCACACATGCTGCACCTTAGATCCTCCAATAATTGCATGTTGGAGAGAGTGTTGGAGAGAAATGGTTGTGTTAGTGTAATAAGGCTCTGGTCCAGATGTTTGAGATTAAAGGCTTGTTATGAAAATACAATATAGTTGCTCAGGAAGTAAGTTATTCGGCTCTGTCATGCACATGGCATGTAACACTATTTATATAGGCTGGAAGATGAAATTGGGAAAGGATTCAATTGAATATAGTACAACATGTTGGCATGTTGTATAATAGACAGTCTTAGCATTTGGTTGGTGAAAAAGATCCATGTTCTTAAAATCAGCACCATAGCAACCAAGCTGTGGAACATGCTTTGCCAATATACAGTAAATATAACTTCACAATACATTTTACTGATTTGTTCCTTCCTTTATCATTGCTATGATATCATTTGAAACAACATTGCTCAATTTACTCATTCAATTATCAAACAAAACATTTAGGAAACATTTATATAAATTAATACATTAAATGGTTATTTGGAAATGTTTCTCTTTCCTAATTCACTGCTAGACTACAGACTACAACTATGATTACTTCTGGGGCAAAAAATCTCCTTTGTGCAGAGAAAATATTTCTCCCATGCTGCCATATGGTAAAATAAATGATGCATATTGGTCCTTTGGTAGAGACCATCCTTCTTTCAACATACAAAAAAGGAATAATCAAACATAGTTCAGACATGCCAACTCCAAAAATGAAACACCATTTTGCCAAGTATATAGGAAGACATGAGGACTGTGTACAGGCTGTTAGCAAGCTGTCATTAAGGCTCCTAATGCCAAATATCTCCTAGAATCTCTGACAGTCTTCTGTAATACAGCCGAAACTCCTGCACTCTCAGGAAGTATGAACAAAGGAACCACACAGCACAGTTTTATCATTTTTAGTTATAGGCACTTTTAAATAGGCAGAACGTAGCTGCAAAGCCAAAGCACTTCCGAAAAGGAGGACAGATTATCGAGGTACTGGTTGGAAGCCCATGGCTTTAGTGACAAAAATGTTTACCACCTTTTTGGCTATGCTCTCCACTGTAAAGCTCCTTGACCTTTATGCTTATGCTTGAAACTATGTGTTTCACTTGTACTCAGTCTTCCAAGATAAACTTGATATCTGTGTAAATATACTCATCAAATTGAATCAATAGGTTATTTCTTCCTATGTACTGTAAATGCAAAAGTGTTTTACGTATAGTAGCTAACACGGTAGAATCCATTTTGTGGGGTTTTTACACCTCACGCCTTCTGGTAGGTGGTATGAACTATATATGACACTGATAACAAGACTCTAATAAACTGTAATGGCTGATTTTTTTGTGTATTTTTTTATCGCTGAAAAATTGTCACGTTCTTGGAAAGTTTTGACAAATGTGAATTGTGTCTGAGTTATTAATTTGACTACTAACTCAAAGGACGTTAGAGTAAGGACAAACTACATTGTCTTGTTTTGTCGCTGCACTGTGAGCTCCATCGTGTGTGACACATGGTAAGTCATACTTAAGTATTTTTCCTTTTTCACCAATTAAAGTGTTGTACCTGCAGAATCCAGAATGCTTTGTGCCTGTTCATAATTTTCATATTTCAAATGCAATATATTATTCTTTAAGCCCTATCACTCTCTATTTGTCTGTGAAAGAAACTTTCTTTTTCTTCCCAAGGGACATTTATTTTTGTCAGTTGCATCTGGATTCATTAGAATCAAATACACCAGAGTCTTTTCTTTCTTTTTCTCCATTTCTGTCCCTCTTCTAAGCAATGATACTTTCTGTCACTCCAAAGTGTTTGCTATCAGTCTCCCTGGTTTTAAAGAAATTCACTTAAAAGGTTTGGTGCAAAAAATGTGGATTGAATTCTAACTTTCATTTCAATTCAAAGGTTTGTCCTGGGCTAAATCATTCAGAGAGAGTTCCAGGTGCTGCCATATAAACCCTGATGAAGGCCACATGGTGACAACGTGTGGGTTTTACAAATAAATATTTGTTCTCATTTAAAAGCATTAAACTTTTTTTCTCAAGGTTACCCATCCATTCTTTGAATCTTGTCGGTACAGTAGGTGAAGTTGTACCAGAATCACTTTTCAATGGTGAGCTGACTTTCCACCTGAGTGTGAGACAGGTCAGGTCAGGCTTCACTTGGGGAAGTTTTCAGAGACTTCAGAGTGTTTTTTAGTATGCAGCAGAAACATTAGAACTAATATTCTACTGAATTTTTTAATTGTGAATTTAACCTCATCTGTGAGAATTTTGCTGCTACTAGATGCAATCCTTCCTATTTTATATACTACTAATTTGCAACAGCAAACACATTTTGAGAGAAAAGTAATGCCACCTGAATTATGATTTTTTTTTTTTTTTTATCAACATGAGAAAATATTTCATGAAACACATCTGCCATGTCCACAGTTCGTAAATGAGTAAATACAAAACAGTCAAACTGTCATGGCCATGGCTGTGCCTCCAGTGTTGTTTTGGGTGTTATTCCCCCTTCCCTGTGTTCCTGGTTCTCCCCTGTCTTTCTCTCGGCCTGTCTTATAGCTGAATTTCTACTGCAGGACCTTCCCCAAGGGACTAGAAACCTTTGGAGGACCCCTGGTATCTGCGTTTCCACCGCAAGTTCTGGGGACATTATTTTACCCCCCAAAGGTCCCTGCTTGGTGTGGTAGTATTTTCCAAAAGTACAGAAACACTTCGGGTGGGGCCTTGCTGCATTGAACATTTCTGATTGGTCAAGCTCCAACTGGTAAAGCAGCAAGTGACCGAATAAATGCATTGCTGGGTCACATGCCAGCCTTCTCTGGCGTAGCGGCTCAGCACTGTTGGAAGGCGTGGTGGAAGACACAGAAATGGGTGAAGGTAAATCACATATGGCCCACATGGTGCTTGTTAAATGCTACAGTGCTAACTGTTGTCATGCTATTGCTACCCTAGTCAAAAGCTAACACTGTTAATGGTGTACAATCGTGGTGTTCAGGCAAGGGCTCCTGGCTCAGCTCCTCCTGCACACCTGTCTGCTCTCAGCTCATCAGCCCAAGTCTATTTCCTTTCCACTTTACCTCTACGTCCTGGATCATTGCCTCACGCCCGCCTTCCTGCCTATATGCCTGCTAGCCTGCCTGCTATCCCTGCACCTTTCCGGCCAGCCATCATCCCCTCTCCAGTTCAGCTCCTCTTCCTGGTACTTAATACTTCATATATGTACCCTTCTTCTGTGTCTGTCCTGCGCTTGGGTCCATCATACAACTACATGTCATGCAGACATTTCATTTGTTTTTACAAATATACCTGCTCTTCCAATGCAATGTCCACAAAGGCATGATCAAAGTTTTTTGTAGTCATGTTTAGGCACTGAATGTCATGGCTGTGACAGTTTGACAGTGTTTCCTTCTAGCCCAGTTGTTTATCCCCTTCCCTGTGTCTCTCTCTCTCTCTCTCTCTCTCTCTCTCTCTCTCTCTCTCTCTGTGTGTGTATGTGTGTGTGTGGGTGGCTCCCCTTTCTTGCTCTGGGCTCTGCTGCATCTACTCACCTGGCTTCCATCAATCAACCAATCACATTGTCCAGTCTATGCACCTGCCTCTCATCAGCTCATTTTCTGCAGTATATCTACTCCGGCTAATCCACACCAGATTGTTGTTTCAACATCCGTGTTAGTAACCTCTTGGCCAAGCCTTGCTATCATTGCTTTTGTTTAACCCTGCTTCTTGTTTGCTTTTACCTGCTAACTTGTGTTTTGTGTCTTAGGACCACTGATTGCCTGCCTGCTTTCCGTTCACTTCTGCCAGCCTAGCAGCCACGCTTCACTGCATTTCCTCAGCCACGCCTTCTCCACCGCCATTGTCTCAACACTCTCCCTGCCTGCCTTGGATTCCCAACCTCGATTTTGATCTTGCGTTCTGAAATGGTGGAGCTTTGGCCAAGCTACGGAAGCTGAGCATTGTGATTTCGCACCAGTGTTAATAAAGAAGCCATTCAGCACCTCCTGTTGGGGGAAACCCCACCGTTGACTTTCAAGTAAGCCCTAGCGATTTCCTAAGGTATAATGCACAGGATATTCATAAAGGAAGTTTATAATAATCATCCTACACTGCCACAATCTGTGAGTTATCCATTATTCAATATGATGTTGTCATTTTATAGTCTCTATATAATTCAGTACTAAGGAACATGTGGATAAACAATCTTGCAATCTTGATTGTCGTTTACTTGTAATTTCAATGGGCAACAAGTCTATTTGCTCCAACCATTTCCCCAAAGAGCGTCCTAACTGGGAAATCCATGTAGGAACATACATTTTTTTGCAAGGTAAGAAAACGTTGTAAACACACATCATCTTGTATAAGGAAACTTATTTTCCACATCATAATTCAACAAATATAACATAGGCCATAGCTTTATGAATCTTCTCCCAGAAGGAGTAAACAACTTTGCAATACCAAAATAAATGCATAAATGTTCCTAATTCAATTCCACATTTTCTACACAAAGGCGAAATTTGTATCATCAAACTTATTGAGCTTCACTGGAGTTATATAATATTTATACAGGAATTTATAATTAGTTTCTTTAACTTTAATATTCGTAGTCAAAGGTGAGGTCAGTTCAGTACACATAATTAACCATTCTTTTTCACTGAACTTCATTTTAAACTCTTGTTCCCAGTTTATTCTTAAAGAAGAAAAAGAGTTCTGGGAACTATCAGGATTCTATACAAATAAGATATCTTTCCCTTAACCAAAGTAATTGTCCCTTTTTATGTAAAGACACAATATTGTCCGAATTTAAGAATGTAGGACTGACAGTAGGGACTTAGAATGTTGGGACTATGACAGGGAAGGCAAGAGAGTTGATTGACATGATGCAGAGAAGGAAGGTGGACATACTGTGTGTCCAGGATACCAGGTGGAAAGTTAGCAAGGCTAGAAGCTTAGGAGCAGGGTTCAAGTTGTTCTACCATGGGTCAGGTAGGAAGAGAAACGGAGTAGGAGTTATCCTGAAACAGGAGTTTGTGAGCAATGTTCTAGAGGTGAAAAGAGTATCAGACAGGTTGATGAGCCCACAGGTAGGATGTGACTTAGAAGAGAAGGAGAAATTCTGGAGTGAGTTAGATGAAGTGATGCAGAGCATCCCCAGAGGTGAGAGAGTGGTGATTGGTGCAGATTTCAATGGGCATGTAGGTGAAGGGAACAGAGGTGATGAGAATGTGATGGACAGGTTTGGTCTTCAGGACAGAAACGCAGAAGGACAGATGGTGGAAGACTTTGCAAAGAGGATGGAAATGGCTGTAGTGAACACTTTCTTCCAGAAGAGGCAGGAACATAGGTTGACATATAAGAGCGGAGGTAGACGCACTCAGGTGGACTACATCTTGTGTAGACGTTGTAATCTGAAAGAGACCAGTGACTGTAAAGTAGTGGTAGGGGAGAGTAGCCAGACGACACAGGATGGTAGTGTGTAAAATGACTCTGGTGGTGAAGAAGATGAAGAGGACAAAGGCAGAGCAGAGGACGAAGTAGTGGAAGTTGAAAAAGGAGGAATGTCATGTAGTTTTCAGGGAGGAACTGAGACAGACTCTGGGTGGTCAGGAAGTGCTCCCAGATGACTGGACCACTACAGCTAATGTGATCAGGGAGACAGGTAGGAGGGAACTCAGTGTGTCACCTGGAAAGAGGAAAGTGGACAAGGAGACTTGGTGGTGGAACGAGGAAGTTCAGGAGTGTATACAGAGAAAGAGGTTAGCAAAGAAGAAGTGGGACACTGAGAGGACTGAAGAGAGTAGACAGGAGTACAGGGAGATGCAGCGTAAGGTGAAGGTAGAGGTGGCAAAGGCCAAACAAAGAGCATATGAGGACTTGTATGCTAGGTTGGACACTAAAGAGGGAGAGGTGGATTTGTACAGGTTGGTCAGACAAAGAGATAGAGATGGGAAGGATCTGCAGCAGGTTAGGGTGATTAAAGATAAGGATGGAAATGTATTGACAGGTGCCAGGAGGGTGATGGGAAGATGGAAGGAGTACTTTGAAGAGTTGATGACAAAATGAGAGTTGAGCTGAGCTGACTCTAACTTCTCTCCATCTCTTGTCTCCTTCATTTCCCCCCCTTTTTTCTTTTTCTCTATCGTTCTCTCATCCTCCTCCGAGGGGCAGGAATTATACGTACTCATTTCATGCTAAAGCATAGCTAGGATTTCTTTTTTTCAGTCACCAGTATTTTTTTAATATTGTTATTACTACTGTATATCTTAAAGACCAGTGTATGTCACTAAACATACAGGTTCAGTGACATATAATAAAGTATCATCGGTGTAGAGTGAAATTTTATGATGTGTGCTTGCATTCACTCCCTTTATCATAGGATTAGTTCTGATCATCTCAGCAAACGGTTCTAAAGCAATAACAAATAATAATAGGGAGAGAGGGCAGCCTTGCCTGGTACCTCTTCCTAAATGCATTGGAAGAGATTCCACATTATTAGTGCCAACAGTTGGAGTATCATATTACTTTAATCCATTCAATGAAAAAGAAGTGCAGGAGTTCTAACGGTAACAGAAGGACATGGGGGTCTGAACTGCCTCCCAGCAGCCCATCAAAGCTCAGGACCTATTCGGGGCAGCCAGTACCTCATTTAGGGGTGCTTATATGTTGACATTTCAGCTGAGGGTCAGAAGGCAAGAGCCAGGTTGGTGATAGCTATAGACAGTGGGCCCATTCTTTTGGGTGCAATCGTCTGCACAAAGTCCAACTCAACTGCCATGACATTTAGTATGCACACATGACAGACACGACCGAGGGCATCCTGCAGAGGTACAGCGTTAAAGTGGGGCCTAACACTGAAATGTCAACCCTGAGGCCACCCCACGTTTTTTCAAGCCCAGGTTGGTGCCTTATGCCATGAAGGGCAATGTCGCGGAGGAGTTGGAACGTTTACAGAGGCAGGACATCAGTGAGTCAGTCCAGTTTTCAAGGTGAGCGGCTCGCATCGTTCCAGTTTCGAAGGAAGACAAAATGGCAAGGGTTTGTGGAGACTATAAGCTTACATTGAATCAGGTCTCAAAGCTGGAGGAGTACCCATTGCCGCGGGTGTATGACTTGTTTGCGAACCTGTCAGGAGGGAAGCTCTTCATAAAGCTGGACATGAGCCACGCTTGGAGTAGCCCCGCCATTTTCCAAAGAACAATGGACACTTTGTAGCATGGGATTCCGCATGTGGCAGCGTATCTGGATGACCTTTTTAATCAAAGGGTCCATGTAGGCGGAGCATCTGGCTAATTTACAACAGGTTGAAGAGGCTCTCAGACACAGGGCTGCGCCTGAAATGCTGCAAATGTGTGTTCCTAGTTCCGAGTGTAACCTACCTGGGACACAAGATCGCAGCTGAGGGGCTCTGACCAGTGGATTGTAAGATACTACATCTGGTGGCCAAAAATGGATCATGATCTGGAGAACAAAGTGAAATCATACATGCAGTGTCAGACCAATCAGAACATGCCACCTCCAGCCCCCTTACACCCATGGGAGTGGCCAGACCATCGCTGGTCTAGGCTAGGTATAGTGAAGGAAGGCCTGAAGCGGATGACAGGGGACTCTCTTAGCACTCAGCTTTCACATTTCCTGTTTAAATACGGCCTCATGCTACAGACTATAACTGCACGCACTCCAGCAAAGGTGCTGATGGGACGTAGGCCCAAGTCAAGATTGTACCTGCTGAACCCGGACATGAAGGCAGGAGAAGCAGAAGGAGGGACTTAAACCACCATGCACAAGAAAGTTAAAATCTTATAATGTCTGTGAGGAACTTCAGCAGTAACAAAAGCCAGCAATGGCTATCTGGGATTATTCTTAGGCAGATTGGTCCAGTCTTCTATGTTGTTAAGATTGCGGCCGGACGTGTTTTCATCAGACATCAGGACCACGTGCGCCTGCATCACGGTACAGGCTCAGAGGCAGACAGTTCCACGACATATCTGATGGTGAGACAGACTACTGTTTCTTATGTTAATCAAATATAATGTTCACCATCTTAGTTTAGCATGTTAGTATACCAAGATTTGATAATAATTACCAAACACAGTATAGTACAGTACAGTTGAGGTTAAGCTGACTGTCATTAATTTTGGAGGTATTTGATATACATCAAAGTGCTGGATAAATGGAAATTCTGACCTCATGGTGGTGCTAGAGGTAAAGTCGGGGGATCACCAAAGCCATTAGAATTTCATGGCCATCTGTCCAGTAGTTGTTGATCTATTTCAGTCGACCTACAGACCAACACTACCATCCCTAGAGCCACCACACTAGCGTGGTTTAAAAGTAGATGTTCTACAGTTTCCTGTCTGCTGAGTCCCTAGACTATGAACCCCTAATGTGGACAGCCTTAAAACAATTCCTAAGACAACCCGAAGACACAGCATGTTATTTTTAAGAAATGGATAAACCACTGCATCATCAATAACCTCCAAAAACCTATTGATTTTTCTATTCCCTCTCTTATGGACTAATATGATAATATGTGAACAGCACAGAACTCATCTCATTGATCTGGTGGACTCCTTTTAATCTGAACTATAAATTCATATTAAAAACACTGCAATTTAATCATTTGTTCGTAACTTTAATTGCATTTGTTAACCGTGTGCCAGTAATGACTTAAATCCTGTTGTCTTCTCACACCCACATACATGCAGCTCGCGGCCTCTTTCTCTTCTTGTCAGCCTCAGATAATAAGCACAGGAGAACATTCTGAAAAAGGCACATTTTATTTTGTTTCTTTAAAAAAATGGATTATCAAATTAATGGAAACTGCTCAATAACTGCTGCAGTGAGGAATGCTTCCCACCTAATTGAATTAGGGTTTTCATTTCTGTGATTTCTATGTTTGTTTTTGGCAGCTGCCATCTGTTTGCCTGGGACCAGCTCTATTAATAAGCTATTCAGATTGAGATGGGGCTTTATTCCAGCAACTGTTTCTCACCTCCTCTCTCTCTCTCGCTTCCTTGCTCACTCAAATGATTGTCATGGAAATCATCAGAGGTGCCAAACCACAAACAAAAGAAAGAGCTTTAACATACACCTGAGCCAAAAAGAACAGAACTGTAGTCTAATTACGATGGGAACAATTAAGACTGTGCATATTTATTGACAGGGGACTTCACACAGGAGCATATGCTCATGAATACCAAAAATGAAGGCAGAATGGGGTGTGTGTGGGGTGTTGGTGATGTTGGATTTCACTGTCTATATGGTGTTGCTATGAAAAAAAAGCATGGGAGGCAATGAAAATGTGAAGCTTTGTTTGTCAAATGAAACATTTGTATTATTTCTTTATCAGCTATTGTATTGCACTCATTTTGTGCAATGTTGTTGTAACACCTTTCTGAAAGCAATGTGGCCACTTTCCAATTGCCTCAAATAAAGAATAAAAAACTTAAGTGTGCTTGTCCTCAGCAGCCGCCAATATTAACCCCCATTCTCACTTTTTTCTTTACCTCTCATGTTGACAGCAACAGTCTCCCTTTCAATGCTCCAAGAACAAGGAATTCTAGTCTTGGCTTTGCTCAGTATTCTGATCACACACCTCTCTCCTCCAGTAATACAAGTCTACTTTAAAATTCATAACTACATTTGGAAAGAATAAAAGGGTGCCCTGATGGAATATTTCCAAGGAGCTTACTTGAGCGAAAATACAATTCGCTTTGGCATATTTAATAACCCTAACCTGGTCTTTAAGACATACAGTAGTAATAACAATATTAAAAAAATACTGGTGACTGAAAAAAAGAAATCTTAGCTATGCTTTAGCATGAAATGAGTACGTATAATTCCTGCCCCTAGGAGGAGGATGAGAGAACGATAGAGAGAAAGAAAAAAGGGGGGGAAATGAAGGAGACAAGAGATGGAGAGAAGTTAGAGTCAGCTCAGCCCAACTCTCATTTTCTGCTCCTCTCTTCCTCTCTTCTGCCTGGGAGGCAGTTTGAATTGAATCAAACAACCTAGATTGATTAAGCTTGGATGAATGACTTTCCAATGACATAGGATTCAGCTTTAGCCTCACCCCATCCCTCTGTACATATTTGACATGGTTATTGAGGAATTGATGTGAAAGTGATTGCACAATTGTTTCCTTTGGATTCTGTGCAAGGTTGAAATTTTCTACCTAGACTAAATGTTGTCGCCATTGCTCAGTTCCTTGAAAGTCCTGTTTGATTCCTGTTGAGTCCTGCTTTGATTCGATTGCCTCTCAGGAAGAAAAGTACAATGAATGAGTGTGAGAAAATAGATAACACGCTCTTCCATTTAGAATATGAATTGCTCAGCTCGAGCCTTATTATTAATCTCTTGCCCTCTTTCCTCTCTCTAGTCCTTTTGTGTTAAGAGGGAGAAAAAATGTTAGAGAGAGAGCGAGAGAGAGAAAACAAGAAATATAGTATTGAATATTGTGGGATGTCCTGTTCTGAATTAGGTCAGGACCAATCAAAGCTTAAATGCTCTCTCTCTCTCTCTCTCTCCCTCTCTCTCTCTTTCCCCCAATGTACACCAATGCTCTCTTTGGGATTCTTCTGTATGGAGAGACAGAGACCCCTACTGTCTCTGACTTCCATTAAAACCTGTCAGACCTGAAATGTTCTCTTCTCCCTCAGTACTCTACTGCCATCTGTATGCTATGATACACACTGCAGAATATGATGTAACCATGGTCCACAATCGCCTGCTGCTGCATGTACATGTAATATACAGCCAGCTTGTCTTTCTACAAGCTTATGAAAATGACACAGTTGCACATATTCTTACTCTTGGGCAGTAGTGGAAGAGGTATTTTGATTCTTACTTGTTATTTGGTAATATGCCAAGACCGTAGCTCAGAAAATTCTTATTGTAAGATCAAAACCCCTGCATAGTTTATATATTATATAGTGGCCTTCCTCTTTTTACAGTCCTTACATTTTAGAAATGTGATTCTATAAAACCCCTTAAGGAAGAGGCAAGCTCTGCTGATTCCATTAACTCCTATTTGTAAATCGATTTAGTTAAACCCTATATGTAAAATGTGTCTGAAAGATAGACTGTGACAGCTGAGGTACAGATAACTGTCAAGTTTCTATGAATTGCAAAGTGTCAAGAGGGGTGGGTTGGACTGTGTGGGTGGGTGAATTGTATGTTTTTTTGTTTGTTTACATATTTTCTTTCTTTTTACAAAATTGTATTTATACTATTGTAAATGCACTTAATTACATTCCAGCACTGATCTCAGATGCACAGACCCATGAGTTTGGCAAAAAGGTATAGCTATTCAAGTTTTATCATCAAATGTGCATTCACAACCATACCTGATCTTTTGATTAAGCACTGTATTTTGAAGAAAGCCTGCTGATCTGTATACAGTGTCATGAATCAATCAAACCCTAGAACAGCTTTCATAATGATGTTGGTGACAGCACTGATGATAATAGTGATTATATTAATGATTGTGATGATGGCTTTACAAAGGAAGTGATGGAGACAGTAACTACAATAAGCAAGTAGCTGTACTAGTGATTTTGATCAACACCTTTACTAATAGTTGTTGGTCATTCCACAAAAGTGATGCTCATTTGATGAAGCTCTAATGGAGTGATACATGATGCCAAATGGAAATGTTGGGCCTGTGCCATTTCAGAATCGTTCCTGGTCAGTTATTTAAGAGGACATTTTAATTTAGTAATTTAAAAATGACATATCAACTGCGATTGTTTTCTGTTAAAATATTAACTATTCTTCATTGTCTAATTTATAAGTTTAACAAAAGATTTGACACAATACAAAATTAAAAGAGAAATAGTAAAAATGTCATAGATTTGAATCCAGTGTGGAACCTCACATAAGACTATTTTTACTGAAGCCATAAAGCTTTTAGACCATTAAACATTAGTCTGGAGTTGAGAAAGTCTACCGGATTGGGGGGGGGGGAGCAAAACAATAGTTATGGAAATAATATTTTGACTATATGTAGGAGATGGAGCGCATGGTTTCACGGTTTTTGATCTTTCAAATAACAACAATGTTTATTTGATTGTAGTGCAGAAAAGTGTGCTAAAATGCACAACATGATGAATTTACTTCCTGTAGTATTTAATAAGAAAAGACGCTGCTCCTAACATCGGTTTACCAGAATTTGGATCATTTTTGGCGCACTTTAGCCCATGTATACGTACAGCCCTTTATGCATCCATTTGTCAAGGTGTGTTTTTTCTACATTTGTGAATGCTTTTCTCTATCTTCCAGAGAACAATAGGCTTCCAATTTCATCACAGTGCGTTTAATGTTGCCACAGATGCCTCATTATTGGCTGATAATGCAGCTGATAGTGGAGATTGATTGATCTGAAATGTCTGCTCTGAATTATCATGCTACAAAACAAAATACTATAAATAAAATCTCGGCTAAAACTCCAGTATAGTCATACCTTGATTAGTCCTGACTATAGTCTCATCTCCAGTCTCAGTTCTTTTTTTTTCTTTCATGTCTACATTCATGCAATATTCCTTTTTATTGTAGAAATTCAAACAAAGATCACAATGCCTGATTGACAAAATGTTACAGTGCCTATCCAATCTTATTTAGAGTCAATATTCCTTCTCTTTGTATGTAATAATAATGTAATTTGCTCTCTTGGCTTCAACACAAAAGAAGGGATGGCAGAGTGTATTCTATCCAGTGCAACATTTTCTTTTAGCCCCTTCACTTACTAACATCAGATTTTCTGACAATTTACTCCCCCTCCCTCTCCCTCCTAAGTGCCCTTCCATTTTTGTTAATCAAAATATATTCACACAATCTCCTCCTCCTCTCCAGCGGATCTGAGAGGCTGATTGGCAATTTCAGCAGCAGAAACCATAGTTCAGGGGAAGAGATGGACGCAGCCAATCTGAGAGCTCCCTGCCGTTACCATGGTAACATCTCAACAAGAGGAGCGAGAGCTGAAAGTGGAGGGAGGGGAGAAAGGAGAGAGAAGATATGATCAAATGTGAACACTCTATTCTGATTTTATAGGCTGATATACAACTCACAGTTTATTACTAGTCTATCCCGCTTCCATTTGTTGTTCAGGCACACACATGCAAATACTCGTGTGTTTAAAAGGCATATGCACGCACACACACAGTACACAGTAACAAGCAGCATCTGCGCCTCACTGATAACACTGCCTCGTGGCAGTAAAAGCATATAAGAGGGGACTGTTTGCTTGCTTCTTTTACAATGGCTAGCAGCAGGCCTAACTGTCTCCACCACACACCCCGCTGACTTAAGAATCTCATCATCATCATCTTTGCTCTACCCATTCTACAGATCTGTCTGGACTTAATAAAACTGTCAGACCACCAACTGGGACTGTTAAATAAAGACTGCACGAAGGCTAGATCTGCTGTCTGTAGCAGCTCAATTGAATGGCTCGTTAAAGACCATGAAAAATGACATTAAAACTTGCAGCTGGATCTGAAAAGTGCATTAGGACTGACTTAAGAAGGACTTTACAAGACTGTTTGAGCTATTACAGCAGACAGAAAGACAGACAGATATTTTCATTCAGAAATAACATCAAGTAGGGTTAGGATCATTAATTTCACTCCTAATGGTTGCTATTTTGAGAATTATCAGGCAAGTTAGGAGTTAACAAAGAAGCAAAAATATGATTTTAGAGGGTGTGCTTGAATGACATGTGTCAACTCCACCAAGTCTTCCTCCTCTTGGACCAAATTTGGATTTTCTTTCTCCACACCCCAGATGATGGCGAGCAGTAAATCCAAATCAAGCTGCAAAGGAATCCTTCAGTGATACAGTGACTGATGTAACCAACACAGCATCCATGTTTTTCTACAGCACGTAGCTTTACGCCAAAGACCTTTAAAGCGGCTTTAACTGATTTTTATGGCCACTTGGTGGCAGTGCTGAACAAGCTGAAAACACAACACCGACCTTATAAGTTTGGTTTTGACTAACATGTTAGCAAACAGATGCCTATTTACACATCCAACACAGAACATTAGCATTCCTTTGGAGTCTTGTTTCTGGCCACCTGATTAATGTATGTCTAATATTCACTCTCCTTTTAGCTGTTTCTGGTCTCCACCAACTCCTGAGGGAAAATCTTAAATTTGCTAAATGCTATCTTCAACAGCTAGTTGCTAACTTTGTCTGTCCCCCGTTTTGGGGATGGACAGTACAGTTGTTGTTTTGTTTTTTTTTTACTAAAAACAGATGCCTCTGCCTGAGTGACATATGCGGTATCAAAAAAGCATGAGCAAAGTAAACAATAAAAGTTAGCAAAGTTTATTACATGTTTATATACAAACAACCCTGCAAGGCACACCTTTGTTTAAATAAGAATATATAATACATTTTATTCTTGAAAGCAAACAAGTTTTAGTTTTGAAATATATATTAATACAAGTCTGTTTAGCGTTGGACACAGAGAGAGTTGTTGAGAGTTGAGGATGTTCAGTCAACACAAATAGTAAAGAAAACAATCAAACACTTTATGATGGAAACAACTCAACATGTTTTATATGGTAAATTAACACTTAAATATTGGACGCGTTGTGTAAAAACTGACCATTAATGCTTTCTGATGAAGCCTGTGTGTCCTCTCTGGTGATTAAATTATGAAGAACAGACAAAAAGACTGGAGCTAAACTCTGTACTTTGTATTGTACTTGAAAGCTTATCCATACAGGAGAAGTAGCTTAGCTGGACTGGCACTCCTTCAGCCAACTGTTTGTCATCTATCAATACATGATCATAGGACAACCTTAGTCGGTAGGACTCTAAAAAAACAAGAGCTCTTATTTTGCATTTCAGACGGGCTGAAATGAATTGAGACTGCTGAGTCATACAGGCTGACTAAGACCATCCAGATTCTGTTTTTTTTTGTTATGAAAATTAAAAGTTTGTATCAACTTTAAAGGTTAAGCTAAAACATAACTTTAAAAAGCCTTTTATAATATACTCTGTTAGTCATTTCTCTTTGTTAGGCCATGGATTATGAGCTCGTTTAAAAAAAGAAAGGAGAGAGACGAGAGGAAAATAAAATAAGTTGTTCAGCTGAAATTAAAAATATATATGATTTAACATTTGGAAGCCGTCTTAAACAAAAAGCATGCAGCTTCTTTCATGAAAATTCAGGGTAATGGAAAATTAAGCATCCACATAAAAATCATATCATTATAGTTGTATTCTGTACGTTGTTCAGTACAGACTATTGATCATGTACTGATCAGTTATGTAATTCCACTGAAGCTGCCTTTATAAAAAAGAGTTTGTCCAACATCAATCAGGACATTTGTGAAATAACTTTAGTTGTGACTGCGCACAGCACATAAAGCAAAGATTGAAAGATGAAAGGATGCTCATGACAAAGGCCCGCCGTGACTCATGAAACAAAACAAAACTGAACAATGGGGCAAAAAACATTAAATGGTTGGGACTTCAGGCTTAGAAACATTAAAATGCAGGCTGTCATATTCACACAGTTTGCCATCATAAAGTGTCATGACCTCCTGTAACAGATTTGACAGATGTCAGATCTCTTAAATGGCTGCTGACCATTTTCAAACCTCTCTTTACCTTACAACTACAAGTTCAACAAAGGTTCATCAATGTTGCACTTTTCTCTTCATTCTCCTGGGAAGACCAGACAGGAGGTGTCTGACCAGAGATCATAATCTTAAAGGCCTAGGAAGGCTGAAAAGAAGGGGTTAGTCAGTGTATTTTCCTGGGCCACATCCTCTGGTGTTTCAGAGTCTTGTGGGCTGTGTGTTTTTTTTGAATATTCCTATTGTCGATGTTCTGGATGGCGGGCCATTATCATGCCAGGAGGCCAAGTCGCTTGACCTTAGCAGACAGGAAAGAGTGGATGATGAAGACTATGGTCTTGGGGCAACAGTGGAGGTCCAGTTGCTGAAAGAAGAGATATGTGTTTGGAGAGCAGGAAATGTGAAAGAGAAAAAAAAGTCTGAATGAGGAAGCTTTGTGATGCTGTATATCACACTGATGGTTGCATTCCACTTCATTACATGATCAACATCTTGACATTTTGCAGGATTACATTTTAGGGGAAAAAAATGACAGTAAAAATTCAAAATAGCTCATTTCTACATATTTTTTAAATATACAAAGCAAACATTTTAAACATCAATATGTTGCCAAAGTAATTTTGACCTTCTGGAGCGTTCAACTGCATGCCATGGTTTTCATCAGTGAATGGAGTTTACTCACTTAGTCACATAGATGTTGTTGAGTCAGGTGGAGATGGCTCAGAGGTGGCCATCTCCATGGCAAGTGAGCAAACTCTATCCGCTGATGAAGACCATGAAATGTGGTTGAAAAGGGTTAGAATTTACCAATACTGAACACTGAGAAGGCCCAATGGAAAACAGTAACTTACAATCTCGGCCTCAGGGCCTCCAAAGTCAAGGAACATCATGCGAACTCCATCGTCTGAGGACATTCTTAGGCGCTCGAAGGGCTGCTGGAGCAGAATATTTTTGCTGACACCCATCTCTTCCGTGAATAGTGTGAAACCCTCATCAATGTGCACTCCCAGGGTACACTCCTTCCCATTCCAACTACAGGCTGCCAGGGTAGAGAAAAAAAACGGGATTATATAAAAGCGGAACAAAGCAAGGTAATGTAATGATTTCTCAGCGTTCAGCTGAAACTGTTCCCAAATAAATCTGGATTTATATCACATATTTCCTGTGTTCTCATTTTGTTGTGAGCTCAGTGTTGCAGTGTTGCTACAGAGCCCAGAATTCATGACTGTATCCTGTGAATGTGACACCTTAATGCACTGAAAGGATAAATAATGCTTATTGTTAAGAAAAGAGAATAGGTCTAAATCTCAGTTAAATGCAACACTCATCCTAATTCTAATACTAAAATTTGACCAATTAGAGGTTTTGCACTACCTCATGCTACCAGCAGAGGGTAATGTAACAACATTACTATAATGCACTAAGTGGTGCCTGTCTCACAAAGTAGGATTACTACATTTCCAGAGGAACCTTTGACGACTAAAATGCAGAATCTGGATCATGGAAGTAAAACGTGCTGTATTGTTACTCAGCGCAGACATGGGCTTATGAGACACCATATATACAGCTGTACTGGAAACAAAAACAATGTTTTGTCTTGCTCATAAAAATCTATTACACAAAGATTTTCTTTGTAAACATGTAGCCAGAGGAAATCTCCAGAGATTGAGGACATTTTGCTCAACACTACAGTCGATAAGTCATTGTGCAAGAAACAATACATCGTAACTCCTAATCCTGCTTTGTGAGACAGGCTTCTATTATGTGTAATGTGTCTCTGTTGGATAGAAAACATGCCTTGTACCCAGCACTAATTGTTTGGATTAAAAGGATTTGAGGTATATTCATAGACATGATTGAGGAGATTGATCAATATAATCAGCATTTTTGATTCTCAGCAGATTTGAATGGAAAATATAGACATGTTTTACTGCATGACTCTTTAACAGCATCAAAAACATCACAGCTAAGGTTTGCAGCGTTTGTTTATGATATTCATCATAAACTAACAGGCTCTTACTTTGAACTACTAACAAAAAACCATGAGAAGATTATTTTTATTTTAACAAAGTGGGACCCCAGTGGGAGTCAAACCTTAAACGTTGGTGGTGTCATTCTCTGCTCACTCAGGTAAAGACGAGCAACACTCAAAGACAATCAAATATTATTTCTGGCCAATTCCAAAAAATATGAATTTTCCACTCGCAGGTGGAAGAACTGGGCAGCAAGAAGGAAGATAGAACTGGGAGTCAAACAAAGCTCTGTATCTGTACCCGTGGTGACCTCCTTGATGAGCTCAGCAGCATTATGGCAACCCTCCACCAGCAGATGAGTCCAGGTGGACAGCTCCTTGGCAGAATCCACCCTGAACACATGGGTTTCCACGCCTTGCTTAGTGCCCGAACGCAGGCCAAATGAGAGGTCAGAGTCCAGGAGAGGAGAACTTTTTCCTGGGCCAGAGTGGACCAGTCTAAAGGGGAGAGGAGAAAGTATGAGAAGAACGTGAGAGAGAAATTAAGATTCATAGAAAAGGATGTGCCAGAAGAGCAAATTAAGGGGTATGCATGTTTGTGTGTTCCAGATTAAGTGCTACAGGGACGAAAAGTGAGATGTGGAGAGCACAGGAGAGAAAGAAGGGAGGAAAAACACATGACTCATAGGTTCTGGTTCCACTAATGTTTTCCAAATGAATGTGACGTTATGTGGCAAAATGTCCAGTAGTCCATTTATGGAAAGAGTGAGCATGTGCTCTTTGACTGGGCCAAAAAAAGCCACGGGAAGGTCTGTTAACTCAAAAGTGGGCTGCTCGGGATGGAGGACGGATCTATTTATTTATCTGTCTATTTAGTTGATATAATCCCAAATTGTATGTGCTACGTTATGTGACTGTGTCTATGGAAGAGAGAGAGAAGCAGAGAGAGCACAAGTGTGTTAATATCTACTCCTTTACGTGGCGTATGTGTATATGTGAACCTGGTAGCAATGAGCGGGTGACTCTTGGTGGGGCTGCTGAGGCTCTCTTTGCTTTCAGGCAAGGACGGATACAGGAGCAGGTCTCTGTCGGTCAAAATGGCCAGTACTGGTCTCTCTGGACCCTGGGTCACCTGCACACATGCACATTGAGTGTAAGATATCATTTAAAGTCACTCATATGGTGCTTTATGATAACCATATAGCACATTTATAGATGACCATAACTTGTGTATATATATGCACGTGCTTCCTATATTTCTGTGTTGCTGCATGCACTTTATGATATGATTCAAATTTAATGGCCACCAGAGTGGAAACTTGACTTTACCTTGGAAAGACATGACAAAGAGTGCAAAAGCATGTAACTCAGATTAAAAAAAAAAAACAGAGCACCTTAAAAAACAGGGCACCATGAAATACTAAAAACAACATTAGGCAGAGCAGGTCTTGCAGTATGGACCATGAACGCCTGTATTCTTGCATACCTGCTCTGTAATCCAGCCCAGATGTTTGACCTCCATGCCACGCTGCATGCTCTTCATCTCCTCCTTTACTTGTGGTAAAAGGTTGGCAGCGCCAGCCTGGATGGCATTGTACCAGGACTGGGCCATGGCTGGGTCTTTTGCCCGCAGGAACACAGAGTTCTTTCTGCTGGATGAAATCACCTCGAAATACCTGGCAGATGAGATGAGAGGAAGAGAGAGAAGCAGGCAGGGAGACAAAAGAGAGATGAAAAAAAGAGAAATAAAAGACAAATGGCAAAGAGAGAAAAGCTTGAGGGCGAAGAGAAAGTTTCAGATATTAACAAAGAGAATAAGTGAGCAAGATAGGGTGAGAAGTCCTTTTTATAATATTCTCTGTAAGCCATTTTGTTATTTTCACGTTGTGGTCTGTCAGATTTTCTTTTCTTAGGAAATGTATGAACTGAAAAGTAAACATTATATAAGCTGTAAGCTTCTAACATGTAGTACCTGTTTTCTGTGTCCGGGGGGCACTGTTTTCGTGACACCTGGCACATCTTCAGCGGGACGCTGCGGGGCTCTTTCACCTCAGCGGGTGAGAGCTCAGTGCCCCTCTGAGGCGTGGAGGGGGGAGAGTCCCAAGGGAGGGCGGCCCCAGGGGACCCCGAGCTTTTAAAGAAGGCTGACATCTCCTTGATGTATTTCACTGAGGCAGAGCGAGAGCGCGAGAGAGTGAGAGATTTAGATAAAGCGGACAGGCAGATGAAGAAGAGGACAGAGGAGGGCGAGAAAAGGAATTTGAGGTGAATGAATATGGAGCTTCCAGGTTCAGAGATGAGTTGAAGACTGTAGCAGCACTCACAAACGGCTTTGAAACTGAAATTCATCTGTGAAGAATTCTCTTTTCTCAGCTGCAATATAGAGCTTATCATACTCTTTTATGAAGAAAAATCACTTCCTAGCATGGCAGATCTTACTAGTTGAATTAGGTATTCTAGCCTCTTTAAAAAAGTAAACAGCCAGACAGTATGATTTACTAAAATAATAATTGTATGTGGGGGAATCTGGTACGGGCAGACATGGCTTGAGCACCAGCTGAAGCCAGATGTGATTTCCTCCAGCTGTGCACTGACACTGTGTGCATCAGTGAGGTGTTGGGGAACCCCAAAATCTAAATATTTTAAGATTTTAAATTTGTATTTATAATCTAACTAAATTGTTTAAAACATTTAACTTGTGTAATTTTTTTCTATGACGTATTCATGTACATGTGTTTCCCCGCTGCACAACCAATTGCGCTTCGGGGACAAATAAAGTGATTCATTGATTGAATTTGGTTCATTTCCGCCAATAATGACCATTGGTCACTAGTGGCAGTTGTGCTGTCATGAGTCAACTATATGAGTGAACTATCATTATCGACTGTTTTATACGCTGTATGCCTGACAGTAAAAACAGTGCCATCTGTACATCCATAACTACAGGGAACAGGAGGGTTAAGAGCACACAAACTAATCTGTGGGTATTCAAAAAACATGTTCTGATCGAAATCAAACTAGTCTACTTACACAATGTTCCCCATGTGGTATTTTTTAGTCTTCCATTAGGTATATTATTGTATCCTACATTTATTAGATAAAGTCCTCATAATTAATTGTTAACAGATTATTTCTGCTTGTCTTGGCTTGTTTCCATATAACTACAGTGGCCCTTTTTTATTTCATAACTAGTGTGTAATAAAAAAAAACAAATGTTACCCCATAATTATTTACATATTTTCAAAATGGTTTCCTCTTAAATTCGAGACTTCATATTTTGTTTCACCTTAATGACCATATCCAGTATCCCAGTAGCCCCTAATTACAAAATTTGTACCATAATTACTTTAAGTTCTTCAAAAATACAGCCTTTCCTTTTGTTTCCCAATAACTACAATATTGCAACCCATAATTATTTGTAGGTAATACAGGAGGGGAGGGGGAAGCGAGAGATGACAGGAAATGAGGGAGAGAGATGGACCACAAAGGTCCCTGGTCAGATTCGAACAGGGAAAGCTGCAGCCCATGATCACCATCCCAACCCCCAAGCCCCATAATTACACGTTTGGTGGGCTCTAATCTAGGCTTGCCAAAATGAATTTGTGATATTACTTTGCTACATCACAAAGCTCAATTCTGCTCACAAAATGCACAGTTGTACCACTCACATACACCTACATACACCTACACTCACACTCTCTCTCTCTCTCTCACACACACACACACACACACACACACACACACACACACACACACACACACACAGAAAGACACATGGCCTCAGCTCCAGTCCAGTAGGCTGTGGTATGGGTTTGGCAGAAGTAGCCACTGCTGGAGTAAAAATAGCCCAGAGGACATGGCAAGGCATGAGGCTGAAGGCTGAAGGCAGAGCTCTGGTTTCACAGGGGAAGTAAGAAGTGCTCTTCTTGCAGAGTACAAGAGGCATGTAGCCAGAGGGTAAGTTGAAGAGTCACAACACAGGACAAGAGGAGTGAGAGAAGGGTCTTCCACCATTCCCAAAATAGAGCCCCTGTCAGCCAGTTAGGCAGGCAGACATACAGTTATTTGTTAAAAGATCAAGCAGTACATCATATCTACTAGGACTGTTTAGTAGCTCATTGTCTTTTATGGTTTTATTTCACTATCAGCAGTGTACTAGTAATTCAGATTTTTATTCCTCTCTTCTCTCAGGAGGTGGCAGAGTGACTCAGTGATTAAAGAGAGGGTCAAAGGGGTCAGTCTGAAATTTCTTTGAGGAAGAACTCATGTGTGAATGAGTTAAGTGTGTTAGCACCCCTAACACACCTACTCACTCACTGTAAAGCTGCGTTCAGACATTAAATCTCTAACACTGCTTGTTTCATCTGTCGGTTTAAGTAATGGCTTTTAGCTTTCACACATAGGCCTCTGTTGTGGAAAAGTGTCATGTTGACTCTATTCAAAAGGACACGACCGCTACTGATGTAATGCTCACATGACTGGCATCCAGCCCGTGAGAAGAGGCATCACAGGAAGTTATATATGATGAGCAAGGCAAGAGATTGTTCACTTGTTATCTTGTCCTTGGCACGGTGGAACAACAGTTATCAAATGTCAGTGTCAGACTATGCCATCTTCAGCCATTCATATAAAGCAACGTATCTCATTTGGCTTGTAAATGTCTGTTTTCAGTCTAATGTGCCACTTTCAATATGATCACAAACCCAGAATTTACTGTCATGTGTCACTTTCTTGTCTCCCATGATTGGTTCCAACTATATGCAGACATGTCAAATGGAAGAACGTCATGAAACTGCATGCTTATAGTGGCAAAGTATCGGCATTTATTCACATGTGAGCAGAGTTCAAAATGTTGCAGAAATGTCACGTGGTCCTAAGTAAGAAAACTGCCTGAACAACGTTTATGGAGAAAATGACGTCTTCTTTTTCAAACATGATGCCAACATTTAAAACTGGCAGAGCATTTAGGGATTTCAGTGCATGTCTGACAGGGACTTAAGTTGCTGCAGAAAAGGGCATGACCTAAATGCTGAAAACTATAAACATACAGTTGCTCCTCTGAGTCAACAGAATGTTCACTGTCTTCCCATCGGCACCTCTCTGTCTTTTGAAAACTCTTATTCTTTCTCAATAATGTTGTCCTGGATCGCTAATCTGCCCCTAATCTATCCCTCTCTTCAGAGATGAGGTCAGTTCCATTTCAGTTTGGTTTTGGAAGTGGATTGTTTCAATTTCTGAGAGCTATAAATCTTTCACCATTAAAGGTTTTTCTCTCAAATCTATAAAGAATTATTGAGAAGAATGACTCTTTTTTCCCCCACTTTGGATTAAGAGTATTGACAATCTCTCCCTCTCGCCCGCTCCCTCCCTCTCTCTCTCTCTCTCTCTCTCTCTCTCTGCTGGTTTAACAGCATCCTTTTCATGTATGGTCTACCAGTATGGTTTCCTGGGACAAACATTTATGACACACACAGAGTCTTGGTTGAATGCATACGCTTGCTCACACGCTCGCATGGGTAAGCACAGATGCAAACACAATCAAGCGGGCACTCAAAGTAATGCATATCCAAAAACATATTAATGGTGTGCAATCTACAGCTGAGTATCGAGTCTCAGTGCGTTTGTGGTACTGACTTGGTGTCAGTAGCACAGAATACCAAAAGCTGCCACTGAACGCTTGATCAGATTTGTATTCCTTTTTTACTTTACTTTGACAGATAGGCTGGTTCCTGACTCAAATCATAGTTTACATTTAGGCACATTTTTATTAATGCTGCTTTTGATATCCATGATTTTAATGAGATGGGCTATAGGAACGATGAGCCTATCTAAATAATTCAGAACAGGGCAAATCGGCTAACATTTGAGAATTCTGACATTTTGGTTGGATGAAGAAAAGGATTTGTATTCCTACTAAATAAATAAAAAAGTAAAACAAAGTAAATAGTTTTGCTTTGTTTGGTATTGGTACCAAAACTCAGTTATCGTATTGGCACTGGTATTTAAATATTTTACCCAGCCCTATAGGTATCCCATTAGGGTATTAAGGAGTGTTAAATAGCTTTCGAGTTACCACTTTGTTCTATGTCCCTAACGTTATGTTTTTCAGCATACACACTCACACCCAAATCACATGACCCTAATGCATTTGAAGGGCCTATAAAAGTTTATTTCTCCCTTTTCACCGTGTTTACTTGCCTCATTTACACTATGCAGAATCAGCTCAATGTACCAAGGAAAAAAATGGGCATTTGTAGACAAAACCAGATGTACTGGGAATGTGTAGATTGGGAACACGTATCAAGCAGCGAGTAACCAATATGTACCAGCTACAGCTTTGAAGTAGCTGTCAACTTGCATACGTAATGTTTCATGGAAATTAGCTTCTGTCCATTTGTTCTTGTGCCAACCCATTGATGTTTGTACCATGGGATAGCCAACTGCTTCCCTGTTGCTGGACCAAGGCCATTCAAAATTGATGTGGTCAATCTCAATATGGCAGGCTAGGCCACAAGACTGAGAATGGAAATGGGATTGCTTACATTATCATTTCAAGTGGAATCCATCACAGTAGATCTCCTAAACCCTGCAACTATACTGAATAAGAAAGAGCTGCTGGATTTCTCAGTAAGTCCTCTTGTGAGTGGCAGCACAGTGTAGCCAGACCGGTAAAGACGGCCACTTCAGCGATAGCTATCTGTATATGACAATAAAGATGTCTCAGTCATGCAATTAGCGCTACACTTTGAATAATAAAAGCTTCTTAAAGACTTTTTTGGCGAAGGTAATGAGCTAAAACGCAAGCATGGCTCTAGTTGCTAATATCTGGCACGTAAACAGTGGTCGTTACTCTTTATTATGTAAGACTGAGTTTACGTCTGTTTCATGCTGCGCATACTGCACAACAGAAAAGGCTGGGGGAAAACACCAATCATAGCAGATATAAGAAGATATTTACTTTGGCAAAGAGGTTTTACTATTATCCAAATACCAACGTGGAAATTATCGCATTGGTGTCTCTCAGATTAGAAATGTCAGGCATTAGCTGTGGCCCCACAAAACAAATCGGACGAGATAGCTTTCAAACAGTGGTGAATGAAAAGGAGAGGAGGGAGGGATGGAGAATTGAAAAAGGAGGAGGAAAGGACAGAACATGGAAAAGAGAGAGACAGGAAGAAAAAGAAGATTGAGAGTAAGAAAGAGTGAGACAGGCAATACAGAGAGACCAAACATACAGCTAAGCTCAGCCAGAAATGTTGCCATGAATACCAGTGACGGCACATTCAATACAGAGCTAAAATTAGCTGAGATGGCACTGTTATTACTTTAGCTTATCTGGCAGCCAGTGAAACTACTTTTGTACTGTGTGCGTGTGTGTGTGCGTGTGCATGTGTGTATGTGGTGTTGCTTTGCTTCTTCTGCAAAATCTGCCACTAAGCTTTTCCTGCTAAAGTCTTTACATTGAACCTCGCAAATCCTGACCAGACATTTTCAGCCAATTCAGTTTTGACACAATTCACTTAACTGCGGTTTGAAAGGCTTTTTCTTTTTCTTTTCCAGTTCCCAGTACTCTCCATTGTGTTGATGGCCTTAAATACACACACACACACACACACACAGATATACCCACACTACATCAACCCCAACCCTCTGCCTGCATCCACACACACTCTGATGGTTTTGATCTACAGGTATCCAGCCAGAAAACAAACAGGTTGATGTAGTCGGCAGTCATTAACATGCTTCTGACTTGGCGTTCACAAAGTACCATTGGCTCGTCAAAGGCGAAACAATACTCTGAAGCTAAACGCCATCCTTCCCCCCCCCCCCCACACTACTGGTTACCGTGGGAGCAGCTGGAATGTCACTGGCCAGTCAGCGACCTCAGAAGCATGCTGTTGGCTCTGTACACCATGTCATGCAAAGAATGTCCCAATGTTACACCACTAACAAGGAAAGATGTCTCGGGCCAAAACAACATCATAAAACTATGCAACACTATGGAACACTTGCTGTTTTCATTCAGTACATTGAGGTCAATCGAGGTAAAAGTTTTTTTAAAAAGCCATTACTGAGCCCATTTAATTTAAGTCTGCCGATCATAAATTACGTGGCATAGAAAATTTGTTTTTTTATGCTTTGAGACAGTTAAGATGTGGATTGTGCAAAAGAGGAGGATGCAACAAAATATTACAAAGATGTCGCTTATATCTTATAGATCTAGAAAACAAATGTATGCAAGGAAACAAGAACACATGCAGTCTTGAGCCTGACCGATAGAAAAGCATGGACAATGTTACCAGCCAATCTTAGCTCATTTTAGACCGTATCAGCGTATATGTTGGCAGATAAGTAACAGAAATATAGTACAGAAATGACACAAATACTGTATTGTCCAGACTAACTTAGAAACACCATTACAACTTTACTTTTCTACTGTAAAATGCCCCGCTAATTACTTATGAAATGACACATTTTATACTTCCATTACTTGATTTTTTGGGGGGCCCACTTGTTTTTGGGGTTTCTGACATATTTTAAAGATATAGGGCAGGACTATACAATTACAAATTCAATTGGGCCAGATTTTTAAGCCAGGAAATGTAGACAGACCAGGTGCGTCGGAATATTATATTATTTAACTACCAAAACGCACTCATTGCAAAACGCATTGGTTTGGGGTTTGGAGACGGTGGTAAAATAAAGTACTTGCCAGTCCAGGAATATGTGTCCATTTCTCAATTATTCAGGTTCCTTTAGGTTGTAAGAGTCCACCGATCAAAAGAACCAAAACTGTTTTTCATATAAATAAATTGTTGAGAATACTGTCAAGTCCAATGTTCACTCTCTGCTAACTTTGTATCCATAAACATCCTGCCCGATCGGTACTGCGCATGTGCGACTCTCAACAGGGATGAGAAGGAAGCGAAATGGCTCATTCGTTAGCTACTTTGATACACTATGTAGTTTGCTTATTGTGTCATATATCAGGTTTATGCATGCTGGGCAACTCGGAGGTTACTTCTGAGCCGGTTCTAGTCCGCGGGGCGCCAATTGAATAGGCCTGATATAGAGCAACATTATCGTTAATTTGGAGTCATCTGTCTTTCCCCCTGATAAATGTCAGTCCAATATTCACTCTCCTTTTACTGTAGTTAAAGTTTTGGTCTCCACAAACTCCAAATGAAAATCTTGCCTTTTAGCTGCTAAATGATCCACTTTGTTCACTAGCTAGTCATTAGCTTTCTCGGTTTGCTGTTTTATACTGGGCAGGTGGTTTATCTGAGCGTTTCAGCTGCCTACTGCCTCTGGAAATGATACTGAGGAGTGTGGTTAGAGTCAATCAAAACAGTCAAGATGAGGGCTGCAAAACCAAAACAATGAGCTGAAAGATGCTCTCTCCATAGGGTTGGGAGACAATTCTCTGTGGGTTCGTCACTATGGGAAACACCTTTCGTAGCATGCATAAGTCGGTTACACTTTACCTTAAGCCCCCCTATTTAGCATTTATAAGTGGTATACAAACATTTAATACATGGTTTACAGTACAATGTAGTGTTAAGCACATGTAAGGCTAAACACGGGGACTTAACATAAAGTGTTACCCATGAGTCCTTTTATAGATTGTTAATATCAATATACCAATTAGAGCAGCTTTAAGAGATTCTTTTATATATATATATGTATATATATATATATATAAATAAATCAAATCAGATTTGTTGATATCCATATCAGCTTCTACTTCTACTCTAACTTACGGGACCCTCAAGTGGTGTTTATGTCTGTATAAAAAAGTGGACATCCACACCTCCTTTCAGTGATCTCTGTGAGCTCACACACAGGTTTATGTGTTCCCAGTGTTTTGCTGATTAATGTGTGTCTCTTTCTGGCATCGTCAGTCAGCCAAAGAAGATTTCCCCTGTTCTGAATGATTTAGATAAGTTCATCGTTCCTATAGCCAATCTCATTAAAATCATGGATAAATGCCAACCTCGTGGGGTAAAGGTATGGTACGAGGCTAACAGAGAGAGAGAGAGAGAGAGAGAGAGAGAGAGAGAGAGAGAGAGAGAGAGAGAGAGGGCACAGCACACCGAATCATACTTTTAAACTAATTCACATACTGCCAAAGCACAGATTTGATTACTTTGCATAGTGTGTCAGGAGAGTTAATTATCCTAATTCAACAAAGTGAAAGTGAAGGAAACTTGAACAGGATCTGGCAGAGGACAAGAACAGAGTGAAAGAGAGGTTCAGCTGCAGACATTTCCACTTTACTTTCCAACTTTTTTTTTTTTTTAATTTTGCGTCTGGAGAGCTGTTTCCTGCCTAAATTGCAAAGAAACTCAATTTTCCTGTTATATGTTCATGTATATTTGCTTGCTTTAATTGAAAGCGGTCACTTGCTGTGCGACTTATGAACTGCATTTACAGTTTGTTTTCATTCGTAATGAGGCAAATGGAAGCGATGTAAACATCTGCTTCTCAATTTTAAATAGCTACGGGCTTTGAAAAAAAAATGGATATAGTTTAAAAATGTCACTGAAAAGTTAAGGTACAATGATGCATAAAATATAGACAATATAGTCCTCAATAACCATGTTGAAAATTCAGCAGTAAAAGTTAACAGCAAATAAGAAATTTAGGTTGGCTGGTACATTAACAGGTTTTAGAAAAGCTGAAAAAATGATATATTCATTTGTTTGTTTATTTTCATGTACACATGTATTAACTCCTTTATTCTGAATAATGGCTGCATAACCCCCCAACATGCACATGCTGCACAATACTGTGAGATGGTTCAGTGGAGTCTAAGCCTGTAATGAAGTGAGAGAGTGGCACAAAGACTGGGCCACCAATTTATCAGGGCCCCCAGATCAGGCCAGTGGGGTTCAGAGGGGGCCTGTTAAGCAAACTTGATGCCATAGAGGGAGAGAGGGTCTGAGGGACAGTTGTGATTTAATAAAGCAATGTTATTTTGCGGGTTAATCCATTCCCTCGCTGAGTCTAAGCCCAATGTCCTCACGGGCCAGCAGCGCTGAAGGAAAAGGAACCAGGCTTTGTGTTCAGAGGGTTGGAGGTTTCACAGCAGGGCTACACACAGAGATGAGGACAGAAACAGCTACAGTACACGCCCCAGACTACAGAAGATGAGTAGAGCGGACAGTCATTTTTCTCTGATTATGTCCACTGTACACTGACTTTGTTGCTCCTTCTCGGCTATTTCTAGTTGTTAAAAAGAATAATGCATAGTGGCAGCATGTTTTCAACACTAAAAAGGATTTTTGTTCCTTTTTAATGAAAACAAAGCCAGTAATTCAGATTTATATTACTGTGTAAACATTCTTTGTCACTTTTACCATACAGAAACAGCACTAAGGACATACGCTAAATGACAACAGAACTATCCTGGCATGATACAACAATATTTAATATGTGTGCCACTACTGTGGATTTTTCCAAATAACGTAAAAACGTTTGACTTTCTTGAGCAATGGTTACATTTGCGCTTGTTTACTTTAAAGAACTGGAGCACCAGATGGGTGGGATTTAGTTCTCAGAAAGTGCCAAACACATTGTCAACAACAGCACACACCTTCTTGTGTCCTGGGAAGACCCACACATGTGCTACCTGAAGACAAAAAGTATTTTCAAGTACGTCTCGGCCCAGATCTGGTGGATATGTAGGAATCCTAAGTTGAAGGTTTTTCAACCAGGAAAGATGACCAGTGCAGGCAAAAGGGGGCACAACACCAACTTATTCAGGTCAGTGTAAAGAAAGAATATGGAACCGCATATATTTTAATGTTACCCTCCTCCAACTTGTACGTGTTTATGTCTGTGTGTGGTGAAATGTAAACAGACGAGAACTGGCCAACTAAAGTATTTTTCTGTCTGTTCAGCTGCTGCACACTGGAAAATGTACAGACAACTTTGCATCGCATTTCTGTCCAGGCCCATACACAAACACTCTCTCATTCCTCAGTTTCACAGGCAACTTCACTCATCTCACACGAAAGACGAAATAACTACAAAGTTTTATCTCCAAATGAGACTACCTTGGATCAGTGAAGGTCAACTGAAATACACAACAGTCAACTGAACCACCAAATTGAACACAATTTCATTTTGTTGCCAATTAAATCAGACTTAACAGACCTGCACTCTGCACTGAACTGCTCTACAAAACAATTGTACCTCTAGATAATGATACATCTGAAATTATCTCTTTACTGTTAAATAAGTCACTTGAGAAGATTATTTATTTTATTTTTTTTAAATCAAGACTATCAGAGCTGAGGAGACGAGAGAAAAGTGAGCATTGAGAAGAAAGATCCAATAGGTGGTAAGAAACCGGAGGGATGTGGCTGAGGGATTCAGTCAGGCTTCTATAAGTGATAATTATACTGTCACAGGAGTGAGAGCCAAAAAGTTTTAATTAGGTGATAAAGTACATGCATGTCATTGGCAAAACTGTAAGGAAGTGTAGGCAGTTATGGCATGGCTCGGCTTGCTTAAAGCAGGGTTAAAACACCACCACACTGTTGAAAGGTTCCTACAATCACACATGTAGTTGCAGTATCAACACTGGTTGGGTTCATGCATTCATATATTCAGTGACACATCCCTTAAGTATGAATGTTGAACAGACAGAAAAAAAATCTAGTTGAGAATCTGATCACATGGTCAGGTTTACCGTGCGTGTATTAATCAGTAAACCCCCCGTGTTTGGTTTCACATGGTCCACACCGGAATACGGTCACATGCAGATGCACTTCTCAACTTGCAATTAAATTTGACAGGCAGGTCAAATAAAGAAAACGAGCCAAAATAAAAAAGGCTATGTCCAATCCAGGCATTTAAATTGGTCTTCCCGTAATGGCAGAAGTAGTTTTATCTGCAACAGATAACACTGCAAAATTGTCTGATGGACACTGCCGTGCACATGCTTCTTTAAAGGCATATTTAATTAGGTGGCAGTGAAAGTCAGCAAAGCAAGGAATGTGAGAAAGACAGCAGACTGAGCCACTATGACAGGGAACACATGAGCGACTGTACCAATCCAGCATGACAAGCTATCCCGGCATGTTTGGGGACATTATACCTGCACCCTGCACACAACCCATTCCACCTTCTCCCGTCTGGCAGGCGCTACAGAGCACTGTACGCCAAAACAACCAGACACAAGAACAGTTTCCACCCACAAGTGGTCACTGATGAACAGTTAACACCAGTCACACAGTGACATTAACATCCACTGTACCTGTACATTTATCTCATGGTTTATGTAAATATTAATACTTTTAAATCTACGCACGCTGTACATACTAGATATATACTGTCATATCCAACTACCTCATGTACATAAAGTTACCAGTTACATTAATCCTATTTATTACAGAACCACTGCACTAACCGTCATACTGTTTACAAATGTTGTTGTTTTGTTTTTTTTGTACTTGATATAAAAATACCTTAAGGCCATACATATAGAGCGCACGGAAAAACCGGAGTCAGATTCCTTGTATGTGTACACATATTGGCCAATAAAGCTGATTCTGAAGAAATGTACTATTCCTGCATGTCCGAAAAGGACAGGATTTTCATGCTGCAGACAACAGCGTCCTACACAAGAGCTAGTGATTAAGTAGATCCAAGAACAACAACAGGAGGTTTTATTAAGGTGCCTTTAAGGCCTTTACACACCGGGGGCGTGACAAATAAACGGCAGTGATCCAAATTTGCGTCAGTTGCGACACTTTTTCAATAAAACATTCGCGCCAGCTCGTACTGAAACTCAGTTGGGGTTGGAGCTGTTCCAGCAGACGGCGTGTCTGTCAGGTATGATCTTCACCTCCGCCCGCACAGACACTCACGACAGGGTAGTCAGCAGCACCACCTCCATCACACACTTCTGCCCGAGCTGTCACAACATCAGAGACATCCAGGTGGAATCTCTCTCTCTCTCTCTCTCGCTCACTGGGATCAGGTTTTCACTGCGCTGCTGCAGAAATCCTCTCTAGATCAATAACAGTTCGAAAACTGTCTACGCTTCTTTGGACAAAAACCAAAATCAAAACAGGCTCACCATTGTCATTAGGAGGTGTGACGTGATGTCCGATTCACGCAACTTAATTGGTTGATGCCTTTATTCGCTGGCATAAACCTCGAAAAACATTTACATCGCTTTTACCCCCGTGTAATATTCGCATTCTGTGTGAAAGTACTCATGACAAAAACAAGAGTTCACAAAAATATATTCACGTGCGAATTGACGCACGAAAAAACACGCCACCGGTGTGTAAAGGCCTTTAGACTGAGCGACAACAACAATCGTGTAAGTTTATTTCATGTCTGTGTGAGATGGGTCTAATAAAAACCTTGGTCACAAAGCTGTTTCAGACTGTACGATATCAATTGGAGGAATGTCAGATTATCTGATGAATGTGTGACGAATCATACTGCTACAATATAAATAGAAATAAAGTACATGAGAGCAGAGGCAAATCAGCTCGCACCATCCATCTGTAACATTTCTGATAGAGCAGCACTACGGAGAATTGTGAGAATTTGGTCCTAAATGTCCGACACTTTTGCTGAAGGATGTCTTTGGTTGCCAAAGCTGCAAATCGGCTGTCTGTGGACGTGTCTCGCAGTGCGATCTACGACCACCGTTTTGGATTGACGACCAAAGATTTCATCACGTTTCTCTGACGATTGTTAACTTTCGTCTCAGACAGCCCAAAATCGCCCAGAGCAACGTGGCCTTTAAAAATTTAAATTCTGTAAAAAAAAAACAGAATGAAGTTTAGACATAGAACGAATAGTGCAGACAGTCTTAGCCAGCAGCATGCGGTGTCCAAATGAGCAGCTTTAAACGTTACTCCCCAAGGTCATTATATTCCATAAATCACTCACTTAACCAGACATGAATCAGTGCAGGAAGATATCTCTGCTGTCCTTGCTTAAAAAAAACTATATGTTATGTATCTTCTCATGAGGGGCGTTATTCACACATGTCCTTGAAGAGCTTGATTTGTAGATAGGAAATATGATTTTTAGCTCTCAAAGCAAAATGTAACTCATCTGCACTCTTTGGCCTTATGAAGGGCTGCCTGTCCCATCCTTGTATTAATAACCCTGACAATAGTAATGTAATATTTTGAACCTGATCTTAAGTGACTACCTACATAAACACAACTACCAACTGGGTGATATGTACTGTTTAATGGGGGCACCGTGCTGCTGTTGCAGATCAGCGCACGACTTGTAAGTACGCATGCATGCAGTACAAATGCAATCAGTTAAAGGATCTGGATGCAAGGAGAAGCATGAGCTGTGTGGGTCAGTAAGAGAGAGAGAGAGATTAGGTTTAGGGTTAGCTCTTGGTGAGAATGCTGACAAAGCATCCTTCAGCTAACACTTATCACAGACACAAATGAACCTCTCAAATCTAATCTCACCTCAGGCACTCCTGAAACACATTCTTGCTTGTGCGTATTGACAGTTTTAAAGCAGTGTTAATGCACTTACACACAATAGGGGTATCATTTCTATACCCAAAGGTACATTTGTCAGAAAAGTACCCTGTAAGGAACAGAAATGGCCCTTAAGGGGCCCTTAAGGTGGACCTTTGTTTAATTTTAAATGTACAAAATCATTGCTGACAGCAAAGGGTACATCATTGTACTTTTAACAAGCTTACAGTACTGGCAAATCAGTCAAGAAGGTACAAAATTGTACCAATGTTCAAAGGTACAGTGCACTGTGCGTACCCTGCTAGGGTACTGCTGGAGCGACAAAGCATTTGTACGCTTTTAGGTCCACTCCTGTACCTTGATTTCTTAGTGTGTACAGCTAGGGGAACGATGTACCTGTAGTCACATTTATTAAATGCAGTCAAAAGTGCAACCACCGTGTCCATGGGGACTTCACATTAAAAGCTGAAACTCAGTTTCAAAATATAGCCTGCATGAAAGGCATGATCTAAACAGTGTGGCAACACAAGAGTCTAACTCAACAGAGGTTGTCTCTAATGGTTATCTTATTTTCAGGATGGAGCGGCACACTCGTAAATGATTAAATCTTTACTTTTAATTCTACACGTGTGTGTTTAGACACATATTCCCTTATTTAGGATTTTTTAAAACCCTAAAAGTCACTTTGAGTTACATATATAGTGTATAGAACAGGTGATTCAAATCAATGAGCAATCAACATGAACATAGAAACAGATCACATAGAGCGGTAAATCATTGCAAAGCAAGGCCTCCAGTGTTCCTATGTCCACAATCTAGCTATCAGCAAAGTAGAAAGTCACAGATTAAAAATCATGAAGTAGAAAAAACAAGTGGATGCAAATATTCAAATTGAGCAATTTGTTCTGGAGACCTGTCTTTGCTGAATTAACTTTCTATGTACTCTATATCTCCGATCATGTTGATTGCCCCATTTCAACTTAGCATTGCAATGGTATATGTGTGTGTGAGATTGCATGTGTTATATCGCTGTATCGCCTGCGCGAGGGGAGTGATGTTGGAGTAAGGCAAAATGTGACAAACTGTTCATTTATAGAATTGAAAATAAAAATATTGCGTCTGGGTTATGCCCTGCTCTCTCCAACTTCCTCCATCATTAGTTCATTATTTAAAGATGAACTCCAACACCTTGAAACTAAGGCTTTGAGGTTCAGCTCTGACATCTCGTCTCATCTCATTTTCTACCGCTTGTTCCCGTTAGGGGTCGCGGGTGACTGGAGCCTATCCCAGTGACTTTGGGCCTTAGGCGGGGTACACCCTGGACAGTGGCCAACTCGTCGCAGGGCTGACACAGAGACAGACAACCATTCACTCTCACATTCATTCACTAGGGGCAATTTAGAGTTGTCAATTATCCTACACATGCATGTCTTTGGACGGTGGGAGGAAACCGGAGAACCCGGAGAGAACCCATGGTAACACGGGGAGGACATCCAGACTCCACCCAGAGAGATGGTGTGATGTTGGTCTGGTGGAAAGACCCACGATCTCCTTATTGGGAGGCAGGAGCTCTAACCACTCTGCCACCGTGCACCCCTCAGCTCTGACGTCATCAAGCAAATTTATGAACCGATTAAATGTTTTGCTTTGGTGTGGTGCAATGAACCAAAAGTATTAAATGTTAACCTGGTGAAATTTTCCATTTACTGTCACTGAATTATTAAATCCTCTCGCCAAACAACATTTAAATACACATTTTAAAGGTTGGGCTTTTGTTTACACCAATAAATATATTCACATATCTTTACTGAACTGCAAGAGTTTTTAAATCTTTTTGGTTGTTTTTTTCTTTGTCTTTTTTTTTTGCTTTAAGCATGACATACTTTTCCCAAACACATTGGACCTTTGTACAAAGTTGGTAACTAGTTCATGCCTACACATTGGCCAACAGACCAGCGTAGATAACAGAAATCAGGAGACTTGATACAGCTAACAAGACATGTCCAAAACATGTCCCCTTCCTGCCAAAAGAAGTTCTGACAAGCGAAAGACTGCAACCGTAGAGCTTCCGCAACTAAGCCTACTTAATCCGTGTGTGTGTGCACTCAGCCTGAGCACAACTACCTTAATGAAAAGGACAGGACAGAAAGGACCAGCAGTGTCCACAAATGTCTTGGCAGAGGAAACTAGCTCTCTTGCTCCCATTCTACCCCTCACTTTCAATGTGCACACACATACGCACAGGCATGCAGAAAATGATGTCCCCCTGGATATCAGAGTAAATTCTGCTGAAATTCAGGCTGACATTAAGCTAATACCCTCACCAAGTACAAAAATGGACCTAACCACATGGAACAAGGATGTCAAACTTTCTTATCAGAACGTACTTTTTAATGGTGCGTTTCAGTCAAGGTTGGGTGCCCAAATGGGATCATTGTACTAATCAAATAAAATTATTCTATTTTTCAGTCATTTAAGGGCCAGGATGTAGAATTTAGTGGCATCTAGTGGTGAAATTGCAGTTTGCAACCATCTGAATAACGCCTGTCTCACCCTCCTGTACCAAGCGTGTAGGAGAAACTACGGTGGCCGTGAAACTGGCAAGAAACGCGAACAGCCCTATCTAGAGCCAGTGAATGGTTTGTCCGTTCTGAGCTACTGTAGAAACATGACGGTGCAACATGGTGGCCTCCATGAAAGGGGACCCGCTCCCTCTGTAGATAAAAACAGCTTATTCTAATGGCGCTTTTCCATTACCAGTACCAGCATAACTCGACTCGACTCGCTTTTCGCTCCTTTTTCCAATGCAGATAGTATCTCCACAATAGTACCTGGTTGTCATAGCTGGTTTTGATCCTCGGGATGTGGCTGTTTCTCACGGCAAGAAGACAAACATTGTTTCGTTTGACCACAGCGTATTCTTCCGAGTTGCCATAATAGTAATCGGTATATCACGCAATCTCTGGCCAAACTATTTAAAAATGGCGGGGTTATTCAGGATACTCCGTCTGGCGATTCTCTCTGACCAGTCAGCAGTCTGCCGTGTTTTCACGTGACATTTTAGTCTCGCCTCAGCTCGCCTCAGCTTGCTTGGAACCTCGCCGGAGGGGATACAAAAAAAAGCACCTGGAAGCAGGTACAGGTACAACTTTTACACAGCGGAAAACCAAACAAAGGCGAGTCGAGTCGAGCTGAGGCGAGCTGGTACTGTGTAGTGGAAAAGCGCCATAAGGTAATGAAAACACAATTGTTATTTTCAGATGACTATACACTAATGACAACATACTTAGAAATATCATATTCCATTTCTGCAAATTCGCCTTCTAAATGTTACATACTGGACCTTAAAGATTATAGAATCAGTACTCTATCTTTATTGTGCTAATCCCCGATCAATTGCTTATGCATTTTTTAATGTATATAGGGGGGATCACAGTATTTTTCAAGTACTATTAAGCAATTTTTGTAACACATGCATGCCCACGTCATACAGCAATTGGCTGGGTGAATGGAGGTGAGACATTTTTACTTCTTTTTTAAGCTTTTTTTTTCTATGCACAACTTCTTCCATCCCTTTTCGTGTGTAAAAACACTACGAATGCATTCGAGGAGAGACTTGGCATTGTTACCCCCAACTCGCCCCTCTCAATGATGGCAGGTTTTTCATCCCGAGTGCGGCCGCTTGGAATCGCTAAAACACTTTAGCATTCAGATGGGGTCGGACGACATGCTGTACAAACTAGCTTACTTTGAACATACCACAGCCTCGTCTTGGCTGGCTAGCTGGTAGTTATGTTGGATGCATTTTCAGTGAGAGTCGAATCCAAATTAAAATATGGCAGAAACACAGTGGGACAGTTCAGAGACCAGAGCTACATACTGCAGCTCATGTAGTCCCTGTAGAGCAGCTTCATGTATGTCTACAGTCTCTTTGAATTCTGTCCCAATTTCTTTTTCATTTCACATCCTGTGTTCATTTTTCCTCCATAAAGCCATGTCTAATTGCTTCATGATATTTTCACACTCGATTTGACAAAATTGACATATAAATCTCCCAATATATTTTGCCAGCAACCCCCCCTATGAAATGAATCCAAAACCCTACTGTAACGGCACAGTCAGGTGCTAGAATAAGGTGTGACTGGGAAAATGTCGACATGACCTATGCACCCCTCTTCTCTGTCTCTCCTCGCATATACACCCAGAGACACACACACACACACACACTTCAAGATGCAGAAGATTTCTCTCTATTAAAACACACACACCCACATGCACGCTGGTATGGACACAGCACATGTGCTCACGCGCCCATACACAAACACACAAATTCAGACTGTAAATGTCATTGGGAGGAAATGAAGGCAGCTGTGGTTTTATGGTTTCATCTGGTCGGTTATATTTATCTGACCCTCTCAGGTGTTTACTGCACACACACACATTAATTATTCCATCACCATTTTGATGTAAGGGGCGACAGGAACACAGAGGCACAGGAACAGAGGGCATCCTATTGGTAACATATAGTAAGTCTATTTTCTTTTCTTTCAAACAGATATATTGACTTTGCACACATTCTTATTGATGGTAAGAGGTTTAGGGAAAGCAACAGGAGAAAGGTTTTACACATATTCACACTCACACATGGGAGCTACCCAGTGCTGCCTCTTTCTTCTGCTTTTGGCTGCTAAGCAACTGTGTGGAGCATTAAAATCAAATAAAAATCTATTAAGTGAACACTGGTGTGCCACATATGCACAGCTGGAAACCCTTAACAAAACCAATCTAAGAAGCAATTTTCTTATAATGTAATGTAACCCCTTAAATGTTGTGAAAGTACTTATCTGACAGATTCAAGTATTACTGTTAACATATTCCAGATATTTAATGCGATGGAGGCAGTTTCTCCTTTAATTAAGTCAAATCCGTCTGTGTTATGAATCTCACAAAACGATGAAAACTGCCTTGAGCACAGCAGTGGTGGCTGTTTGTTGCTGTGCACATGTAAGAAAGACTGTTACCCTGACCTTTAACACTGTAGTGTTGCCAAGAAGGCGTTTGTTTCTGACTGTGTTTCTGAGTATCTTGATAAAATGCCAAAACCAAAATAAACATTGTACTCGAACTTCATGTCATATGTATTCACAAGTATTCTTATGATGCACAAATAGTCTTGAAATAAAATCAGATTCTTAAAAACTGCAGCAGGAAAGCTCACAGCCCTAAAGTGTGGACCAAAAACGCCACAATTCTTTAATTCCTCTATTCCCTAAAAATAGTCCAAAGCTCCTCACTACAAATGTGCGTCCTGCAATCTCTGGGTCAGACAGGCATACACACACACAAACACAAGCAAAGGAATTGCAGGACATCAAAAAATGCACACGCATGCATGCGCACACACACACACACATACAGACACACTCAACCCTCTCCCCTCAGTGAGCCTCCAAGCCTCTTTCGTCTCTTCACTCCTCTATCAGGTCCTCGGGGGGGGGAGAAACCCATGAAATGATTCCTGACATGACGGATCACAGAGCAGCGCTGGTTGAGCCGTCTGATATCAACACTTTTCTGCCTGACTGTGGACAAGTAAGGCAGGGGGATTTGCAATGATTTCCCCTGGCTGTAGCTCTTGCTCTATCTGCTCCACTGACTGAAGTAACTGATGCTAGCCCACTGTGCAAGTTAACCCACAGACCTGCTGTCACATGGAAAACTGGTAACTGGTTTTAAACTTCCTGTTTTTAAATTCATTTTCTCAAAACAGAAAGTGTATGTCATGTTTCATGCACTGAGTTATTCTTACTTCAGTTTATCGAAGCCATTTTTTGTGTTTTGAAAATGCATGAATACTAGCGTTTGTTCCTTTTTGCACATACTCGGTTTTCAGATAGAAGTACACCTTGAGAGCTCCTATGGTCTGAAGCGTTTGCTCGACACTCATCACTGAACATAACTGTTAACCTCCGTTTAGGCTCTGTGGGGGAGCTCTCTCTCAAAACACAAACTTTGATACACAGAGCATATACAGATCAATAGAAAGAATAATAAAAGCAAAAAACACCAAAGTGTCAAGTTTTATGGTTCCTGATGAAAACATATTCGTTTTTGAATAGTAACATCCAGTATAAAACAATACTCAACCTTTGCCACTAGACCTTCTGTGCACTTGTAGCGAGTTCATTTATATTTCAGTCATTCTAGGTGGGGGATGCAGAATTCCTGTGATGTAATCAGTTGGCAAGAGGAAAGATTGTTATTAATCCCCCTCCCTGTCCACACAGCTAAAGAGCACATCTCAGATTCACCATGTTATTCGCACCTGCTGGTGGACAGACGGTTTAAGCAAATGTGCACACTCAAACACATCCAGCAAATGATTTAACTGTAAGAATGAGACAGAAAAGGACAGAGAGATACTCTGGCAGCTCACGTGAACGAGTTAGAGCAAGAGGAAAGAAAACACCTGCAAACACCTGCTGATTCCACTGCAAACTTTCCTATGCTCAGCAGGTCTTACCCTATAAGTTCGCCACAGTTCTCAGTTCTGACATGAACTTAAAAGTACTTTCTATCAGTGTCAAAAGTCTTTAATGTTCTGGAAGACTGATCATTAGCATGATGAGATGCTCAGAGGTGTGAGCCACAACAATATTCTTGAATTTTGAGTCTTTGGTTTCCTCTTGCTGTTTCAGTTCAACTCATTATTTGGATATTTCCAAGGAAGTCTGATCAAAGTTCAGATTTAACACATCACCTCTCTCTCAGCTCATCATATATTGCCCTTAAGGAAAAATCAACCAAATTGCTGGAGAAACGTATCAAAATATATCAAGGTTTTAAAAGTTCTCTTCGTTTCCATCTATGTATCTATTTGGAGCTGCAGCGTGTAGACAGAGTAGGTGGAAGTGCTCCTTCTTACTCATGAAAGATAAGAATTGCGTTCTCTCCTACTCTTAGGGTTATGTTGTTAAAGAAATATGAAGTACTTCTTAATAATGCAACAGAGATAGAATGTGACATATTTTGCAAGTGTGTCTTATAGTTAACTCCGAGTTTCCTGTCACTCTGCAGAAAGTCTTAACAGCAAAGCAGAGACAAAATAGAAAGAAGACAAGGAAGGAACGACTTCATTGGACAAAGAAGAAAGAGTCAGAGTCGATTCTGGGTTTGGTTTTTTCCCGAATGAAAAATATCTTACCTTCAAGGATGACTTCTTTGCCAGTTTTCTTCAGCGCTTGCACAGCCTCATCATGGGTGGCCTCCCGTAAGTCATAACCATTGACAGACAATATGGCGTCACCAACATAAAGCGCCTCAGTCTGGTCAGCAGCCAAGCCCTTAAAAATCTTGGAGATGAGGATGGGCATCTTGTTCTCCTTCCCACCTGCATGACAAGAAGGGGAAAATGTGGCTGTTTCATCTTATATTTTTTTCAGGAACCTGCTGCTTTACATTCACACTTGCACATTGCAACCATAACCCTCAACTTCTGACTCCTGATCAGCTTTATCGGTTCCTTTCTACTTACATAATCCATGGAAAGTGCAAGTGCCTTCGCTAAGAGCTCCAGTACACTCACAAAATCAATCTGTTGCGTGTTGTTTAAGGCTGTGGAATATGGCGCTGGGTGCAAATGCAACCTCACACTAGACGGTAGAGTTTGCATGCCACAGTGAAGGCGATGAACAGCTTAATTTACTATATAGACACAGTGCATTGTCAGTACCTGCATGTTTTGAGTGTTCATAGATTGATGCTAAGATGTCACTGTTCTAACTAACTGTTCAGTAACTACATGTCATATATAGCCAACTAGCTATACAATAAGAAAACTCTGAGACAGATAAATAGCTGTACCTATAGCACTTATTTTGATTCCAACCACTGCAATCTTCATATCTGAGCATTTAAGGTGACTGCAGTCACCTAAACTGCAGAGAGCATATGAGGACAGACACAGGCAGCAGTGATTACCCTCCTGTACTAACTTCTGCAGTTTCCTATCTCTTCCTCTCCCTCCCTTTCTCTCTCTCGTTAAATGAAGGTCAGCTAGTAAGCTGATGGATCTGCCTCTTGCTGTGGGCTTCCACTCTTCATGAGAAATATCGTCATTACTGTCAGCTAGCAGTTGGACTCTGGCCTTCAGGCTAGTGAGAAGTTATCTAAAAGAGGATTACATTTAATTAATTTCAAATACATCTTCCACAGGTTTCTTCCTCTGGGTGATTCCTTAGGATTTCACTCATGTATCTTCCTTTGGAGGCCACTGCCTGGTGCTCTTTAAAAAAAAAAAAAACCCCACCAGGGCTGAGCTGACACACTCCTACTATGCCGATCACTATGCTGTTCAAGAGAAAGAGGGATTTACCAGCTACTTGACCGCTCGCTCTGTGGCATCAGATAGTTGTTAACTGGATGATTGAGTATTAGAAGTGAGGCGATGCCCTGTACTTACTAAGTGTCTGAATCATGTGTTGCATGTGGAATTTTGAAGTGGAGATGAGGTGAAGGGCAACTTTCAGCAATGTTGGTGGTGTTCTGAACTTGAATGACTGTTTTGAATCTTTAGGAGACAGGAGACGGAGGGCAACGCTGTAAGACTCTAGAAACACAAGGTTGCAGTTTCTGACTGCTCGGCATAGGTGAACCTGCAGAAGGACCAAACAGATATAAGTACAGCGTTTGCCACAACACCGCTAGCCAATACTATCAACTATATTGCCCTTTATATTCTTAGGCACAACCAATTTCTGTCTGCTTCAACTCGGGTGCCATCTTAGAAAGGAGCGGAAGAACCAACAATTCACACTCAGGGGCTCAAGTTACTGGATGCCAATGTTTTTGGACTATTCTACCTCACTCCTTGTAGGCCAAAGCTAATAGAATATCTGTTTACCATTGGTGAGTTGTAGGCTATTTTCAGATCTGCAAAATATATGTTTTTGTCCACTTTTATTTTCTTAAATTTTTCTCTGTTTTTGTCGTCCCTGTTTCGTAATTAAAGCCCTTTCAATTACCCTATACATGAAATGTGATGTAAAAATACCTACCTTGTAGGAAACATTTTCAAAAACTGAACTCTTATCCAATTCTTAGTAGCAAAGGGAGATTATTTTGTTGGGTTTGTAAGGAGAGCGAAACTATTTGGCTCTGCATGTCGACTGTGTATTTACATCACCCTAGGGGAGTAGTTGCAACTCTACTACTATGGACTTTCTGTGGAATTGTATTACTGAGGATTTGTTGGTCTGATCAGTGCTCTCTGTTCACTTGGTCCTTTGGTGACATGGTAACAAACCATCAATTTATGTTTTCAAAATAAAATACTATCCTGTGCTAATGCAATCCCAAACTTCTGATAAGGACAGCTCAGTTGATGAGTCAGCAGCAAGTGATCCTGTGAAGAAAGCAACGTCTAAATCCCCCCCCCCCCCCCCAACAGTAATCAATCGTACATTTTACATGGATGAGACTCAGTCAAAGGAAATTACATGTACTTGACGGCTAGTATAAAACAGCTGTGTGGAAAACTAAGTTCGCTGACTTGGTCACACACAGTAGACATGAAGCACCCTTAGGAACAGTAATATCATCAAGGGTAAACTACATTTTACAGGGCCATATGCAATCATTACAATTCCATGCCAACTGTAGAAGCTTTTTGGAGCCATTCATCTACCAGTAGGCCAGCAAAAGAGATAGACACGACCACACTGCAAAAGAAGAGATGCCGCTTTTAAACTTACTGTTTCAGAAAAAAGTGACTACAAGTGAAGCTGACTGAAAGTAACGACACAGCTTGTTTTTCAACAGTTTAAAGTCATGCTGATACATGCCTGTACTTATCACCAAATCCCTAATCAGTATCTACCACAAAATAATACATATGTGGTTCTGAATGTCAAGTTAAATGGTCTGCTGCCTTGTGAGGCCAGTGTCCTACTCACTTCCGCCATCCAAACTTTCCCAGCTGGTTTGAGAATTCAATTTGAATACCTTCCAGTCACAAGTTGCTTCTCTAACCTTCAGGTTCCCTTTGCTCCCAATCTGCACCACCATATAAACTGTAGTGATTTACAGTGCTCAATAATCTCCTCTTTTAGTGCATGAAAGCTGCATAGTACTATTAGCAACACACAAGAGCAGACGTATTGTCTGTATCGCCTAAATTAAGACTTAAAAACTTTAACACCAGACATCCAGCAGTAATTGGCTACTGGGTCTATTGGGCAGGACAGCTCCAATTCATTTCAAGTATTTATAGAATTTAGAATAAAACATCAAACATTTGTACCCTGATGTGCACTAAACTGAAGACTCAAACATTTAAATTGGGAAAAATGCAAAAACTCGTAATAAAACTACAGTACATCCCACACTATGGCTGGGCTGATGAGCCAACTACCAAATTAACTGAATTGAAAACTCACTGACCCAGGGTAGATTTAAGCTCTCGCAGACTTCAACAATGATTGCCAGTGCAGGATATGGTCAGCGACCTTTAATTAAAACAGACATGTTAATATCTCATGTACCAAACCCATGTCAATAGAGCAATACTATATCCTTTTACTTGATGAACAGTGGAAATGTAGGTCAAGGATCTATTTCAAGTAAATGGCTGGACAACAGAAGACAGCCTGGTCGTTTGAGTCTGCCGGGGGATGATGGTGATCGGTGATCAGTGTCAAAGTGATGAGTGGATGACGTAGGGGCCAAAATGACTTGGCATCTGCATTAAAATGATGTAGACACATATAGTAGATATTTCAAACAATAAAGAGACAAAATGACTTGCCGTACATGAGGGTAAAGAAGGTCTTTTTCACCTCCTGCTTTGACAAACTAGTGAGTCTGACAATGGGGCAGCGGAAGGAGGTAACGGTACTGCACACATTAACCCTAACAAATATGTCCTTTCTATTTCCCTCCCTTTCTTCACATACTTTCAGGTTTACTTCCAATCTGAAATACCTCTTACTGACGTGACTGCTGAATAAACATCCTTGACATATTGTAGGAAAAATACCGTCAATATGCCTGCCACCCTTAATCCTCCAACTTCTCCTCCATCTTCCTCCAACTTTTCATGTCAAACACAGTTCAGCATCCTCCAGCTGGCAGCCTGTCACTCAGTTGGCAGGCGGGTGGCAGTGGTGGAGGTGGCCCACTACATGACAGGTAAATGAATGGTACGGTTTTATACAACACTGACATGTACCTAATTAGGCAATTGTGTGCTAACAATGTGTGTGTTGTGATAATGCTCCTTTCAAAGAATTCAGTGTGATCAGCACTTAACTTCAACAAACTTGCATGCAGTGACAATGATCCCTGGAGCAAACAACTGAAAAGCGATTTAACACAAAACTTCAAAATAACGTGGTTACATATTCCTGATGAACGTGCACAGTCGCATAAGGACAGCATACCTTTTTTATAATAGATCGGTTACATCACACTGCACCTGAGCCTTGTTAACTGACAAAAACATTGTCTATGTGCACATCCGAGGTTGTCTGGGACTAAAGTGTTTGAGGCATCAAAACATGGTTTCATAATATTTGACCTAAAAATCCTAGCATTGATTAGAACTTGCATGCAGTCCCGCCCAAGCGGGTAGAACACATTGGGCCAATTTAAACAATGTCAGGGAAGCTATTAAACCCAAATAATGCTTTTTGTGACACGGTTCACCAATTGCTTGATCTCACGCTCGCAGTTCCTGTGACTTTCATTGTGGTAAAACCCACCAAGCTGACACCTAAGAAACTCAGTGGGACAAAAGTGTTAGACCCGGGTCTGCAGAAGCCCCCTTCACTCTGACCAGTGGGCCTGTCTAGAGACCTGGTGCCTCGCTTCCTAGCCTCTCCTCTTAAATTTAGACATGTGACAGCTAAGGCTGACTGCCTCTGTGCTTTCCTGCAAGCTGGGGTGGGCTCCCTAAAATTAACACCAGTGAAGTACTCCACTCCTAGCCACATAGCTTTCATCTTTGGCCAATGACAACTGCCTGCTGTGGGCTGCTCCTCTCAGCTGTTCACAATGTGGTGTCAGCTAGCCCACAACAACTTCTGCCACGTTCTTCAATTTGCTTCGCCGTGTTTCTTTTTGACACTTGACTATTTCTAACTCTTTCTTTTTCTGTCTTTCATTCTTTTTTTCTTTTCTTTTTTTCGACCTCTTTGGCTTGTTCCATGTCACGGTTTGCTCTGTGTGCCTTTGCCTTTCTCTTTCTATCCCTCTGCTACACCCTTCTTCCTCCCTCTCTTCATCACTGCCTTTGAACAAACGGCATCACAACAATGACAAGCCAGCAGGGTGCCGCTATGATTTGGTTTTAATAACATGCTGTCTGATTTTCAAAAGCCACCCATTTCCACAGAGATGGACATTACATGTATGTCATTAGGGGCTGGCTTTGTTGTTGTTGTTGTTGGTGGCAGCCGTGGGGGAACTAAAATTAGCATTTCACCAGCAGCTACACTGACGAGCCATCTTTGCGACATGACAATGGTGAAAGTCCACTGCTGTCAATCAAATCGCCGCTGTGCACCGACTAATGGCCAAGTGATAACCTGTCAATACATGCAAACTGCAGGTGGTGTCAGGAGGTGGAGGCTTTAACTCACATACATGCAAGTTCAAACACAATGCACATGCACATCAGAATGCAGGTCCATTATTCACCGTTCTTGTTGTGACAGTGCATGCATCGCAACCCAAGGTAAGTGGCACAGATCACAACTTTACCATCATAGCCCCGAACAAGTCTAGTTTAAGCCAGGGAGATGGAACCCTAATCTGGGCTACAGGAAGATTAAAATGAAATTGGTAACTAAATTGCAATAGCGGTATAAAGATGGAAATTGTATCGTAAAGCAAGCACACAGTCTATAAAGGGATGAAGAAATGATCTGGACTTGAATCTACCTAGCTCAAACAGCCAACCAAATCTGAGCCAAACAAAACTGGAAAACAATGTGGGTCACCTCCAAGAAATACAATCAAAATATTGCTCAGACTGCATCATCACTGCACAATCCGTTCTATCTTTTGTATTTACATAGCTTCCCAATGCTCAACCCTCCTAGTCTTCTTCACATTGAGATCACTATTGAGATAATAGCCTACTGCTGCAGGTCGAGGAAACAGGACAAGGAAAAAGGCTTTTATCAGCCACTGCACAGTACACATCACAGGTATGCAAGCCTGGCTCTTAAGATATGGAGAGGTCACCACCTTCTCCCGTTATGAGGTTGTAGGAGCAATGCTGGTGTAGCTATGTAGCAGCAGTGGGGTATATGGAGCTGCTTATGAAACTGACTGATTTACTCTTGTTTCTGTGACTCCACATTCCCCTGTATAGTACTTAAGTAGTCCTCACAGCCATACCTACCATTCAGTGACATGACAATTCTCTTTTTTACTGCAGGCGCAAGCGCCCTTCATATATATGGCTCAGAACTAAAACAGAGGTGAACGATGAGATTTATAACACAAAACAACTGCGCACCGTCGCTAACAGTTGATGTGCTTTTGTTCGTTTTTATAACATTTTATAAACATTTTGTTTGTTTTCAACATGTTGGGACCCTGTTGGAAGTAGGCGTTCGCTCCATGTTGACGTTATCCTCTGGCTTTGGGGAGTCTTTTGGACCCATACGTAACTCAAATTTAAAGAGAAAACACAACAAAAACGAGGGTTGGTATTAAGAGTAGCCTACATTATTGGTAGCTGCTAGGCGTTCCCTAAATACGTTTAACGTTACTTGTTCCCATGTTGTTTAAGTTACATTGTGTTTTTCAGGAAAGAAGCATCTGATTTTGAAAACGTATCAAGGAAATTGAGGAGTTGTGTTTGCTTGTTTGTTTTTTTTAAACCCAAAACGAGTGACGTTACTACGTAGCATAAAATAACGCGTTTTCCTCCTTTTCTTAACTTCGCCAAGTTAGTTTCAGTTTCGCCGTCGGGTAGGATTTGGTCAGATAGCGTTCCCTAACGCTACGCGACCATCGCTGGGACACTCTGAAATGGTTCCCCGTTGAGGTGAGGCACGGCTTGAGATAATCACAGCTGTCAATTTCCCTCCGTGCAAACAAAGGCCCTATTAGCGAAGTGCGAGTTCAAATAGGAATGTGTCTTGACAAAACGTCCAGGACAAGTGGAATTGATCGCACATTTGTGGGATCTGTAAACTGGCAAGTCGGCGGTTGTGTTTTCGCCCTCGGTGACAGAAACTGCACTCAAACTCCCAGAACTTGTGTTAACTGACATTGTCTCGCCGTTTATGAAGTTGGTCGTTCAGACGTCTTTAAACGGTCTTAAGTTACCTTTGATGCTGATTCCGAGTCCTCCAACGTCTTGCTTGGTAACTCGCACGGTGCGCTTCACGTTGGTGATGGTTTCCGGGACCGGGGACGAGCTAAGGTTCGGGGGGTCTCCGTTGATAGCACCGGCGGGACTCGGGTTGGGCTTCGCGGGCTGCTCGGCGCCCTCGCCGGGGTTTACCGTGAGCGTGTCCTCGGTAAGTGTGGCCAGCACCCGGATCCAGCGGTCCACGGTCACTCGAAGTTCCAGCAGTCCCGTTTTCTGCGCCTTCATCGCGGCAGCCATGTTCAACGCATTCCTGGAATAACTCTAGACGGGCTGGTAGTCCTGTAAAGGGATAGGGGGTGGAGGCATTGGGGCAGGGGGCACACACACACACACACACACACACACACACACACATTCCTCGTCCCCCCTCCAAAGAGGTTTATCCAGTAGTAAGAAGTAAAGTTAATTGAGGGTGATACGATTAGCAACGGTGTTGACACACACTCAAAGTTCAAAGAGCTTCTTGTTGAGCCTCTCCATTAATGAACTGTGTGCTGTTGAGTCACACATAATTAAGTTTTGATTCATTTTCATTCATTTATTTATTTATTTCAAGTGTATTGAACCACCAGGGCTCAGATCACAGATCTAATTTGCAATGTGCCCAACAGACACAAAATCACTGCACTGATATATACAGACGTTCTGTCATGAGGAAAATAAAATCAATAGTGCTTCCGAGATGCTGCTTTGCCTTTCCAGCGGATCGAGCTCATATCAGGCATGACATCCACAAATCGTCCCAGTTTGAACTCTGCTGACAGAAAACATACTCACAATGGATATGATGTTAACAACATGGTAAAGAAGCCCTAATTTTACCATGTTGTATAATAATTTGTATTAGTTTTAGGCTGATTTTGCCTCGAAACAGCAGATGAAAATGATAGCAGCTCATAAGTAGCCTACCATGACAATTCTGGGCTATGGCATCAACTGCTCCTCAGTTAAACCACTTGTGGAAAATGAACCTTCCCAGTCAATGCCCGGCAAAATCTTAATAAAAGGTCGACACAGGACGAGCATGATGTTCTCTAAAGGCTGTTTAGCCCAAAGCTTCCCTTCAGTAGGCACTAAATGAGTTGGCAGCACAGTATATGAGCACTGACAAAGCTGAATCAATACATGGCCGCAGAACAAAACCAAAGGAGCTGATTGTGTCGGGCTGGGGATTCCATAGGAGCGAAGAGAAAGAATTCAAGAGACAACATCTACTCGTGTAGTTATGGGCTAAGACGTTTGCTGTTGTTGGTTGTCTTTTAAAATTTGAATGGGTAGAGCATAGCATCACTCTTTAGGTCAGTAGTTACCCATACCCAGTCAGGGCTACCCATTCCAGAAATGCACGTACCCATGGTATGGAGATTTGGAAAAACAACGTCCTCCATGTTGTAAAGAGTTGAGCCATCCAGTGGGATCTCGGTTTATCAGTATGTAGCTGCCTCGATTCTGAGTATTTTCCAATTACTTTCAGTCCACAAGACTACATTTTGAATAACTTCCTATCTGAACCAATTCTTTGTTTCCCCCCTGATTTTTTTTTCCTTTATTTTCTTCCACGCTCCATCATTCCGATCGATCAAGGTATTCTATTTATTTGACTTGCAATAATTTAGCATCAGACATGATGACTTAACAACACTGTGCAAACCTCTAGTTGTAACCTTTCTGTTTTTCTTTCCTTAATCTATATTTCAAATAATATGGAAAACACAGAGCATGCTGTCTAATATATGTTTGAGACTGATTTGTAAAAAGCTTTGATTTCAGCAGTAATTCACTATGCCCAAGACATTTGGTCTTGGTCTTGACTCCAACTCAACATGGATAAGTATTGCACTGTCTTGGTGACTCAGCAGATGTGCACTTAATTGCGCAGAGTAGACATTAAGAACATGCGTGAGTCACTGAAACAAGCTGATGAAGCAGTCCACATTTCCTATGCTCTATTGCATCCTGCAAGTAATCTGACAGCCCTTCAGCCGTGTGTGTGGCAGCCTGCGTTGCATCTGCTCCACAACAGGTGAAATAGCACATAGTTCCAGCACCCAATTTTAGAAAACACTCTTCTGGGTGGCTTGGCAAGGAGCAATTGCTCCCTTAATGAAAACAAGTTTGGAACATTGACTAAGAATTGCTCCCGACCCATACAGATGGTTTAAAGATGCTCATCTGTTTCCAAAACCTCCATATAACATGTAAAGTCAAGTCAAGTTTATTAATAAGCACTTTTAAAAACAACAGACCTTGACCAAAGTGCTGCACAAAATTTAAAGAGGCAGGCTGTTAACAACCGGGACAAAATATATGGCACAATAACACAACAAAATAAAATATATCTAATGCTAAAAATAGAATAAATAGAGTATATATACACATACGCATAGAAACATATACAAATAACATGAAAGCCGCTAAGCAGATAGACTACCCCTACCTAAACTGCTGCATGACTATATAATTGGTTAATGTTTGCTTTGGTATATAGACTTGTAGTTGCATTCCCTGCAACTGAATTTCATGCATCCATTGAACATAATGTGCAGACTACAAACTGAATATTCTTCACAAAACAGGCACTATTAAGGTTGGTTCCCAATGTTCTGTCTCCCCCTAGTGATTAAATGGCTCAGTTACTTCAAGACAGACACATTTAAATAGCTTGGTGGCAGACGAGGGCATCTCTTTGAATGTGATGCAGATATTTTGCAAGGAATATTTAAAAAAAAAAACATTTTTTGAAAGACTTTTAGGAAACCTTTTTGGAATTATTGTGTGATGCCAGTTTTATTGTAAAAGAAACAACAAAAACAGCTTTAAGTATGACATTTCTGACTTTCTGCTAGATATCAGCATCATTTGTCTCTTTTGACTTCAGACTGTAATCCATTTGACCTTGTTTTTTCCCCCCACAGATAATAATAATATATACATTAATCTCTTGAGCATAAGATTAACACAACAATTACTTTATCATCTATTTACGTCACACCACCACAGTCTGTCCCAGGATTAAATGCACCGTGATTATTGAGTTTATGTATCCAACCCTATGTGCAGGAAAAAAGGATGCATCTTTAAGCAAACAACTCTGCATAGAACTCAGGTCATGTAGGTTTTAAAGAAATTTGAAGGTTTGAAAACATTAATGAATATTTTTACCCCAGAAATTAGGATTTTTAAATGGCAGAAGAGGCCATGTTTTTATGAACAATTTATTTTTTCATTTAAAGTGTGGATAAGACATCTTCTGGGAACTGCTCAAGCCACTACAATTATTGTCTTTACCAATAAGAGCAGTGTGTTTAGAGATGGATATGCATGTGTAATATTCTGCATATGTGACCCTTTTGCACTTAAACATTTTGTTACTGATGGCTGATTTAAGTACTTGCTTAAACAGCTGGTCGAACTGATTTAAAAGGTTTAAATGAATGAATGAATAAATAGATATTCATAATTACTTTGGAAATAAATGTTGTGATGAACTTTGTTTAGTAGGTAAAAACAACTTCAATGAGAACATGGAGGTTTTTTGTTTTTGTTTGCACTCAAACTAAGATCAAATGTATAATATAATGTAATCATTTTGTACAAGAGACAAATTATATATTTAATGCTTTTTTTATATCAACAAATGACAGATAGACAAAGTCACTGACTAGCTAGTGAGCACAGTGGAGCATTGAACTGACTTTTAGCAGACATTTAGCTAGCTGAAGAGCCAGATGTTTCCCTCAGGAGTCGGTAGAAAACCAAAGAAAAGCTAAAAGGAGAAGAACTATTGGACTCACCTTTGTTAGGTGGCCACAAACACGACTCCAAATAAATATTAACTTTGCTATGTGTCTGCTGGATGTGTTAGTTGTTTGACAACATTACAACTTCTAGCGGTGATAATCAGGTCTGTCTGTCAGGTTGTTATGGAGTTTTTGTGCCCTCTAGTGGCTATAGAAATCAATTTAAGATTCAGACAGTCTCTTTTAAATGATCTGGATGAGGTAAGATTGTGGTGAACAGTCAATACAGTTAATAGAGGAAACATGTAGTAACAAATTCATTTTTTGAAGGTTTTTGACGTGTTTCCCTGTCACCCCATACACTTTCACCACTATTATATAATTCTTTATTCAGACAAAAACACTGATATACTATTTAGCACGTGTGTAGAAGAACACATATAAACAGCTCAGCAACAATAAATAGGGGGCTTCGACGGCAATGCGTGACTTAAGCAGTGCATCTACCTAATGATGTTTAGCTTTATGAGGAAGTGTTTGACCATCTGATCTCCTGTCTATACATCTGTCAGTCTATTCCTTTGTGATGTGAATGGCAGGTGGCCAGCCTATCTTTATTTTTTCAAAGCTTCAATGAATAGAACAAACGGATTTGTAAGGATCTCTCAAACACAAAAGAATAGATGTCCTCTCATAGAAAACACATTTGGAGTTTGGAGTAGTCATGTACTAAACTTAACAGTAGTGTAGAGTTACCTTGTGCTTTGTGTATAAATATGAATAGTAACAAAAACCCAGAAGTAGTATACTCAAATATGATTGTGAGGTACTGCTACTTAACTTACACTTATGTTTATTACATTTATTTGACAGCTATAGTCACTAGTTACGCTACACATCAAGATTTCACATGCAAAACAATAATGACCATCTCATAAAATGAGGCATTGTTATAGATGTAACTACCCATCAGTATATCAAAAATATTAAATTATCTCCACCTCAACCAGCAACAACATTAACATGCGTCAATAAAAATAATCCAATAATATATAATAATATCATATTCTGAAAGTGACAATTCTACATAGCAAGTATAATTTAAGTAGATTTTGTTGCTAATACTTCTATACTTTTACTTAAGTTAGATTTTGAATGCAGGACTTTTATTTGTAACAGAGTATATTGCTGTGGGCTACTGCTACTTCACTTATGGAAGAGATCTGAATACTTCTTCTACCACAAAAAGCTAGGATTGAATTAAGTGAAAATTAACATAAAATGTTACAGAATACAGATGACAAAGAATGTAAAGCATAAGCAGAGGTTTAGAAGACTAACTTGATGGCCACGTAGAAAACATTTTACATTCCATGTAATTGATTCATTTATATCTATTTTTATTTTACCATTTAAAAACAAACTCTTTATTATTTATTTGTGTAAATATTTAGGGTTTATGGGATGTGCTCAGGTTAATGCAATGAGTGTTCAAAAGTTGAAAATGTTAAAGAATGCTTGTATTTCTATAGTAGGCTAAATCAAACCAATTGAAATAATAAAACAAAAACACTTATGTCAAGGTACAGAAACCCCCCAGTTCAATCAGCCGCATATATGCATGTCTCAACTCCCCAAAGACAGTGGACAGTTGGGGTGGCCTGCTGATTAATTTCAACCTCCTACCGCTTCCCTCTGCCTCCTCCTGCTCCAGCCATCCTCCAACCATCTCTGCATCCCTCCATCTATCCCTCCCCTACTCTGCAAAGGGCAACAGCTCCAGAGGACGACCATATGGGCCAGTGTCTGAGCGGCTGACTGCATGCCTGCAGCTTGCATGTGTGTGTTTGTGTGTGTGTGTGTGTGTGTGTGTGTTTCAAGCCTGCTCTGACTGATAGCCTGCCCCACCTGTTCCTCTGTAACAACAGACCAGACCTCTCCTCTACAGGCCGTCCAGGACAGGCTGGTGGATAGACAGATGAACTGATCACAGACAAAAAGATGAATAGATTGAGAGGGAGACGAGAGATATGCAGACGTGACAGTAGGGTTTTGAAAACGTTTCAATCAAAAGTGACAGTCAGATGAGTGATGAGCAGCTGTAAATCATGCAATTGATGAGCCCCTGCCAAGCCATAAGAAAAGTCACCATGGTCAAAAGAGTAGAGAGGGGAGAAAGAGATCGGAAATGGGGCAAAAGACGGAAACACAGATGGACAGAGCACGAAACAGACAAACAGATGAGCAGACAATAGTAGATTAAAAAATATGGAATAATTTATTCTCAAAATATGAATGACAGACTGTGCAGTGAACAGACTGCGGTAGACAGACACACCACGCTGCTCCCTAAACACCCGAGGACATAGGATTATAATGAATGAGAACTTGGGGGTAATAATGAGAGGTCAAACAGAAGAATATGTCTCAGGCTTGTACACCTGTGGCCCACCTTCTGCCGTCTAAACCGCCTAGCGACCATTTCTTTTTAGCCCCCACCACTTTCAGTTACTCTCATTATAACCTACTGAATAATGTAAAGGTATATATGGATGAGGGATCCAAGCGGAGGAGAGGAGACAGGGCTGAGGGATGGAAGGATCTGCATAATAAGGCTATCTCTCTCTCCATCTGGCCATGTGTTTATAATCTTCCCCTCCTCCTTCTTAATGCAGATCTATCTGTTTGTCTGACAGACCCAATGCCCCATCACCCTCATCAAACTTCCCCCCCAAATTTAGCTCTTGCTAATAATATCATGTGCTATCTACAGTCTGCTCCGTGTGTCTTTTTTTTGTGCAGTGAATGCTTTGAATGTGTATCTGTGAAAATGCATGTGTGTTTGTCTCTATCTGTGCATTTCAGTTTCCGTTTGTGTGAGCTGACGGGAACACTCTGCAGCCTCAGGAGAATTAACCAGGCGCCTGCCACTTGACCCCATTGACTCCGACCATCCTGGGCTCAGCTGATACGCGTGCCGTGTGGCCCTGACATGAGGAGGACAAAAAAGCAGGAGTGGGAGGAGGCCGAGGACAGAAGGACCAGCAGGCAATGAATGATTATGATGACTGGGGCCATCTTGCTGGCCTCAGCCCCCCTCAGCAGAAACCCTGGCCTTGGCCCTGGCTCTGGCTCCCACATGGACTAGTGATCTGGCTCGGGTCAGCGTGGGTGAAGTGTCACCACCAGGCAGGGTCTGGTCTGTCAGCTGTTGGGGGGTGACAGGAGGAGGGGGAGAGGAGAGGAGAGGAAAGATGTCCGTAATAGAGGATGAGGGCGATGTATAACAGGTGAGAAGAAATAAATCCTGAAAAGATAATTGATGAAGAGAGTGAAATCATGAAAAGCCAACAGTGAGAATAAGAAGGAAGGCACAGGGGAGAGAAACGATAATATTGGAAGGAGCAGACTGAAACAATGGATAAAAGGGAACAGGTTTTGTGGAGGTGTCATATCTGCCAGGCCTTATGCAACCTACGGAGCTCACGCAGATGGCACGGCTGCTGAGAAAGCAGGGTAAACAGTCCCAGCTAATGACTTGCCCCCTCTTCACTCAGCACGGTGAAGTGAAAGAGCAAATAATTGGGGAAAACATTCCTTCACAGGGATTAAGAATCTGTCAGGTCAACCGCTGTACATTGGAGAGGGTAGGTGAGCAGGCTTGCGAAGGGTAAATGTGTGGGCTCACATATTCATGGCACCTTTTCACAGTGTTGTTGGTGCTGTCAGATCACTCCAAGGCAGTGACTACTTAACCCAGCAGCAGAGAAGAGGGGCAGCCAGTTCCTCTCGAGGCTGAGGAGAACACGTGTGGGTTCGGGACGTGACAAAGACCGGCAGCTTCTCCACAGCATGGCTTATGAAAAATACAGAGTGATTCTAAACAGAGAAGACAAACACAGGAAGGCTTCATGTTGATGATCTTGCTCGCAGTGAGACGTACAAATGTCTTTTATTGTCCTGTCACACCAGAAAATAGCACAGCAAAATCCATTTGTGCGTCCTCTCAAAATAGGTGGTGCTTGAAGCTCGGGGACGTAGACTACAAGCGCAGGTTGTGTGACACAGCTGATATTATAGCTGCCTCCGTTTCGGACTCTCTGGTTCTCTTTCTTCCCTTGAAGGTTTGCACTCTCAAAATGGTTGCAATTTGTCATAGTTCATCGAAGTTGAATTCCATGTGAAAATATTACACAATTTACTTTGCCTCCACAAGCAAATTCACTGGTCACAGCAATTCCATTGAAAGTGATTTTGGAGTGAAATGTTTTTTGCTTAATTTATACCTGCCACTTCAGGGTTGTGAATATAAAACGGACATATTATCTCCTTCCAACTTGATGTGGCAAACCTGTTAGCAAACAGTTGCCTTTTTAAACATCCAGCAGATATAGAGCAATATTAGCATTCATTTGGAGTTGTGTTTGCAGGCCAATATTCACTTTTTTTTAGCTCTGTATCTCCTGTGGGAAAGAGCCAGCTTTTTAGCTGCTACATGCTCCAGTATGTTCACCTGCTACTAGTTGCTAACTTTGTCTATCTGCTGTTAGGTGCTGGGAAAGCTAGCTTACAATAGGTTTTTAGCATTTGCTGAAAACAGCTGCCTGCTACGCCACTATGAGAGACCAAAACATTACAGTTGCAGGCCAAAAAACCACAACAATAAGCTGAAATTTAAAAATATTGTTTATAACTGGGCCACTGTCCAGGGTGTACCCCACCTAAGGCCCAAAGCCACTGGGATAGGCTCCAGTCACCCGCAACCCCTAACGGGAACAAACGGTAGAAAATGACTGACTGTTTATAACTGCTTTAATTTGCTCATATGAAGAAGTATACAGTTACCCACTTTCACTGACTTATACATCTTCCATTATCTTGGCAAGAACTTTTAATTGAAAATGGCAAAATACTTGCGCACTAGTTTGCATGGTGAGAATTACTGGGGATTATGGGAGAGGGTTACAGCTTGTAAAAACTTTGCTACAGCTTAGCAGGTTATACCTTCAGAAGGTCAGCCAGTAGGTCAGGTCAGCTGATTTGCTGTGTAACAGTCCTGCTGGTGTGATTAAAGGGGCTGTGACAAAGACGCTGAAAGGCGATCAAGGGGGGCAATGGCCAGCTGTCACACTGAGGGACCATAATGACCGCCGCAAATCCCACCATCGTCTGAGCCGGTGTCTTCTTTGACTTCAGCCTCCTACTAACTGACTAGTCATCTCTTTGTTAACCTGTCACAGAGCTGGTTGACAAGATGAGTTAGATAGGACATTGTTGTCACAATCAAAGGTTTAGTCTGGATCGATTCATTGTGCGAGTAATTCACTGAAAACACACTACACGTAGATCTAAATTGTAGCGATAGATGGAGTTACATGTTGAAATAAGAAAATACAGAAATTGGTTATTTGAAATAAGACATGTGTCTGCAATGGGGACTGGTGGCAGTTCATGCATGCTCAGAAGTAATTTAAAAGTCACATTCTGGACACACTGTCCAGTCATATACAGTTACAGTGTAACTCAAACAACCATGCGATCCATATAATATTACACAAGTACACCACTGCTGATTCTTTGCTGCATGCTTCCCAGAACTCCCCCCACTTCTACAGCCTTCTCTTGGATTAAATATGATTTCAGCATGTCTTCCATTCTATGTAAGTTGTGTTCATTTTACTGTTTTGTATCCCGATTTCTAGAGAAAGTTTTGTGAACCAGAGACAGGTATTTCACATTCTTGCATAGATTTTTACAAAGAGCACAAGCAGAGGCACAATGGCTAATTAAAAAGCATGCTATTGATGCAATAAATGTTTAAACCTTGATGAAGTAAAGTGTCCTGACTGAGATGGAGTAGTCAATCCTCTGATACATTTGACCTAGGTATCACAGCAGCATTGTCTGTTTCATTTTACTGTGTCTTCCCTGTACTGGATGCACCTGCCGGAGACTATGTGGGTGGTCATGCGGAACTACAGAGTCTCCCCTTTTCATTAAGACAGTATAAGCACTGGCAACATTATTAAAATGGGACAGGAGGTAACTTTCAGTTTACTTCATTTTCTCCAAAGCATAATGTATTATGATTATAATATCTACTGTATATAAGTATATACATAATGTATATATATATATTATAATTTATAACTGATTATCATATGTTCTCTTTCTTTCATTGTTTATGAAAACAGCACAGTCAGCAGCATGTGACTTGCTCCTTACACTGACAGCAAGTGGTGACTCTTGGCTTCTGTGTCCCCAAACTGTAGCGCCCCCTGATCCTCTGTTCCACATCAGAACAATTAGTGGCCCTTGGCCCCTTGCTTTACACAAAACGGGGGGGAAACCTGTGTCCCCCACACACAGAGGCGGTGGCTGATGGCTCCTTGGCTCTTCCATAGCAGGAGCTGTAGGTAATGACTCCTGCCTGCCACAGTGGACCTTAATTTGTTATTGTAGCAGAGCAGCTGTGCAGCATGCTGCAGAGAGCAGGTGGCAGCCTGGCAGGAGTGGAGGATGGGGGGCTGGAGGATGGGGGGCAGGAGCGTGTGGCATATGTGGGCGGCTGTGTCTGTGTGTGTGTGTGTGTGTGTGTGTGTGTGTGTGGTGTGGGTGATGGTGGATAATGCGTGTGGGGGTGCGCGCGCGTGTGTGATGGGTATAGCTCACAACCTTCTCGGCCAGCACCTAAATATTATGCTTGTAAAGAAGTATAACACGTGAGACTCTGGAGGGAGTCCAGGACAGTCCGACTGTGTAGGTGTCTGTGTTGTGCGAGTGGCTTGGTGCTGCCAAGCTCAACAGATGACACACCGATTATTCGACTTTCGTTTGCAACGGCATCGTTCAGCCTTTTAAAAACGTCAACACCAGTTCATACGGCGACATATTACGCGGTGCAACGCGTCATTTCTCGTTTCCTCAGGCTCTCCCTATCCTTGCTTGCCTCAATGTCAATTTGTGGAAGCATTCCAGGCGAGAGATTCAGGCTATGGAAACCAAAATCAATACACCAACAAGTCGAGGTCATAAACGACTTTGCTCAAGGCAACGCAAGTGTGTCCGTTGTGAGGCTCATGTGAGCTGAGCTCTGGTGTCCTCTTGGTGCTGCTCGGAGTTCATCATTGCTGAGACACCGTTTCCCTACTGTAACGGAGCGTTACTGGCTTTCTGGTGTAAATGCTTACAATTAGTACCGCCCACACAAATATTCTCTGTTGCGCTAGGAAATAGGTAACCTGCTGCCCGGTGGCGATGTCGATCGTCTCCCGCAGATTTCGTTTCACTCTGTTTCATTCAAAAGTGTTTGAAAAGTTGTTGTTGTTTTGTTTTGGGTTTTTTTTTTATCCCGTAGAGACCGCGCTGAAGAGAAACCGAAGACGCGGGTCGCAGCAGCCATCATTCTGCCAAGAAGAAGAAAACTCGAAGAGTACGGGGAGCATGGTCGGAAGGCCGAGCGCTTTAAGTTGTAAGTTGACTTTAAATTACGCTGAGCATGCTGAGTGAAATGAAGCCCCGCACTTGAGTTGCTTTCGCCGGACAGCATTTATCCACAGGTAAGTGTAACCTGCACGCCATGATGCTCTTAAGTGAAACCAAAAGTCCCATGCTGTTATTTACACTGGGGGGGACGGTGGCTGCTTTTGTCCCCATCACTTTTTAAAAGAATGAATACAAATCTAATGAGTGATTTGAGTTTGTTTCAACGAGAATGTGGATAGACAAATAGACATGTTCTAATCCCTGTAATTCCTGTTCTCACACATCGAGATTTGAGCCTTACCGTATGCTTAGAATGAGTCACGATTGGCCGAACTTGACTCGTGGACTCTCGTGAACTCTCTTGTTTTTACGACAGCGTGCAGCGTCGCAACGAAAAGGCAGTTTAACTCAACATCTGTTAACGTTATTCCTTCAGTTGTTTCTATTTTGTCACATTCTAGGGCACTGACAGTGGGTATTGTTATCGCCGGGCTGACTGACACGCACCGGCGCTTGCTGTGATTTTGCCATTGTTTGATTGACATGGTGTTGCGGCTGTGGATGTGATGGATGACTGTTAACTTATGCGGTCGACGTTTTTTGCTGAGTGTTTTCTTAATTGTCGACTCTGTAGCCTAGGCTATGCCCTTTTTATGCATTTTTATTTTGTTTTTTTTGCAAACCCGCCATAATGATCTACTCTGACCTCAAACTGAGCCATCCGTTACATTTCCTAAAATCGCGTATAGACCGTTTAAACAATTCTTTTTGTACCTTTATGTCCCGACTACTTTTCAACACAAAGTGAAGCCCTTGCCCATGACATGTCCTTTTTTTGTGTTCTACATAATTAAGGACCAGAATCTCAGCCAAAGGTCCCCTGTCTCCTAATAAAAATATAGCAGAACTAGGATTTATAGGCTACATAATGTGGACAGAAAAACACTTCTCATCTCTCATTTTATGATTCTTCTCCCAAAGCTGGCTAAGTCTTCAGAGAAGACCTTTGAATGTGGTACTTCAGATCCTATCAAATCATTATAATGACCGAAGAAAAACTCAGTTATCCCTTTGTCTGCTGAGATATTACGCTTATTAGGATCCATTAAAGAGTAAGAATAAACTATGCATAACATATACTCTATTGGATGCATTATCCTTATATAGCCCCCACAAGACAGCTATTATGCTCCCATTTGATTGAATAGCAGCTTTCGGTCTATGTGTCTTTTCAGTGGAGGATTTGGAGCCCTTAATCCACCAGGCAACGTTTTTTTTTTTCTCTCTCTCTTTCCACCATCTGGAGTTTACAGCTTTTTAAGACAAAAACACCAGGCGGTGTGAAACCAGGCTGGAGCTGCTGCTTGATGCCAGGAGGAGGTTTTTCCCTTTTTGCCTGCGGTTTCTGCCTGCTTTACATCAGGGGTCAATAGTACAGTCCTGCAATGCAAGTGGGGTCAGCAGGGCCCGAGGGCTTGACTATAGGCCCTCATGTGTCACTGTGACTCCCCTGAGGACTCCAATTGGTCCATTTTTTCGCCACAGAGAAACAAACATATCAAAGACATGACTATAATGCTGACGGTGATGTTGTGGTGATGATGATGGTGCTACAGTGGCCACCAGGGAGCAGCAGAGTGTGTACTGTAATATAAAACTATAAAGATGATGGATTCTGGGTTTGAAAGCAATTCCTGTTTTGGAAAAATTTGGTATCCCAAAAAAGATAAAATATGTGTCTTCTGTTTTACTGTAATTCTTGTTTAGTTGGAGTAATTGGATGTTATGCAGAAAGCTAAATAGCCCTCTGGGAAGTAGGGGTGCTGTGTGTACACTGGGAGAAAATGTGTTAAAGAGCATGTAGGCTCAACATTGCTCACACTAGTCAATCATTTCCATTCTCCCTTGATTCAATTAACTCTACTCGAAAACATGTGGATAATTTGGAACCCCCGATAATTTTCCCTTTTTCCTTCTTTTCTTTGGGGTGGGTTATGGACTCAGATTCCAATCCTCTGACATTAAAAGGGGAAATAAACGACAAAGGGGCCCTGCAGGTTTGCATTAGAGACCTAATTGGTTTTGGCTTGAGTGGGCTGTTAGCGTTGCCAGACGTGGGCCCTTTGTATTTTGCCATGTGGGAGAATTTGCCTGTGCTGGAGGTAGAGAGATAGGTGCCTGCAGATCCTCTCTGAGTCACCCCTGCACCATTTCTTGTCTTTGTGCGCTGTTGGTATGAATGTGTTTGTATGCATGGGAAGTGTATTTTCAGGTACATATGTGGAAAATGTGTGCAAATGCATTGAATTTCATCTTTTTTGTCTGTTTTTCTGTGTGCTGCTTACGCTTGTTTCTGTGTGTTGCTATGTGTCATGCATGTGGTTGACTGTGTTTTTAGAAATATGCGTGTGCTTGGGTGCGTGTTTGTGTGTTTCAGGCTCTGAGCCCAGTATCCTTCTCACTCCCTCTGGTCTCTGCGTGGGTCTTTTCCACCAGCACTACCACCTGTTAGTGTTTTACTCGGGCCCCAGGGCTACAATGACTGCAGAACCTTCCAGATTTGCTCATCAGGCCCATCAGATCGGCTCCTTTACCTCAAATCTGGCTCCCATTTCCTATCGCAGGACCAATCTGAGCTTGATTCCCTGGTGCAGTTTAGCTGAGTGAAGATGATGTGCAGTTGAACTGGTTTGAGCTGAGCTGAGTTTGATTAATGACTCATGAGCGACAACATTTTATTCAGTGTGCTGCACTGCTGGATCACACTTAAGTGTTTGCTAAGTGTGGTTTCAGTGGGAAAAGAGATGTTTAAAGATTGAATTTATGGGGTTATTTTGTTGCCCAGTGCACAACATGTGAGAACCACAACAAAGAATCTGGCATCTTCTGTTTGAGTAATAATATGTGACCAAATGACAATCTAAACAGACTTTAATTGCATGTGTCACATATCTACTGTTAAGGATCACATGCTGTGAAAATTGGAGCCTAAGATTGAAATGAACCCTAATTGTAATGAAACATTTACTACCCAATGACAGGAAATAAAAAATATATCATCTCTGCATCTTATTATCAAGTTCCCTTGTGTTAAGTCCCAAACCACTGCAAACAGCATCATCGGTCTTTTCAAACAGATGGGATTTGTCATGTTTCGTGTTTCGTGAGACCTCTGAGCGTTCTGTCCCATTGTCTGTTTCCAATTCAGCACACTGCGTTCCCCTGTCTATTACTTCAGACAGTGTGGCAACCTGAAGCAAAGCTTAAAAAAAGAGAAAGAGAGGAGTGACCAAACAGTTAAGGGGGGGGGGGGGGGGGGGGGG
>CM022473.1:22543294-22585288 GCA_011952105.1 Coreoperca whiteheadi
GGAATAGGGTGTGAGGGTGGAGAAGAGAGGGAGATAAAGAAGGGTAAGATGATTAAAAGAAGTAGAGGAGGTGAGGGTGGGGGGGGGGGGGGGGGGGGGGGGGGTGGGGGGGGGGGGGGGGACAGTGAGAGAAGGAGAGTAGAAAGGGATTAACTGTCAGGGAGAATGTGAGGCTAATTGAAGCCAGTTTTGCACAGCTGTTTCTTGTTGCTGTGCGGCACTGCACGGAGCGGCTGGGAGGATAGGATCCAGATGTGCTCTTGCGCCGATGATTACCCGCCAATAACAATCCTCAGAACTACCAGCCGTACAGGAGACGAGGGCTATTAAGAATGTCCGTGCTCGCCCACCCCACGACAAAACATCTCTTCTCTGCCTCTGAAAAATAAGCCAGCTCTGTGCGTTTTCCTCTTGATTGCAGCTCTCAGCTTGGCTCCTGAGCGTTGTTAACACTGTCATTTTGTTATACTGCCAGCCACTGCCATGACCTCTGTATTCAGGTGTCACTAGGTAGCGTAAACATCGCTTTGACACATTTGACTATTCCAAAAAGGCGGCTCTCAGGGTTTGAGAGCGGTTTTGCATATTTGTCACATGGCTTTTGAAACATTCAACCGAACGGGATTAAAGCCTCTTTTGTGTGTTCTTCTGTGTTTCATTTAAATCATCATGAAAAAAAATAAATAATCATGTATCCTTTATCAAGATGGCGGCATGCAGGTCCCAGGATTGTGTGCAGGCATTTATTCGGTCTTCTACTTTAAGCGGAGGGACATTGGCTGGGAACAAAAGGGCACAGTCACTTCAGAGTGAATTGGAGTGGTCAGGCGAGAGAAAAAAAAAGCAAGTGAAAGGAACTTATCACCACATTATGCTTTTTTTATGCCCCTGTCTCTCTCTCTCTCACCCCCCCTTCTATCATTTCCCACTTGGCTCAGACAAAAAGGAGTTAGCATTGGTTCCCCCTTTTCTCCACGCTTTCCAGGGTTACTCCAGTGCTTCTTTCTCACCTCCTGTTTCTGTTTGACATTCGGCCTCCCTTCATCCATCCCTCTTGTTTTCTCTTCTTCCCTTTTTTCTGTCCCCATTCCTTTTCCATCTCGATTTACATTATCTGTCCTTATCCCTCGCTCCATCCCCGCACATCTGTCTTGGCCACCATGCAGAGAGTGCAACTGCAGCTGGTCTTTCATCCCCCAGAGGAAAGCTGACATCCAACTGCGTATGAGTTCCTATTGAAGACTCAAGTCTCAGCTCATGGTTTGACAAGATATACAGTAGGCAACATCACATTTTCCCCCTCTCTTAATTTGCAATTTTTCCCCTATTTTTTATAGAAAGTTTCATAAGATGTCACTCCCCTCTTCTTCAGTAATATCTCTGTATATTAAAGGAATATATGTTTTGTGGAATTAGCAGACGAAAACCATGTTATGCTTATGTAAAGCATATGCAACAAGCCTATCCAGCAAAGTCTCTGACCCAGATAATGACTGCTTCACATCCTGACAGATAACGATGAAGATGATGTGTGGCCTTGGCCTAGTCTCACTTTATCACACACACACAGACATAGTGAATGTGACAGAGGATCTTAGCCTAAGCCAATATCACTCCCAAGCTCTTCACCCCACATGTCAGTTGTGAGATTTATGACTTTTGTCAAGTTCACCTCATCTGTCCCTTCTCTGATTTCACTCCTGCTGGGCCTTGTGCTGTCAGAGAGCAGGACCTGCTCTCTTGCTACACACACACACACACACACTTGCATTGCACTCTGTCTGCTCTTGCTCCCAGGGTGGAATGTGTTCTGGGTGCTGTTGTTTATGTGTCTTGTCCTCAGCTGGTGTCTCTGCTTGTTGTCTTTGCTTGTTTGTCCTAGCAGAGTACTGTAGCGAGATGTCATACCCGTGGTGGGTCTGCAAAGCATCAACAAAGCAGGTGCTGCCACAGTCGCCTGTTGTTCTGTTCTGAGATATTTGTATGATTCGGTCCGCAAAACAAAGCAGGAACAACTGGAAAGGCAGGAGGAGGTTTAGTTTGGTTTGTTATGTCTTGAAATGAAAAAGAGCCAGAACAAGTTAAATTGTAAATACACTCCCTGTCCATTGCGCACGCACACACACACACACACACACACAAATACAGGATTGTATTGCAACATTGACAAGCCCAAACGTCCCTGAGGCTTAACCTTGGGAAATGCCAACACATGCCTCTGAATGTGTGTGTGTGAGCAAAGCCAGCCGTTATCTTCCCTCAACTTTAATTGAGCCCTTCAGAAATCCCCAAAACTATTATACGCACACACAAACACACGCCGAGAGTAAAGCCTGGAGGCTCTATCTCTGCCTGGCCAGGTGTTCCCGGTCCTGCTGCCAGATGAACCACCTGCAGATCACAGGTGTGGCCATCGCCAGGGAAGAGAACAACACAGCTGCTCCTACAGCCTCAGGGAGAGAAAAAGAGAGATGGAAGATTTATATTGAATCGACTGCTGGTAGCAGGAAACGACACACACACACACACACACACACACACACACACACACACACACTAGGCAATTATACACAGTATAAAGTAACATTATATTGTAGGTGGTGTTGTCATCGCCTGCTCGACGACTTTCCCTTTCTTAGCCTGCCGGCGATGTGCATTTATTTGAAGCAACTCAGTGTGATGGCTTTGACAAGAGTGGGAGTCGTTATGAACCCTGACACAGCATACAACAACACTGAAAATAGAAACCGATATCCATGCCATAGCATTCTTTTATTCTTTTGTGGCTCCTTTCTTTTAAGGCTTAATTCATTGCTCCCATTAATGACAATTAGTGGGTAAACCGATCATCTACAAGTGGACAACCAAACTAATGCTACACATTTTGTCCTTCTTTTTGGATAAAATTGAGGAATATTTTCAGTTCCGTCAATTTCGATTTTTTTTTTCCTTTAGACGTTTTAAGTGCAAGACACATTAAAGGCAAACTGTAAAATTTAAGCAGTTTGCCACCTTCGATGTGATTTGTCCCCACTAATTAGTTATTGCGTATTATAATTATTTAGTCATGCTTTTTATAATGTAATTCTTTCATATCTAAACACTGGGGAAAAATACGTGTTGTATTAGTGAGTATAGAGTCAGTGGGAACAAGAAGGTATTAGTTTGCCCTTATAAGGTGACACCCTCCACAAAGATTTGTATTAAGCTATAAATGATGTAATTGATGAATTTCAGTTTTGGATCATCATTAATTCCCTATAAAAAAGGTGGCAAAGTCACAAATCCTTTACTGGCCAGCTGTGAACCATATGCAGTACTGTCACTAAAATAAAGCCTGTTGTACTGAGAACAATGTCCAGTGAGTAGGTACTCACTGTATGTGTTACGTCTATGTGTGGGCTTGTCCGAGCACACGCTCCTTTAACCCACAGCTTCTCCCAAACATGGAGTTGTTTATGAGAACTATTCATGTTTATGTGCCGACAATTGGGTGAGGTTGGCAACATGTTCTGATCCGTGGTATCATTTTCTAATTAGCAAAATTGCTGCATTTAGAGATTTAACAGTGAGTGCCATAGATGGATGTCCCTGACAGCATATCTGGTACATAAGTTAAACAAGAGAGCGGCTGGAGAGACTTCGAAAAGTGCGTGGTTGTTGAATATCGTTTTAGCGGAGTTATTGGTGAGAAGGATTTGGCGTCTGGCTACGCACTTGGCTTCCCCGTGCGGAAACTTGGGGAAGATGCAGCCAAGTGAGCGTGAGACCCACCGCTCATAAATTTTAAGCACACAGGCTGCCGCTCTCTCATTCTGCCTCTCTTATACCAACACACAAACACTCTCACTCACTTTCCGTCTCGCTCATAAAGACACACTCACGCATGCATTTCTCTCTCCCTTTCATACCCGCACTTCTTATATTTACTCATCTCTCTTTGGCTCTGTCCAGTATTTATACACATATACACACTCGTTGCACCCGAAGAGCAGCCGTGTGTCTCCCCTCTGTGCGCCGAGTGTAATAGGAGATCTGAGGGTTTTCCGTGGGTGAGTAGGCGGGTCAGACCTTACTTAAACTAATGGCTCCCAGCAGTGTTGAATAGCCAGACACACTGGAGCCGAGGCCTGAGGTTTTGGAATGCCACTGCCGGCTCAATGCCTGCCTTTCATCGGCACCGAGTGAAGGAGAGAAAGAGAGGGTGAAAATAAGAGAACGGAGGGGGAGGAGGAGGAGGAGAGAGGAAAATACGGGACCCATTTGTTTTGGGTGATATGGGGATGCCTGAAAAGGAGGGCACAATAGTCGTGGAATGGCAGGACAGAGGGGGGCAAGGGTGGGTCCGTGGACTGTGGGGAAAGAGGGGAAGGGAGAGGCATGTTTGGACTAGTGGGATGTCAGGAGGGGGTAAAGTACCAGCCTGCGATTGTTTTGTGTCAGAGCACCGTGGGACCCCCCTGACCAACCACCCATTTGTTGTTAATGTCTTTCGGATGAGCTGTGAACGAGTCTTGAGGGAATCAGTATATAGTTTTGAACTGAGGCCATGTCCAAACTAATGCAGATCATTTAAATGTTATTCCTCCTTTATGACCTTTCACCTGAAATATGTAAACATTATTGAACAACAAAAACATACATCTTGTCGAAAATTCCCTAAAAATGTGAAACGAGTGTGATGTCATATGATACACCTTTCACAACAGTGGCTGGTGTACTTTCGTCTGTCAACCAAAGTTATATTTTCGACTACTAGTGGCGCTATGAAGCAATGAGCTCGTTTTGTTTCTGTCTCTCATTTGTTTTCGATAATTGATTCATTGTAACAGTTAATAAGGTTCAGAACATATAGACAAGAGAGTTGTGCGATTTGAATGGCTGTCTATGGTGGTTATGCGTCAATAAGCATGCCAGAGAAAAATAAAGAGAGCTGGCGTGTCTATGACGAATCTTTCAGTCAATGGAGATTGATATGTTTGTAGTAATGGAAGCGTACTTGTTCCTTGAGACTTATGTCAAAACAAAACGCTTCAAAAACTCTAGCGTGGCCCTTCAGAGGCAAACCTTCTGCTGTCTCCAACCATGTCTGTGTTTATTTTAATTTCAGATGATTCCAAGGCCATAAAAAGTGAATCAATTCAGTGTCATAGATGCTATTTGCTAACCAAGGCAGATCAGACTTTTTAAAGTTGTCCATGCATCTGACCGCAGATGCAGATATCTACACAACACCTATGATTATGGCTATTTTGAACCACACACAAAAAAATTGTAAAAGAAAGAGGCACAGAATGAGAAGGGTTGCCCTGAAAACTAAGGCTATGTCATCGGGCCTGTATGTGAAATGGTTTATCCAGCCACACTGCTAACCAGAACCATTTTGTGGTACCACCATTTACCATTTAAAGGTTCGCTGTGGAGTTTTAGGCTTGTAGTAGCGGTATGGGGCTGTTCCCCATTTTGTTATCTAGTGTGCGCGCACGAGGACGCACATGGATGTGTGCACACACACAGGTACGTGATACATGGTTTTACCAATGGTGTCACACTGTTCCACTGATCAACAGGTGATGGTAACAAGCCAAGATATGCAGACATATGCTAGCATAGGCAGGGGAGAAGAAGACTGCAAGCTAGTAACCATGGCTGTACATCATGCTGGATTTGAAATACTTTAGAAATTTACTGTGCAAATGTTTTATGAGGAAGGAAATGGACTCAACACGTCTGTTAGACCTCAAGGACACACACAGTGAGTTTTTGTGAGTAACACTGAATGTAAACATAAGTTTGTTTGCTTACAAGAGAACTCCACAGGGCCTTTAAGTGGTAGTAGAAGAGATTTGCACATTTTTTTTCTATTTCTTTGGTATTTGAGAACATTGAAGTAGAAGCAAAATTGTGTGTGTGGGTGGGAGGGGGATCTGGGAACCTGGGTTCACTGTCCATAACCAGCACATACAGTAAAACAGTAAAATCTGTTTATGTGACCTATCATTTATCTGACCCAGCAGACAGGGAGAAAATAGCCCTCACTTTATCCGTGATTACTACCGAGAAGCATCTTACTTGATCTGTAACTGCGTTTTTTTGGGGGTTTTTTTTACAGTAAATGGACCTCCAGACAGACTTGGACCTGGAAAATGACGTGTCCCTATTAGATAAATGTGCTGTAGAAGATGTAATGGAAAATGTGGCCATGCGAGATCAGACAGGGAAATCTATGGCTGCATCAGATTAGTGAACAACGGGAGTCTGAACAGTGATGAGATGGAAGGAGAGAGAGGAAGGAGAGGGAGGGGAGCCAAGCTGGTCAAATGGTTAGGGGGCGGGGGGCAATGATGATGAAGCTTAGTAGGAAAAATATCAACAATATGAATAATTAACTAATTAACCAAAACAGACATTTTATTTGATAGCCAGAAAGAGAGTAGGAAAGGAGAAAAAGAGATAGAAAGAGAGACATCTGGGTATGTAACAGTTTTATAAAGGGCCCTGACACACTAAATTGTGCATTAAGCATTTGCAGGTGTCATATTTTTTGCTGTGCGTCCGGTACTATTGACTCTAGTCGGCTCTTACTGGCAGCCGTTTAGCCCATTCAGCAGTTTGATTGGTTGTTCAATCTAGAAAAACAGGGATTTCACCCATTTGGTGTGGCTTCTCCCTATATTTCAGCTATACATTTGGTTTTCATCTTCCAAAAGCAAAAGCAAAAGTGTTGCTTTGCTGACAATGCAAAGCAACACTTGAGTGCAAATTAAAACTTTTAATCACACCACTGTTCTTAAGATTTGAAAATCCCAGCTTGTTCATTTTGGTAGTTTTTTTTAATGGCTCGTTCATTCCTCACTTGTGGGTGCAGGGAATACATGTGGCGGTCACCTGGCCATCATTTTTATTTTGTGTTGTTTAACTATATCAGAAAAGGTTCTCTGAGCTTGGCGTGTCAGGGCTCTATAGAGATTTCCTGGCCAGTGGAGTCGAGGATGGTGGGAGTCGGGCCAGAATTGTTCTGGCTCACTTTCCACACTGTATGACGACCATCAAGCATGATAACTGATAATGCCACATTCGCATCACAGACACATGCTCACAAATTCTTACAAAAATGGACTTAACATAGTGTGAAGTGGAAAAGCTTCTCAATGTAGGAAGCATAGGTTTTGTTTAATTGTATGAATATCTCTTGTCATGATTTCACACTGATTTGGCAGCAGCCTTCCCAGTGAAATCCCATCACCCTGGTTACCCTTTCACATTTCTCAGTGAGTTCTGGGAACAAAATGCTCTCACCATGTGTGAGTTGTATTGCCTATGCACTGATGTGTCCAGTTGCCCAAGGGACCTTTGTTTCGTCAGAGGACATCTCATATTTCCCAGGTTTTGTCTTGACGTTCGCTACGCTAGAAGACTCCTGATGGAAATATGAGAGTATATAGGAATAAAGGCATATATGCATCAGCTGGGATGTCAAAGCGAGATCAGGTTCATGGGTATGCAGTTCAATTCAATGGGGACTGTGGAAACTTAACTGTCCTGTTGTCTGTGGCAATTCACTGGACCACTTGGCATTAGAGCTGAAAATCCTCCTAACATTGTGCTAATAATTTGCTTGACTGTGATTTTCTAGAGTTGTACAATCCTGCCCCAAAGGAGAATAAACCACCTATCTAGTGTATTGTATTTTATCTTCTTTACCTGTTGCAACATGCCCACATCAGTCCCTTGTTCTTGTTTTGCTGTATTTCTATTGTTTGTGTGAAACCCAGCTATCCAGAGTTAATTAGCCTTTTAGTAAAATGGAGGTTTGCCATTGTAAAAGACCGCTTTTACAGATGCAGTCTCCCATTCTCAGCACATGCACCACTCCTGTATGCAATTCCTGCAGCCATAGGCAGTCTATTGTCATGATAATGATACCGTAGAAAACTGTTTTCACAAGAGACACTTGTGCTCAAAAAAGCAATGCAAATGTGTGTAAATGGAGGCATATACACACAATACATTGAACCTTTATTTCTTCTTTTCAAACTTTCTGCGAGTTTAAATGCTCAGACGTTAATGATTCCTATCTCGTGTAGTCTATCACCAACTCTTAAAATCTCTTATTCCCCCTTTTCCTCCTCCTTCTCCTCCTCTCATTTTTTTTCCTGCCCTCTCTAAAAAATGCTGTTTACTTTTTCTAAAAGTGGAAGTTTGGCGAGGGAGCGTGTGAACAGAAACAGATGCTGCTTACTCTCTTGCTCTGTCGCTCTTTATCTCACACACATGCACACAATGGCAAACAGCTGTGTGAGGCTTGAGCAGCTACAGTCATTGAAAGCCATACAGTATGCATGTATACAGCAAGCCGACTTTCCATTACAAAGATGATAGGTATAGCACAGTATAGTTTACTCTCCTTGTTTGGGACCCTTTTGAAAGGAGCAGTGCTCAGACTTATGTACTTCAAAGTGCTGCAAGAGACTTTTGAACGTGTGAAAGTACCTTTTTAATGATCACATCTGGGGAAAGAAATGTAGCTACTAGTGTGCTACCTGTAAATCCAATATTTTATTTACTGTAGCATCTTTATTTATTTATCTTTATTTATCTTTTATAAAATGACTCCTTCTGCTATATAATCCCCCCTCCCAATGGCAACCAGTTTCTCACATTTCCTTCAAGGGTAGGCAGTGATTCAGACCGAAAACAGCCCTGCACTAAACCAGCGCAGGGGGCTGCGTTAGAGGGGGTGTTTTGCTTCAGGTAACTGTGAAACAATAAAATACAATGTAGGAAGTCCAGTTGGAGTAACAGATTAATGCGTTCAAAGGCCAAGCGGAGACCAAAACACCGCACAAACGGTTTGAACCTCCCCGCTCAGACCGACTTCAGCCCTCTCATTCATTTGAATAGAGCCAGTCTGTCGATGCATCGGGCCCGCCAAGGCAGGCTTGAACCGGGCTCAACCTTAGCTGCACCCAGCACAACGTCATCTGCTAAGGTGCTGCGTTGGCCAGTCACACACATGTAAGCGCCCATTCCTGGTGGATTACTTTGTAATGTGTAAGCCATATTTCTAATGATTATCTCGCAATCTTCTTGACAAAAGATAAAATAGTTGCTGCCCTCATAACTTCCCAGAGTTGTAAAATCCTGTCTGTGAGAATGACAAACTGTTTATTTTAACAATCACGAAGTAAACAGTAGAAATACAGCGTTTCTGTTACAAAACCTACCAGGTGCACGTATTGCAGCAAAACTTTTTTGCCGGATTACCCTGCATTGACACCCCCGCTGTGTTGACAGACTGGCTCCATTCAAACGAATGAGGGGTCTGCGTTTTTTCAAATTGTATTAGCTAATTATGTGATTAGTCTTTCAGCACAGTTCTGGTAATCAATTATTTGTTCCATCGTCTCAAAAGTGACTGGTTTCTTGCTTTTCTACGTGTAATGACAGAATAAGTGACAAAGTAAGCATTCTGAAGACTTCGCTTCAGGCCCTATGCTCATTTTTGACAGTATTTAGACTGAACAATAGATATAGAATAGCTGATTTTCATTAATGGATCATGAAAATAGATTGTTACTTGCAGCCTGAGTGTTGTTGATCATATGGCTGATTAGTTTTGTTTCAAAATAAGCTGCTTTAAAACTACTGACACAAATATGACAGCTGGTGGTACAACATTATAAGAGACTGTGGTACTTAAGGAAAAAACAAAATAATATTGGTTATCTTTTTGAGATCTTGATAAGACATTGAATGAAGTTTCTTTTTTATATTGCCACTGTTGTAAAGAAAACTTGTATTTCCTGTAAGTTCCCATTTAGCTTTTTGGAGAATTGATAAAGGAAAACTCATGATTTGAGACATGATTTGGCTTGGATTTTGTGTAACTTGAGTGACATGAGTTTTCGGCCTATGATGGAGAAGATGGCAAAGGACTCTAATGAGCATGCTCACTCATCTGCCACCTGCGTCATTACACCTGGGTTTAAATCTAAATCTGCAAGTAGCCTTTGTCCATCATTGGCGTCAGTTGCAGCTCACCACCTACTATGTGCTATGATAGCATGTGGGTTACAGTATTTAGCTTCGGATGCAAGGCCTTTCTCATTTCGCCATCTTTCCACCCCCTCCCTCTCTCACAGCCACCTGGCCCTGCCTCTGAGCCTGCTGGCTGACCAGATGCACCCTGAATAAAGCAGGCCTACAAGGAGAGAGGAGGGGACATAGAGGTTATTATGGGTGATTATTCAGTCAAATCCAGTTCTTGACAACCCATAGAACTATAATAAACCACAATAAGCCTTTTTGTGATTGCTTAGACAGAAATTAGATATCACTTTATTGTGGATTTTTATCTGTTAAGGGCAGAAAAGAAATCAAACCCATTTTGATAGGATTACACCTTAACTTATTCAGTGGAGTTTAGAAGTGTGTATTCGATTGTGCATGACGGAAAAGATAACTGTTTGTGTTTATTTGACAGCATTTGCTTGTTTGTTTACACAGCCAAGTGCATGTGGATTCTCACACGCTGATCATGTTCTCTCAATTGTCAGTTGTCTAATTAAAAACAGATTAATGTCTTATTTACCCCAGGGTTAGAATGAACTGAGCACCATCCTCTGTACTTTCTAGAAGTAAACTGGCGGAAGGAATAATAGGCAGGAGTGAATAAAGCATGCAAGCTGCCCAACCTCAGCCAGGCTCCATTATCTTAACCTGCATTGTCTCTACAGCAGCACTTGTGCGCGAGGCATAAATCAGACAGTGATTTAGTTTAACTCAGTGAAGATGGAGCGTCGAGTATAAGAGAGTAGAGGTGGAGAGAAGAATAACTTATTCATGCTCCTCAAGTGTCCCCCAATGGGTTGGCTCGCAAGGCAGGGCTGAGCCAGCCGCATTAAGGAGCTGAGACAAAAGAGGGAATCAATGAAAGAACCTGGAAGAGGGGGGGTAGTTTGTATAAAAACATTTTAAAGGGAGATCCCCTCTTCTCTTGAAGGGGTAGAGGGGAGGGTGGCAGGGAGTGGGGTTGCAAAAGACACCCTCCCTCACACACACATACACATGCAGATGCACACACACTTTTGTCTCCCTTGGCACAGCTCCTTATTTAGCCTTTAGGTGCCAAAGCAATTAGTTATGTTAATTGCAGGGGCCATTGCCGGTGAATGCAGGTTGAATAGAGCCAGTCAGCAGTGGATTATTGGCCAGGATCCATGGGGGAATGGCTGGGGAGGGAGGGCCTGGGGTGGGGGTGGGGGTTGTGATGTCGCCGGAGCACCCGGCCCAGCAAAACAGAGGAGAGGACAGTGTGTGGGAAAACAGGGGAGGAGCTAGAGCTGAAAGAGAGAGATTGAGAGAGTGGGAAGCTCAGAGCTTGAGAGAGCGAGCGCCAGAGAGGACGCAAAGTCAATGAGAGAAAGAGAGCGAGAGAGTTAAAGAGAATAAGTACAACCGCGGAGGAGGATTGAGCGAAGGAGATATTAAGAGTGATAGAGAGAGCTTCAAATGAGAGAAAGAGAAACAGCAAAGACCCAGAAAGAAAGTAAGAGAGAGATAGTGTGTGTGTAGTGCAGTGTTGCGCTGGTCTGCTCGGTTATCTGTCTCCATCTGGGTGCCATCTGTGTCTCTGGCTCTGGCCTTCGCCACACTGCAGCTCACATATGTGGGAATGCAAACACATGCCTGACATATGAAGGAGTGGAGTCACAGAACGAGACAAACAGGAAAGGATAAGAAAGCAAAACCCCGCCACTGCAGCTGACTTTCTAAAAGGACTGAAGAGTGGACTCTACTAGAGTGGAGGTAGGAGAGAAGAGTGGGGATTTCGACAGGGAATTTGCGTTTGTGTCTTTCTGGGTGTATTTTCTGCGAATAGTGGTCATTTATCTCACTTTGTGTGAGTGTGCATGTCTATTTTTGCAAACAGTGCATTTATGTCTGAAGTGTGTGTGTGTGTGTGTGTGTGTGTGTGTGTGTGTTCCATCCTAATTCCCAAAGCTGCTCTGTACTGTACAGATGGTGCCTCATCCTTTCCTCTTTATCTCTTCATCCATGTGCTGTGAGTTCGGAAGGATACATTTGTCTGCCTGCTTCCTTTAACAGTGCGCAAAAACGTCTGTTGCCATATGGACACAGTATTGATTGCTTAGGAGACTCTTGTTATCTTGTTCTTGAAGTATGGCAGGTTATGGTCATTTTCTTGAGTGTTATTGAGATTTAGTTTAGTTTTGAGGAAGAATTTCTCAGAGCAACTGCATAGAGATAGTCAAAGTTTTCGCTTTCCTTTTGCTGTTTTTCTCACTCCATATCGCCCCTTTCCCAAATGCAACTCAATAAATGCTCTGGCAACTTTCAGTGTTTGGCGTCATGTGGTAACATCAGTAGCAGTAGCAGATTTTTTGAAAAGGATGCTGTGGCATTTGGACATCCGAGGTATTAGGAATTTCTTCAGAAATCCTTCCTCACATCTTTAGCGAGCACAAGAGCAGCTACATTCCCAGGTCTAGCAGCCAAAAAATGGAGCCTCAACTTGCCTCTGATCCCCCATCTGCTTCCACTTGTGGCAAGTAGAAGAAAAGCTGAATCTACCTGGAATGATTATGGCGTGTGGGAACAGGCTTTTTCTTTTCTTCAATAAATAATAATACTTATGTGTAAACATCAAAAACTGATACATCAACCCAGATAAATAAACCCAGCAATGGCTCCATGTGTGAAAGGGGCTTATCTCTCTCAGCTGTCATTTACTCAGCTAGTAATCAGTTTTTTCCCACATGGCAAGCGGAGCAGAAGAAAATAAGTAAAGAAGACGTGTGCATCTGTTGTATAGTATCCCAGACATATGCGAAGAGGAGGGGAACTGCTGTTTCTGTCTTTCATGCTGTGCCTACGTGTTATACAACACCAACATCAGTGGGGATGTGGATCCCAACAGCGTGCAAATGTCACGTCGTTGTAATATGGATATTGTGTATAAGTAACTCGAGTTACAATGTTGGAACACTGTTTTCTGATATGGGTAACTTTTTTCTACGTTACCCACCTGCAGTACGTTGCAGGAGAAAATGTGTACATTTTTTTTGTGCATGGAGGGAGGAAGAGGAGGTGTGTGAGGGAGTAGCAGACCTGAGAGAGACCTTGCAGAGAGACCTGGCTATTGTCACACCAGACCAGGCCAGTCCATCAGGGAGATAGGAGCGACTAACTGTCGGCTGCACAGTCTCAAACCAGAGACCCCTGTCTGGTCTGCTGGGCACTGTCACACTCCTGACAGCAGACGCTGTGCTGTGTCTGTGTGCGTATGAGTCTATGTGTTTATGCAAAGATCAAAGATGTGACGTTTCAGTTTATTTTACCTCCATTCATTCCTGATGGGCAGTTACTGTTTTTGTCTTGGATTTATGTGGCTTTGTAGTTTTTGATCACATACTTGATAAGTGTATGGTTGAGTCTAAGAAAGTGAGTATGTGTGCATGTGTGTACCAGGTGTCTTGTAGACACTGGGTCTGCTGAAGTACAAGGTTGCTTGTCTCATAGCTTTCTGTAGCTTTTTTTCTTTTTGACCTCACTCCCAGCTGTGACTTTCTCTACTGAAAGTGTAGTAATAAGTGGAGTACATGACCCTTGCTCACCATGCTATTATCTGAAGAATTCATCCGCAGAATAGCCCCCTTTTTTCAACACACACACACACACATACACACAGAACAGTGCAGCTGCTTCAAGAGTTTGATGCAGGAAGTGCTCTATTAGTTCCAGTGGTGAGGACTGTGATATCTGGCCCCAGGGGTTCAATGAGAGGTTGTGTGTTTGAATGTGTGCGCTCGCTTATGTGTTTGTGGGTATGTGGACATGAAAGGGTTGGTTAGGTCATTTACTCAAGAGAGACCCCTCAGTCACTACAAGTAGCGCTATGAGTTATTGTTTCATCACAGGGATATCTCCTGACATGTAAATGGCTCTGTGTGTGTGTGTGTGTGTGTGTGTGTGTGTGTGTGTGTGTGTTAGCGAGTGTGCAGACGCATATCTGTGTCAATGAGCATCTAACCACCTGCGTTCCCTAATTTCTCATATTGCAACCCCATCGACATCGTACGTGAGCCCCTCTCCTTGTGCAAAGTGCATGAGTCAGGGGTCTCTTGCAGGGGTCTAGTGACCCTCTGCCGGCCTGAGAGACCCACCCAGTGAACCAAGAGAAAGAACTTTCTTTACTGGGGTGGTGCGGTCTGAGAGGGAAGAGTATCAGTACATGCTTAAATGGCTGTGAAATGACCTCAACTGAATTCCTCAACCAAGTCAATTCAAGTTCTGAATTCAGATTAAATGAATGCATAAATAAAATAATAATAAATTACATATAATTTAATCCGAAGGGCCTTTCAGTGGTGCAAAAAAATGTGGGAAAATTAAAAAGTTTATGAAAACTGCATTAACCATTGTTTCAATTCCCGCGAAGAAACATCTGCATCTTTAGCTTGCAAGCTAGTTCAACTTTCTTCACTGGACATTCGTCTAATTCGACTCTTTTTTGAGCTTACAGGTAGCAAATACACGGTTTGTCTGAGCTTGATGGGTCGAAATGGGTGCCTTCACTTTTTTATAGGGGTTGATGAGAGCAGTGAGACGTAACTTGCATTCTGTATAATTAGACCAGAGAATCACAAACATGTGCTACAATCTGCACACAGAGTACAGGTACAGAGTATGTTGTTTCTCAGTGTGTTCAACAGAACTAGCTACTCTTGACATTACACAGACATTTGAATGTTAAATTCAGAAATAGTGAGGCTAAATTTTCCAATACTTAACCAAGGAGGCAGAGGGAGACAAAAGGAAGATTGACATTTTGTAATAGGATGAATTTAAGATTTGTGTAAGTTTCTTGGAAAGACAGTGTTGTTTTTCCAAAAAAACTGGCAAGAGTTGACACTCAAATTGTATTTGCTTGTGTTGTTGGGTTTGTGGGTGGACAAGAAATGGGTGTTGCAGCCTCCCTCCATGAATTGTCTGTCATAGTCATTATTTTCTCTCTCTCTCCATTTCCATCTTTCTCCTTCTGAGAAAGCGTGGACAAAAATGGGTGTATTTTCACTAACAAAAGCACAAAAAAACCCCTCTTCTTGCCTATTAACATTTGCTTTGCTGTGACTAGAAACTTCAAGTAGACACACACATTGACACTTTGTAGTAGACATGTTTTATGTTGAAACGACATCATAATCCTACTTCACCGTCAAGAAGAATTGTGTTTGTTGTCAGAACATACACAAAAAAAAAATACGCTGCGTTCTTAAACATATGTGCACTCAAACCCATACAGTTTGCATACACAATGATAACACTCATCAAAACATGCCTCTGCCCACACGGTCACAAACATACCCTCGACAGCTATCTCTGTCTCATTCTCCTCATTGTTTTGAGCACAGCTGGCCTCTTTGTTTTACTTATCTGTCTCTCTCAGCGGCTGTTGAGCTCTGGTCTTCCATACAGCTGAGCTAAGCTTGCCCACAGCTCTGTTTATGGACTCTATGGACCATACCTACTGCTCAGCTTTGATTCACTGCATCTCCAAAACCGGAGGGTGACAGATTAGTCCTCTCTATAGGCCATGCTTGGGGAAAGGAGAAAGTCTTTGTTTTACTACAATATAATAAGCAGAATTGTTTGTAGTTTTTCATGAGCTTTGCTTATGTGCTCAGAGATGTGACTCGCTTTCAGTGAGCTTCACAACATGTTTGACTGACAATATGTTTTTGAAAGCCTAATCAGAGAAATGTGAAGATTGCACAAGCTGATATAGTAAGTATATAATGGCAAAGTGTCTAGGCAAAACACATTTTTTCTAGAGTCTCAAAAAGGAAAGGGGAGATCTCCAAAACAATGTGTGTACATCCATCAACTGTCATGTTTACTGTCAAGAAACTCTGACCATCTACCCGTCTATTCATCGTAAGTCACTCTGGATAAATGTCCGTGAATTGCCTAAAATGTAAAAGTCAAGGTCTTGAGATGAACCTAAACACAGCCCCTATTGAGTCATTGTACTAACGCTCTCAGTCTGGGTCAAGAAAGGCCGTGTAAATGTCTTCAGCATGGCCCGTTGTCAGATAGTGAAGACAAACAGGCAACAGGGAAAGGACCCAGATGCAGACAGAAGTGGCAGTATGATGACTTGAGTGGTGATTTATTGTCTAAATGGTAGTCAAGTGGCAGGACAGGTTACAGGCAGGCAGGCAGATCTGCAAGCAGGCATAAATCCAAAACTGGACAGGGAGACAGAACCAACGCAGCAACTGAAGATTTACGAACTGACACAGGACAAAGGAAGAGCAGAGATTAAATACACAGATGAGAGCAGGATAACAGGACACAGGTGAAAACACTCAAAGCAATCAAGTACAGGAGGCAAAACTAGAAGACGCATGAGGGAAGGAGACTATTTCAGAATAAAACATAACCGAACACAAACCCAAAACCATGACACCCGTGGTGATAGCAACATCTGGTTGGACTCGAGCCCAGGCCATTTGGCTGTTAAGGCCTCTGACACCTGGTCTGAAACAGGCCAGTCTTAATATGGGCTTTGTTTTCTCATGTCTGGAGCTCATATTTCATTTTATGGACTACCGTAACTTACGAGTTCAGAGTGTGCGTCTGCGTATGTATGTCTACCGAAGTACGGAGTTGAGGAAAAACAGTGCTTTGCCTGGCTGCAGTGTAAGTAGATTGTCTGGGTTTATAATGTATAGGAGCCACCCAGTCTTAATCCTCCAGACACACATGATGATATACATCTTCACTGCGTGTCAGGGGGGGCTCTATAAGTCTGTTCTGACATCATATGATTTTCTTTCACCCTGAGAATAAATGTGCTGATTGTTTTTCTCTTTGCAGCCTTGGGTTTAAAGAATCACCAGGCTCATCATGATTGATGGGCAGGCTAACCAATTAGTTACGGAGAGGTGAGAAGGGTTGTAACCAGATAGGCAGATAATCTACTGGCCTCGGAGACGGGGAGCTGGTGTGAGAGAGTCTGCATATGTGTGTGAGTGTGTGTGCGTCACGGCTTTTGTGGTTTTAGGTCATGATTGACAGATTTGAATTGTCCCTGTTATGTCACAGTTGTTATTTGTGTGGGGGTGTGTACAGGCGCCCCATGGCAGGCCATTTCACAGGTGTGTGTGTGTGTGTTACTTCAAGGATAACTGTCCTCTCTCCACTAAGCCGATGACAAACCCGACACCTGGTAAATGGGGCCAACACACACACACACACACACACACACACACACATACGATAACACACATCCACTTCCTGCTCTATCCCCCAGCTGTGAGTGATGCAGGCGTGTGTGTTTAAAGTCTGTGCCACTCTGAATAACATTAATGCATTGCATTATGCATTAATGTGACCTAGTGACAATGGAGCCTGTAACAGAGGCCGAACACAACTACACGTGTGTGAGTCTATGTCCAATACATACAATTTTACGACTACATTTACTCAGTCCCCAGCCTATTGGCCTTATTGCTTGGTTATATTTTGTAAACCTCAATAGAGTTGTGACCTGGGAGGTACTGCTTTTATTTGCTATTTGAAGGTTGTCTATTCATAAATGAACAGAACCCCCCCCACACACACACTTTACTACGTTATAAAAGGTGTTGATGAGACATTAAGTTTTAGTCCTCGCTGATACATTGATATGGTTTGAAAAAGTTCCCAACTCCAAAAATTTGATTTATCTCTGACTGTATTGTTTTGGAGTGTTTTTAAAGTCGCTAACTTCAAATCCCATGCAGGATAGTCTCCTCGCTCTTCTCCCTGCGGTCTGACCTCATGTACACGTGGACACTGTCCGTTCTCGCTGTCCAACCGCTGCCAAACCTCCTCTCCCTCCCCTGCTTCCAACATCACATCACTGTGCCTCTTTTACTGCTCATTCTTAGTTTTTATGGACGACGTCTGTCTGCCATGCCGTCCCCTCTTTCGTTTTCTCTCTCGCTCTGCCACTAAGTACATTTCCATCCCTGGGTCCCTTTTTTCACTATGTGGCATGCTGGATTACAGCAGTGTTATTGTAATTATCTCACTGAGTGATGAGGTTATGCGAGGGCTTCTCTCACCATCACTCCGTCTCAGGGAAATGGGAGAAGTTCACTTCAGGAACACATCTCTTCACATGTGTGCAGGAAAGTCACATACACGTTTTCTGTCTCTTTGTCCCGTCCCTCACCAACAGTTCACTTTTTCCCCCATTTGTCTTCCTCAAAAAGTGTCCCTCCCTCCTTTCCCGTCTATGTATACATCTTTCTCTTGCTTTCCCCCTTACTGTCAACCTAGCCACCTCCCCATCTCTCCCCTCCATAGCAGAGTGAGTGTTGATATTGGGTTTTGTCCAAATATGTAGTCTACGGGGCTGGAAGGTGGTAATGAGAGCCAAGAAAAACAGCCTGGCTCCGAGTCTGACAACTAGACTTGTCTATCAGACGAAACCAAATGAAAACGTTATTTTCTATCCTTGTTATTCCCTCCCTCCCATCCTCCATCCTTCCGTGCTCCCTCCGTGCATCCCTCCTTCTCCACCTCTGGCGCCTCTAATTTGCAGACTAATTTCTTATTCCTGCCGGGGCTTGTTTAACACTTTTGCACGGTCTGAAAAGGTGTTACTGTCATGCTACATAGGGAAAATTTGGGCCAAACTTGAGAACAATTGAAATTACTTTTTTGGTTTAATACAGAACTTAATTGGAAAATAATGTGAGTATGGATGTATTTTTAAATGAGCCGTATAAACCTAGATTCACCAGTATAACACCAGTATACTGTAAACTTCATTGTAAAAAGTATCTGGTGACTGCTAACGTGGAAGTGGGGCAACTGTATCGTGGCAGTATAACAGTTGAGGGGTTGTCAGTCCCAAGAGAGCAACAATATGAATTAAGTTGATTGAAATAAGCAGAGGGGACTCCTGATTTTGAAATGTTTGAAATTTGACACCATCCACTTACCGAAAAGCCTCTAAAAAACTTAAGTCCATGAGCCTGTTGTTTAGCTATGAGGTTATAGCAACAACCTGACACTGAGAGAGACCATGCACTGTCGAATTATCTGTTTTATAAGTGGATGTGGTTGTGTGAGTGTTGGTGCATGCGCCCTTGTCTTTGTAGTTTGTGTGTGTGTGTGTGTGTGTGTGTGTGTGTGTGTGTGTGTGTGTGGGTGGGTGGAGGGTCAGGAGGGAGCGCAGGATAGAGGAACAGATGTGTGCTGTATTGTGGTGGTGTGCGTGGACGGACGGGGACCAGGTGCAGCCTTTGTCTCCCCGGCATTTAAGTCCACTCGCTTGCATTCAGCCGCCTCGTGCCTCCCCCCCCCGTCCCCTCCACGTCCTCCTCCTTCCTTCTCTCCTTGGAGGGAAGGCAGAAATGTGTGTGTGTGTGTGTGTGTGTATGTGTGTGTGTGGAGGAGGGGGCTGCCTTGGCTTAGTGGAGGAGGCTCCAGCAGTCCCTTCTGCAACCCCCCCCCCCCCTCCCTCACAGGTGACTGTTGGAGGTCCCAGCTGGCCAGCTCTTGGCCGATTAGATCCATATGGTACAGGAGGAGGAGGAGAGGGAAGTGCCCATCAGTTGCATGGGTGCTAAGGGGGCTGTTACCTTGTCCCTGTACTCCTCTTTTTTAAAAAAAAAAAATCCTTTTCACTTCACTTATCCCTTTTTTCCCTCTCTGTATGCCTCACCATTTTTTATGTTTACTCTGTGGTTTGTTTTAACATCTCTCTAGTTAACTTTCACTTCTGTTGATGTCTCTAGTCATCTCTCTGAGATGTTGTTTTCATTGCTGATAATGCGGGGCTCTGTTAGTTGCTCAAAATGGTGCAAGTGTGGGGGTGATAATGATAATAATAATAATTAATACATTTGATTTATTTCCGAAGCTCAAGGTCACTGTACAAGAAAATACATACATATACATAGTATAGAACATAGACATACAAATTTGTATCCAAGCAGAGGATGGTTGGAAATACTGTAAGAAAATATATGTTTTTAGTTGAGATTTGAAAGAAGATATAGTAGCAGTGACGCACAGAGATAGAGGGAGGGAGGTCCAGACTCTCGGGGCCACAGCACTGAATGATACCCATAGTAGAAAGACGGAAACGATGTATAGTAAGTAGTCTTGAATCAGATGAACGGAGAGAACGAGGAGGAGAATACTAGTGCAGAAGTTCCGATAAATTATGGGGAGCAAGTCCATGCAGACATTTAAAAGTTAACAACTGAATTAATGCTGGATGCGTACAGAAACAGGTAGCCAATGTAGATTATAGAGTACAGGGGTAATGTGCTCAGATTTCTTGCCTTGATGGATGACTCTGGCAGCAGCATTTTGTACATATTGAAGTCTAGCGGTAGACAGGAGAATGCTTTTATACGTCCAAGAAATACACCAACATTGGACACTTGTGGGCTGTTTTCTTGAGAGTTAGAAAGCTTAATTTCTGTGCATTCCTGGTCCAGTACAGAAATTGGTGCCTCCCCCAAAGAAAAGAGAAAATGTCTGTTGTATACCTGTGTTGGCTTGTTAGCTGTCAAGTTACCCACCAAAAAACACCCAAGGTTTTGTTCAGAGTTGGGAAAGGGAGGACATTACTTATACATTGCTGCGTTCATAATCTTGTTGGTCAGAAAGCTAACTCACGAAAACCCTTAAGTTTTGTTTTCTTTTGTAATACATTCAACACACAAAATGCAACATGTATTTATGACAGCTTTGGAGTTGTTGTAAGGCATTTAGTTTATGAGGCTAGGTCAGTTTGTTAGCCTGGTTTCCCTCTTGTTCCAGTGTTTGCGTTAAGCTAGGTTAAACACGCCCTATGCTTATCTTCTCGTCTAACTCCTTGGAAGAAAATGATGTGCAGTATTTCTTTAACAAGCTGTTTTAAAGTTTGATTCGGTTAGCGCTGTTGCATGTTAATGTGTGCCTGTGTGCGTTAACATGTCTGTGTTAGCTATGCGTCTGAGCCCACATAGTTGTAGCATTGCACATAATCCTCTGAATTGTCTTTTGGCTCACTGATAAATTAGTCGGGCCTGTGTTACATCTTCTCTCACCTCATCTACAATGGCAGGACAGAGATAGCAGTATGGCACGAGTATACACACAATCCCGCATCACCACACACATGCCCCATGACTCACAGCTGCCAGAGAGTTTAAACTTCAGAGTTAAACCATGAGCTTCATAAACCCTAACACTGAACACATTTATTTATATATCCCATCAAGTGTAATTTATTTGTACTGACTCAAAGTAGGTTATCCATCCTCACATTACACAAGGAGGTAAATAAATGTTCTCTGCACTTTATTTGTCTTGGCGTTTCTGATTTCATTATTTAGGCTAATGGATGCTTTTCAGTCACAGGGCTCAGTGGGATAGCCCTGTTCTGTTTCTATCTGTCTCTACCCCTTTCTGAGCCTCATTCTAAATCATCACCTGCAAAGGCAATTAAATCTGATTGAATGTTTTAATGCAGACGAGCGTCACCTGAAGCTGAACAAACAAGGAACACCTGGCTAGCAACAACAGCCATCACCACAGATGCACATTACCTTTTCCATCCCCGCAATACCAACTGTTGTACAAAGCAAATAAGTTAGCTAAAGTAACTATATAAAACTTTATATGTATGCCATTTGTTGACAATAGGAATAACAGCAGCACAGAATGGTATGCTGAATTTGTAATTATTTTTAGTTATAGATCAGCCAAAAGTGTTTGAAGTATTTTAAGAGTGTAGATGAAGCATTCAGCCTTGTCAGTTTTATATTCAGTATGTCTTGCAATATGCATCATGGCATTTCCATGTAATCCTGTTGATGTGGGATGAGGAGCTTTGTGTACCTTGCCTGTTCCATTAGAGCAAAGGTGACAGGTGGCATTTAGACGAGACAAACAGCCCTGAGTTAACATTGTACACTCTGTGTGTGTGTTTTGTGGCTGCTGTGACAGCTGCCTCCCCTGATAGTCCTGTGACTATATATGGTGGACTCAGGTGCTCGCAAGCCAGATTAAGTCATCCAGCTATGTGCGCTGTCTAATTGACAAGCAGAGGCAATTCTCTATGGGCTGTCAGCACTACATGCGCACACACCTGATGTCTCCTGTTTTGGCCATTACCTCTGGCACGGCTAACGACAGACCATGCCACATCTTAAGATTGCATGAGCACAGCTGCAACCTAATTTCTCAGTTCTATACTGAAAATGGATGCACGGTAAGACATGTACAATCATGTTTGTATCTGTTTTGCATATTTCTATTCTATGACCTCATGTAGACCTGTCAGTCAAACGCAATAGGCCTCCAAGAAGCTTTACAAGGATGACAGTCAATTTGGACACAAAACTACTGTTCACTGCCAGTGGAGAACTGTTGATGATGGGTCAACATGTCAACAAAGTACTCGTGAACACATTTCCATGCAACACTACTGTATAGCACACACTGAATGCCCAAATCCTAGCTCTCGTGTGTGTGTGTGTGTGTGTGTGTGTGTGTGTATATATATATATATATATATATATATATGAAGTTGTTTACATGGTAACAGTGTTGACACTAAGGCCATATGCCCCGTTGATTCTGTTATTGAGATGTCAGTCTAATTTCCTGGCCATACGGATGGTGTGTGCAGAGCTTTGGAACAGGTGTGTGTGTGTGTGCATGCTGCAGGCTGCTTCCCGCAGTGCACTGGCAGACCGCATGTGTGTTGGGTATGACAGTCCAAATGTCTGCATAGATCCCTCCTTCCTGCCCCCTATGTTGGTGAACAGGTGGAGTGATGGCAGGCAGGCCACAGGGCTAAGAAAGAAAGAGAGAGGGTAAAGTGGACTGCAAAACAGAAGGAAGAACAGTCAAAGCTGTATAATGAGTTGCAGACATGACATATGAGTTGCATGTAGGGCAGATAGGGAAGGCAAACTATGCTGAAAGATTTGTTGTCAAAGTGAGAGTTCAGCTAAGTTTCTTTTTGTGTACATGCTTGTGTATTCACTTATACGTGTGTAATTTAACTTTCCTATGAAAAGTTTTCTCTTCTTAATGCATTCATTTCTGTATGTTTTTACATATCTTTGCAATCACAAAATCTAAAATGCTTTTGATTCATTCAATAGGTGTAATTCCTCCTTCTGAGTTCTCTTTAATTTTACCTACTAATGGCTTAAATCTTCCAATTTAAGCCTTTATAAACTGGGACCCTGTGGCTCGAGGCCATGCAGAGTTCATAGCTGTGAAAAAGATATAAAGGGTGCCATTGAAGCAAAAGCCCTAAAACCATGAATCCACATTTAAAAAGCTGCTCTCTGCTGACCCATGACCTGGGAGACCATGCTGGTCTATTAATCGTCCATTCTTGAAGCAGTTAGAAAAGTCTGATCCACTCTAAATGGAGACGGGACCCGGCCTTCATGGATCTCCAGGAGACAAAGACAGCTTCTGATCCCACATCTCCCCACCACCACACCCCCATTTCACTTTCTCCATACCCCTTATCTGGTGGTCTCATTCAGTGGCAATAGCATATTGAGAAGTTACGTTTAACATTCAAAAGCTTTGCCGATCTTGTTAGTAAAGCGTGAAATAGCCTCGTCCCTTTCGCTCTCTGCCACCCCCCACCCCCATTTGCTTAGGAGCTGCTCAATGAGGGGGCATTCTTCTCTCACACAATAGACTTCTTCAGCATTTCTTCTGTTATGGATCTGAATGGTCGGGAGTGAGGGGCTAAACTTTAGACATCTGGCTCTTTGATGATGGGGGGGTGGGCAGGGTGGTTGATGCCCTGGCAGTATGTGTTGTATGATGTGAAGTGGGTTGGGGGGGTGGGCATTTTTGTTTTCTTTTGAGGCTGAGACGATAGGGAAAGGAAAAGTGGGCTTTTTGTTTACGTGTTTATTTGCCATGTGGACACTTTAGTGAGTTTGTATCCTTCATTTCTTTCTAAAATGGTTATTTTTAAACTTTCTTTGTACATTTTGTGTGTGCTGTTTATTTAATATAGAGAAATGGTACAATGGTATGTGTAAAAGCGTACCTACATCAAAACACATGTTCATATTTACTGAGTAAATGACACGTACCACATTTTGAGTAAATCTTAGATGTGTGGAGTGAGATTTGAGTAGTAAAAACCTGGTTTTCATTTTCAGTCATTGCCGCGTGCCCACAGGACAGCAACCTTTTTTAAAAGTGGTTTTTCACCCACAGCTGACCTCTCTTTCTTCTCTCTCTGCAGACAGTAGAGAGAAGAAGAGCCCTGCCATGCCCGGTTCTCCTGTGGATGCTAAGACTCATTCCAGATCAGCCCCCAGCAGCAGCGCCAGCTCCACTATGCCACCCCTGCCTTCTGTCAACCCCAGCGGCCCTCGCCCAGCCTCCTTTTCCACCACAGCATGTAAGAGTCATTCTTTAATTCTTTCTTGTCCAGAGTTTCTATGATTGTATCCCCAGCAAGCCTCTGATGTTATTTCCCCCTTTTTGTATTCATTACATTTACTTCTTGTTTCTATTGCACTTAGCTGAAAACACACATACATTGGTGTCCATAGTCACATAAGTGGGTTGAAAGCATATGTCCACTCTAAAGAGGGATCATCTTAATTTCCCCCCTCTTCATCTCACCTTTCCTCCCCCAAGTGACCAATGGGAATCATCATTCCCCACCAACCCTGAATGCAGTGCCATCTCCACCGCAGCGTTACAGCAACGGCCCATCCTCGTCCTCGTCCTCATCGCTGGCGAACCAGCAGCTGCCGGCCACCTGTGGGGCTCGCCAGCTGAGCAAGCTGAAACGTTTCCTGACCACGCTGCAGCAGTTTGGCAATGACATCTCTCCTGAGATTGGAGACAGCGTCCGAAGTCTAGTTCTGGCCCTCGTGGTACGTTCTTCGTAACCATGTTAATGAGGATTTCTTGTAGAAAATCTGGCATTTCAGCTTCTCTTCTCTCATGACTTGGATTCACTTTGTTTCAGAAATGGATTTTTTAATTGTGTCTTGAACTTCACTTTCACTCCTAGAATTCAACAGTTACCATTGAGGAGTTCCATTCACGGCTTCAGGAAGCCACCAACTTCCCCTTACGGCCATTTGTTATTCCTTTTCTCAAGGTAAACACATCTTCAACCTCCTCTCTATCTTCCTATATTTGCTTTGCATTATTCAGTTGGTTACTTCCTTTTTTCTTTGCAGCAGTATTTTTCTTCCCCCTCTCAGTTAAGTTTTAAACCTTAGACCCTATGTTTAGCCTGTCAGAATCATGTAGCTCTGCTAAAAGCATCACTCTAGGCTGAGGTTGTCAACCACGCTGCATTATTAATCACAGAATAACAAGTGATGAAGAGAAGGTCCTGAACATCAACACAACCCTCTTTTAGTATGATCAGAATAATCTATGGGTGATCATATTGCAGCTTGTGATTCATGATGGAAAAGTAATAGGTTCATTACACTTTATTACTGTGTTTCCAGGACACAGTGCAGTAGTCTATAAATAGGCATCTGTGTAGGTTTTCTAAGAGAATAAACTGCTTCTCTGCAGTTCAAAGTTACTATCAAGATTTGAGTGTTGACTTGACAAGCAACAGATGAGTGTGTGTGTGTGTGTGTGTGTTAAACAGTCTCTTGAGCCCATTTGTAACCGGGGGAGTCTGCAAGGGTACACTTTTTAAGAGGTCTCCTCGGTAAAGCAGCCCATAAATCTTCAGTCAGTTGTACTGCTGTAACTTCCAGCAGTCAAAATCTACTCTTTTTCCACGCTAACCTCTTACTCACCTTTTGGAGCCCCTCAATCTGTCTGTCTGAGAGTGCTGAGACAATTAACCTCTCTTTCTCCTCCTTCTACTAATTTATTACAAGAGGGTGGGGTCCCCCCAACTTGATTCCAACTCTCCTTGAGAGTAGTCCGTCTTAAGAAAGTGAGAGAGAGTGGGTGGAAAATTGACAGATGGGACAAAGTCATGAGGTGAGGAAGTGGAAAAGAGAGAGAGGTGGGTGAGGAGGAGAGAGGGGAAAAATGGGAACTCGGAAGTGTGAAACATGCCTATAAAGCGTTCCCTTCCCTTTTTATGGGTTTCAGGGTGCCATATGGAGCCGCTGTCCCGTTAAAAGAGCATTCAGCTGCCAAGGCGCCACCAATCTAGCATCCGCCCCGCTGCACCCCAGAGAACCCTCTGCTCAACTGACACACAGCACATGTGTTCGCTAGCTGGGGCCCCAGGGAAAGGAGGGAGGTAGAGTAGCATGGGAGATGGGCAAAAGCGAGCACAGGGGTGTTATAGAGGTTTCAGCATCTTTGTGAAAAAGGTACATCACTAGGGGGGAGTGTTAGCGATATTGTAAGTATTAGCTAGTCAAGACAGAGCAGAAAAGGTCAGATTAGAGGAGAAAGGGGTCTAGGTTTACATAATCTGCTAGATGATGGTTGAAAGTGCTTCATGATAGGAGGAGGTCAGAGTCACAAAATGAGAACAGTATGGTTATTTAGTTGGCTGCTCGAGAAGAGGGAGTGAGGAAGTGGCGTAATTGCAAACACACCAGAGTCTGTTCCTAATTAGGGAAATGCAGGGAAACAAAAGCGAGATGGAAAGATAGGACGGAGACAGTCACAGATATATATATATAAAAAAAGAAGGTAAGAAATGAGGGAGAAGTGGGGTCTGTGTATCATTTGTTTTGATACACAGACCAAAACAACCCCCATGCTCCGAAAACTCCCCTAATTTTCATTTGAGCCATGGAAGCCGCAGCCACAGAACCACCCACACCCAAGTCTTGCAGCCAGACCTCAAGGAGTCAGTGCCCCCCTTAAAACCCCCTTACTACCAGCCAGGCGTCTTCCCCAGGAGGCAGAGCTCCACTGTGTCTCTTAGTTCTGTTCTAGCGTTCAACAAGTTCTGGTCTGTTTGCTTGACAGGCTACGTGGTGCTTCTCTTTTTCTGTTGGTCTCTATCTGCCTCTGAGTGAGAATGACTGATATGTGAGTGGCAGACGACTGACATTTATCTGGGTAAAACAATGCTCTTTAAAATATAGGAAGATTTCTAAATTTTCCTCTTCTCAATCGTTAGACTGGGAATTAGAATGAAACGTCACCAATTTGTTTTCTTTCTTGACAGGCAAACCTACCCCTTCTGCAGCGGGAGCTACTCCACTGTGCACGGGCAGCCAAGCAGACCCCAGCCCAGTACTTGTCCCAGCATGAGCATCTCCTGCTCAGCACCACCATGGCTTCCTCTCCAGACTCCTCTGAGCTGCTGATGGAGCCTCCTGATGCTGGAACGAAGAGGCACAGCCCCAGCAGGTTAGATAAAAGTATAAGTTATATAGTTAGTGGAAGCATACATATACAACCTTCATCCTTCCGCTCATTTTTTAACCATCCACTGCCCCCTCTTCTTCAGAGTTAAAGAGAATGGTTTCCACGAACGTCCACCCGTCGCCATGGAGCCAGTCGCAAAACGAATTTGCACCATCAGCCCTGCTCCCCGACACAGCCCTGCCCACCCGCTGCCCCTCAACACCCAGCTTCACCCGACCCCTCCACCCCTGCAGCACTACGCCCTGGATGACATCGCAGCACCACACATCCTACACCGCGAGCACAGCCAACGCATGTTGGAGATCCGTGAGCTCAAAGACAGACCCAGACTACCTGGTACGTGATGCAAAAGCAAAATTATGCTTATTAAGTTATTTTTGGCTGGGTTTCCTTGAGCACAGTCCATTTTTTTTTTTTCCCTTTAGATTTAAAGTAAATGACTGCTGACATGATGCGAAGTTCAGTCTCAGTCATGAGTAGCAGTAGTGGAAAAGTTCAGTTCATTAAAACAAACATTATCTATTTTTCTTCTCATTTTGTGGCAGTAATAAATGATAGTTGTAGGCTACCATACATTGTTGTGGACATTAAACCAGTTATCGTGTCATGTATGCTTGAATTATTCGAGAAATAACATTCCTGCAAACCACTTAAACACCAAAATCTTTAACCTTAATCTGGTTCGTCACAGGAGAGTGTGTGTGTGTGTGTGTGTGTGTGTGTGTGTGTGTGTGTATATATATATATAATAATATTTTCTGTGAGCGATAACGGGTGGTCTGTGTGTTTGTATAGCCGTCCCCATATATCTCTGGAGTCCACATGTGTGTATAAACAGAGCCATACTGTCCAGACAGGGAGGGTTGGTTGGATCTACTCTGGTCTATATCTACCCTCCATTTGGGGCTTGTCAGCACACAGTGGAAACAGCAGTAGCTCACAGACACAGGCACACACACGTACAGAAACACACCTTGATATGTTCATGGTAGAGGTGCTGTGTTTACGAGGCCTTAGTCCCTTGTCTGACAGCCTCCCGCCCGCCTGCCGCCACTTAGGCACACACACACACACACACACACAACACATCAGTCCACACACTTGTGGCTTTAAACTGATGAGAACCAGGAGTAGAGAAGAGGTCGAGGGGAAGGCTAGTGTGTGTGTGTGTGTGTGTGTGGGGGGGGGGGTTCTTTCTTCTCTTCAGCAGGCCCAGCAGGCCATGTGGCCTCTTGTTGGCTGTTTGTTACTCAGTTAAGAGTTTGTGGTTTGCTGGGTCTTTGTAGTCAGTGTATGTATGTGTGTGACATGTATCAAGATGTTTTTGGGCTCTGTATGAGCACAAGCTTGTGTATGCAAACTATTATTACTGTTAAATGTACAATTAGATATTGCTTAAGTCATAGTGTTGTGTAATAACTGAATTGGAATGAGATAGTTCAGTAAATTAGTGTGTGTGTGTTTATGGTTGTAATGGTCCACAGTGAGTAGACCGGCTGGTTGTATTTAGAAGTGGAGCCACTCCACTCAGCCTGAGTGTCTCCCTACTGGAATGCTGTGAGCTCCAGGAGGGGAGGTGCTAAGGGAGAAGTTTGGGGTGTATGTGTGTGGTTGACAGCTGACTTCCAGATGTGTGCAGGCTCTGGGAGCTGGAAGTCTGCTTTGCATCACAGGCTTCTCCTTTTCTCTTTCACCCCACCTTTCTCCCTCACAATCCCTCTCAGTCCATCTTGCATCTTTTTGTTTCTTTATTTTTTGCTCCCCATTTCACTGCCGTCACTCTTAACTCTGGATGTAAGACGGTGCTGCCTTTTGACTTTTAAGTCATGTCTCTTCTGCTACGTGAGGAAAATGTGTTCCCAATATATAATCAACACAGGGTATCTCGTTGTGAAATAATGAAGCTACTGTATCTCATTTTAAAGCAAAATTGTTTGTTTTTTGTTGTCTTAAAGCCCATATTTGCCACAGATACAAACATACACATACTTACCATTCACTTACTGTCACTTGTGGCTTCTCTTACATTAAGAAGAATGTTAATCACATTCGCTTGTGGTCTGTCTTGGGTGTGTTTTAATCAGGCACTAACGGGGGCTACCGCGAGGAGCCAGTGGACCACAGACTGACAGACAGAGAGTGGGCTGATGAATGGAGGCATCTGGACCATGTAAGTCTGTAGACAGGCACCACTACTGCTAATGGCTTGTGACATAGAATTCATGTAAAATCTAATTTGTTTTACTGGGGTCCTATGCTAAAGAGTGTTTTAACATTTTAAAGTGTGACCGCAATCTATAGCGCATCTGGACGTTAGGCATTGAAACGAGGCATTCATGTTTGCTACTAATTGGGATGTTTTTCATATATGTCATAGCAATGTTATAATTGGTTCTTTGCTGTGACACTTTTTACAAACAATTTCTAATATCCTATTGGCCCTTAAATTATATTAGATTTAATGAGTAGTGATAAGATTTGATTTTATACTTCTTTGAGGAATAGTTTAAAGCAAACTCAGTCAATACAAATTGTCATCCTTCTTCATCCTCTAGGTGTTGAACTGCATTGTGGACATGGTGGAAAAGACACGGAGGTCGGTGAGTGTGCTCAGACGATGCCAGGAGTCCGATCGCGAGGAGCTCAACTACTGGAGACGGCGTTCGAGCGAACAGGAGGACCAACGCAAAGGAGGCTCAGGCTCCGCTCCCTTCTCCAAGACACACAGCCCCCACTCTGCAGAGTCCGGTGGGTATTTTCAGTTCAATTATGCTGGTATGCCGCAGAGACCAATCATTTTGTTGTAATTTCTGCGATTGGCGCCTATTGTTTTCCACAAGAAATTGCTTCATGAACCGCTGGATGAAGCCAAACCAATGACAATTAGTTATTTGTTACACCTAAAGGGTCTCTTCACCCAAATTCCAAAAAAATGCATTGACCCCGATGGTATTGTCTAGCCATGCAGATAGTTTTATTTGTCCAAGTTTTGAGGTATCCAACCATAAAAGTCTTCTACACAAGAGCATGAGACTGAATAGAATTGTGTTTGTGTGCTCTATGATTTGAGTTTTGGATGCTGGACACTGCTTTGAGCAATGACCAATGAATTTCCACTCTCCTCCGTTAGAATGGGGCGATGGCAGAATTCTCAGACACAGATATTTAAGTGTAAATGACAAGTTGTCTTTTCAAATTTGGGTAAAGTGAACCTTTATGTTTAATGTGAATGAGCATCCGTCTCAGATCCTGAAAGATACAGATATGTTTATGTCTGTTACAAAACCTGAATGTAAATGCTGAGTGTATTCTCAATTAAAAGGTATAATGATGTGTGCGTACATGATACTATACTGAAAACCAACCTGGACAGCCTTTTTTCTCTATTTCATACTCTGTACACCGTCTAGTGGCTGTTGTTAGAATTGCAACCAAGTCACATGTCAGTGTGTTAGTGAGTCCCTCCACAGTTAGTCCCCCAGTCTGCTGTGCACTGGCATGGGTTTCTCAGAGTGGAAAGCCTTGCCTTCCCCCTGCTGCTCCATAGTCACAGACAGGTGCCAGAACTGGCCTTGGCCATATCGGCCACAGAAGGGCCGTCCTGCCGTCCTGCAGGCTCAGAGACCCAGAGCTGGCTGACTTGCCAGAGCACCATCTGGGCCCCCAGCCGGGAAGCCTGCCTGCCATGGCTCGGGCTGGAGGAAGACTGTAGTGGGGGTGGAAATGGCGGCGGGGAGGTGTATGCAGGCTTGGTTGAAAAGAGAGGATGTAAATGAAGGAAAAGAGAGAAACAGTGGTGAGACGAAGGATAGAAGAGATGTGCCAGGCGGCAGTGTTGGAGAGGCAGAGCCCGGTAGTGACGCATAAATCAATTGAGATGCAGGGAGAGAGAGAGATTTGCGGGAACAGACAGAATGTTGACACAGCTTGTTGGTCCGCAATTCCCTCCAAACCAAACACATTCCTTTCTAAAGCTGTCAGATCGCAGATCAGTCCAAGACTCTGCTTAACAATAATTACGTTGCTTGTGTGGCCTAGATATGAGGACTTGTTTGCATCAATGACACAATAAACGGGTAGATGACAAATATAATATCTCTGCCTGCCTCTGTGGCCTTTCTTTGTAAGCACTGGTTACCTTGATTGAGCTGTCAGTCAACCATTATTTCAATGAATCATCTTAATATCTTTATAAGCCCTGGCAGGTGCTAATCCCTTCTGTCTCTGGTTTCCCGCAGACTCCCAGCGCGACTTTGCTCCACGGCCAGGTTCAGCATACGTTACAGATGAAATCTGGAGGAAAGCTGGTAAGAACCAAATTTGTAATTATTGATGTGTCAAAAGATTTCAAACAAATTTAGTTAAATACAAAGGTAATCATAATGCATTTTAATCATGCAATAATCAAAATTACTGGGAAAAAAAATGATGACATGAATGTTTGGAGATAGAACGCACATAACATGTAACTGTGTGCTGATCCGTGGTCCATATTTACCAGAGGTGTCTAAAGTATTCACATTCATTACTCAGAAGTATGGATACTAGGGTTCAAAAAGACTTCCACAGAAGTTTAAGTATCACCTCAAGCTTTTTACTCAAGTAAAAGTACTGGTTTCAAAACTACTTAAAGTATAAAAATAAAAGGAATGTATGAAAAAAAAAAAAATGCCATTAAGTACAAAAGCTTAGGCCGTGTTATAGGGGCCTATAGTCCACTACCCCACCACTTCAAAAAAAACCTTTCTCTAAAGGCCTTAATGACTATGTTATGTTTCAGCCGAATACATGCCCATTTGAAAATGAACACATTTTAGTACAAAGAAAATACATTAAAGAGCCATATATGTGACGGACATCTTTGTACTTGGCTACATACGTTTGCTGTAACTTATTACTTTTTTTGAGTAACGAGCCCAACGCTGGCTATGTCCTTGCTGGAGTGTGACGTGATTTGTGTCATGTGCAGGTGCGATGGATCGCGTACAAACCAACAGGGTGTCGGAATGGTATATGCTTATCCTTTTCATCCAACCACAATAAAATTCACTCTATCCGGATGGCGCGGTTTATCTGAATAGGTTTTATTTATTTATTTTGAACGTTGACAAGCCGAAATGAAATAGGACTAACGAGGCTATTCTTAAAATGTAAGGAGTTGAAAGGACAGATAATTGCGTGAAAATTAAAGGAGTAGAAGTAAAAAGTCGGCTGAAAAATATTTACCCAGTGACGTATAGATACCCAAAATTTCTACTTAAGTAAGGTAACGAAGTATTTGTACTTTGTTACTTGACACCTCTGGTTTTTACTGATGCAACTGAGTTTAACAAGCTGAGCTAACCTTTAAACACGTGCCTCCCCTGATATATAGAAGAGGCGGTGAATGAGGTGAAGCGTCAGGCCATGGATGAGGTCCAGAAAGCAGTAGCAGAGGCTGAACAGAAGGCTTTTGAGATGATTGCTGCGGAGAGGGCTAAGATGGAAAAGACTCTGACTGAGGCAAAGAGGAAGGCTCAAGAGGATGCCATCATGGTCATCAATGAGCAGGAGGATTCCAGTGAGGTGAGCAGAGAGATTGTGGAGATGGTAAACTTTCTATGAAGTGCTGCATCAAAAGGCATACAAGCACATCATGTCATCACATCACATCATTATTATTATTATTTTTTTTTTTACATTCAGCTTACAATTAGATGTACAGTGCAGTCATACTTAAAGCTGCTATAATCAATATTTTTTATATTAAAATTGGATCAGATGAGTAGCAAGGGTTGCTCATGGTGATGAACCCACACATAATTATCACCTCTGCTGTTCCGCTGTACAGAGCGTTACAGCATCTTTCAGCTCACTGTTTTGGTTTTCCGGCACGCGACGCGTCACAGTTTTGGTTCACTCTCGTCACTCTCATTAGCGTTGTGACGCGGACAGCTGTTTTCAGTTAGCTATTTGTCCAGCACCAAACAGCAGACAGACGAAGACTTTTATGTTGAAATAAGCTTACTCAAATAAAGACACAAATGTGCACATGAGACCTATCCTTCCTGAGCTTACATTCCTGTGAAAACTTACAGTTGTCTCTCCTTTCTTCCTCAGTGTTGCTGGAATTGTGGCCGCAAAGCGAGCGAGACGTGCAGCGGCTGCAACGCCGCTCGCTATTGCGGCTCCTTCTGCCAGCATAAAGACTGGGAGAGGCATCACCTCATCTGCAGCCCGGGACTTCAGGCTCAACCCAAACCAGTGTCTGCCATCACTGCAAGCAGGGGAGCCGCCGTGGCCACAGCGGCGGCAGCAGCCGGCGTGTCTCCTCTCGGTCTTGCTGGGGTCAAGGCCCCCGACAGTGTGCTCTCAGTCTCCAGTCCTGGTGGAGAGAAGGCTTCGGTCGCTTCTCGCTCCTCCACTCCTTCCACCCCAGCCTTGGCCCCTGAGACCAATGGACACTAGGTGGTGAGGGACATCGGAGGAGAACGTGTCACCTGTCCTCTTTCTTAATGGGGAAGAACTGAATCAACAGCAAGAGGGAACTATTTGTGGGTTAAGTTAGGATAACAGATTTCTCATCATACTCTTTGGCAGATAAAAAACGACAGATTATGGATGACTGTTTGAGTGATATGTCAACTGGGACTTTGGCTTTGGCATGGAACAGAAGGACTCGTCTCGAATGCATCTATTGGATGAACAGAACAGATGGAAACGTGTTTGTCTTCGTCCAAAACCCCACATCTTGGATCTGCGAGGGGTGGGGAAAAAAAAAAAAGAAAAGACGATTGATCTGAGTTTATCTCTGGCTGCGGGGAGGAAGTTATGAAGGGAAGGCATATGAGAAAAGACAGAGGAGATTAAAAAAGTGAAGTATAAAGACGCCTCCCCCTCAAACCAATATTCTCACTTTGTTGTGTATAAATGTAAGATAGGGAGGTGGTGGTGGAAAATGTAAACAGTGTAATAGTACCAGCCATAAAGCATCTGTCTTCGTCCTGTAGGAAACGTCTGACAGTAGACCACATACGAGTCATCTCTGCAGTTCTCCTATACAAATATTTGCTTGCCAACTTCTTGTCAGGTTTTCATATGTATGAATGCGTGTGTCAAATAGTGGTGCCGTCAGTGAATATTGTTCATATGATTACTTTTGTCAAAGCAATATTAAAGTGAAGTGTTCAGGTATCTTAAGCCGTTTCTGCATCACCAAAGTTTTCCGTCGCTAAAGAGAGAGCCGTTGTCAATGCCTGTAACTGTCCTTGTGAACAAGAGATGATTATACACTAACCCCACATCATATCTACTTTTATAATGAGCTTAACTAAGAACTCTGGTCACTGTTTTTCATTTCTGATCGTAAGACCTATTCAAAGAACCGATAGAAAGGTGGTGGTGATTGGATCAAGTAAGCGCAGGAAGATGCAGTTAAGACTTTATTCTGGTTGCAGTTTCATTTTGGCACTTGTTCACATCACCCGTTGTGTATAGCAGAGTCGGTTGCTTTAAATCTTCCACCATTGCAATATTTGCATAAGGGGACAAGCGCGGTTTGTAATACAGCTACAAGTACTGTTTTCAAGAGATAAGGAATGACAAATTACTTTATTTGAAATTATCAAAAGGGAGAAAATTCTCACTGGCGCTTATATTGCCGTGGAGCAGTTTTAGAGCAGCGACTCTGTCCCACAGAGAATCTCAGGAGCTAAACTCTATTTGTATGTACAGATCATTCTGTTCTGTATTTTTTATTTTTTTTTCTGTCACAGATAGGTTAAGAGAGGAACTTTGATTTATTGTACTCTGCTGTTACAACTGAGACATTGTTCTTGCTTTTGTTTGTTGTAAGATGACTTGTAAAGAATATTATGAGAGGATGCCTTTTATTTTGTGAGCCACAATTTTCTTCGTTCTTTAAACACGTTCTTTTGCTATGAGGCATAACTTCATATGAAAAAAGATATCTTGACATGAAGTATGAAATAAAGAAATAGAATTACTTCAAAATTGTTTCTTCTTTGCTCTGATTGACTTTATACAAGGAATATGTGAATAATCACAAATCATGGTTTTAGAAGTAAACATCTGTCCATTAATATAGAATTACATATTCTCATCTGTGACATTGAATTAAAATGTCTTATATACTGCCACAGTCAGTAGATCTCAGAACCAACTGTACTTAATAATTTGATACATTCTGTGAGAAACCCAAAAGCTATCATATGCATTTGGAAACTAAATATAAATCATTACAGAGAATCCAAAATGTAGTTAAGTTAGCACAGCATTTATTAGGGTTATTATTTCTAGGCTGGGAACATATTCTAATTGTAATACTGCTTTAAAAAGAACACCAGGAGCTTTAATTTTGGCCTATTTTTTTAACATGGCTCCTAGTATTTCAGGTATTTGGTTTTGGGTCATTGGTGTCCAGCTTGGCTCCAAAGGTATTTTGGATTGAATGGTGTAGAACAGAGCAAATATCATTTTGATAATAAAGGCATTTTCATTATAAACCAGCAATATTTGGAACCACAAAAGCTTCTTCCAAAAGCAGTGAATGACAGAGCTTCAGTTCACTTTTCAGAAAAATAAGTTATTTATGTTTATTATTTATTTGCTACTTCTATGTAACTTCATTAAACATGTTTAAAATATACAATTGTTTCTTCAATAAATGTGTTTTGCTGCACAAATTGTGAAGTCGGGGTTCCTCTCAAAAGCCACTCAAGTCTCATATTTTTGCATCCTTTCTCCTTAATGCTGTGAATCACTCAGTGACCCTGGATAAAATATGCAAGAGGCATCTTTGAATTCAGGTATGAAGTAATGAGGAGGCTCTCCTGGAGACTGAATTATTCTGAAGTAGGGATTCTGTCATGTATAATGTTTTCCACCTCTGATGTTAATTAATATTCAATTCAGTTCATATTGAAGCTCTATATTAAAAGGAACAGGGGTTCTAGACAATGACTGACCCCAACAGTTACTTGTGTTTTACATCAAAGAAGCAAAATATTAATTCAGAGGCCAACAGGCAGTAGATATATCATCTGTAACCATGAGGTGGCAGTGTAAGCTATATTTTGAGAGGGGAAGTACTATTGCTTTGCCTCTTTTTGCAAAGTTAGAAGATCCTATATGTGGGTAACTTGTTGCAAAGTGATGAAGAGCAATAGGTGCTCATCGTAACTGGGATCGCAGTCCACAATTCCTCATATATGAAATAATCAGCTCTACAATAATCCAAAAGCATGACTTAAGAGCTTTCTGTCTCACAAAGAGGAGCTGAGGAGGACTCAAACCAAAGTTACCCTGAAATGCCATCGACGGCTATACCAGAAATACTTCAATGTAAAGGATGCTTAAAGCTCTGCCCTCAAAACTGTACAAGTCGATAAGTATTGGCAAATTTCAAAAGCGAAAATATATCATGAGTCACTGTCCCTTTCAGATGTGTGATGTGTTAACCCGTGAGAACTATTTTGATGTTGTAGCTGATCCACATGGTGGTGGAATCTTAATCAATACACATAAGCAGAAATAGCGGGGTTGGGGTCAGGAGACACACACAAGTCTGGCGGGAGAGAGCAAAGTTCTAATTGCTTCAGCATTTGTGGAACTCTAGTAAGTAGGCTGGCAAGGCTATTTTATTCACTTTAAACATTGGATGAAGTGATTTTTTTCTCATTAATACAGATGATGCTGACTCTTTAATAATTTAGTCATGACAAAAAAATGATGCTAACCGATAACCGTATTTTTCCAGGGGTCTGCTATGTTAGCGATTATAACTTTACCTAGCTTGTTTGGTAGCTTGTTTAATAGCTTGTTGGATATTATGTCACCCATATTATCCAAACTAACTAGTAACTGCATCTGTCAAATAAACATAGTGGCAATATTTCCCTCTAAAATGTTGGGGAGTAGAATTATATACATAGAGCATTAATGGAAGTAAAGTTTAAGAAGAGTAAATGTACTTATTCCACCACTGTAGGTATATAGTTCCCAATTTCTTATGACAAATCCTAACAAAAGCAGCTACTTTTGTTAGTCTTTGTTTCAGTTGTGTCATGCTATGTTAAAGCACCGATCTATAAAAGACCATGATTATAAAGGGTTTTTACTCATCATTAGTTTATCTAAAAATGAAGCATGACTCATCTGTTGTCTAGAGATAATTGCGTGTGTGCCAGAGTCAGTGTTGTTGTTTATTTCTGTGCCTGTGTAGTAGCAGGATCGTGATGTTGGCTTTATGCTGAAGATAAGATATTGAGTGCTTTCGTGCTGTTGCTCAGATGTTACAAGGACACAGCAAAATTCTGAAGTAAGCTTGTAGGTTTTCTATCTGGATAATAATATGGATCTGTAAATAAAATGATATTTACACACTATATACGTATTACTATAGGGATATGTAATAATATTGGGAACTTACCCTGTTTACGTTTTGGATTTATACCTATATTTTTTGTGTGAGACTGTTTCATATTCTGTTCTGTTATGCATCGAATATATCAGACAGGTGCTAGGAGAGTAGCAGGAACACACAGGGGATTGGACCCAAGATGCAGAAACCGAAGGCAGATCTGGTGCAGTATAGATTATTTATTGTAACTAAAACAACAGGCTTATGGAGTACTCAGGCAGGCAGAGGTCACAACCAGGATATCAGTCCAATCACAGGTAAACGAATCCAATCAGAGAGCAGACAGAAATCCAAAGTACAGATAACATGCAGATTGTCAAAAAAAACAAACAAAGACAAAAGTCCACTGGGAGAAACACTGGAAACAAGAGCTGGTACGCAAGGTACGGAAACCAAGATGAACTAACACAGAACAAAGGAATCACAGAGACTATACAAAAACACACACACACACACACACACACACACACACACGCACACACACACACACACACACACACAGGCCAGGATAACTAGACACAGGTGAAATTGATCACCACAGGTGGAAACAATCAAAACAATCACAGACAGGAAGCAAAACCACAGAAGACAGGACATAACAGAACACAACCCAAAAACCATGACAGAATAAGGCAAGGCAGTTTTATTAAGGAGTATTTCATACACAGAGGTAGATTTAGAATTTGTCATTTTTGTTATCATGGGTGGTTGCTCTTGTGCCGCAAGTCTATCAGAAAAAGCAGTGTCAGCAAAAGCACACAGTTGTGTTTATGTGTATGAGTTGGTCTGTTTGTCGGGGACAGAGGGGCCTCTCAGCGTGTGGTCAGCTACTTCTACTTGTTCCTTGGGAAAAATGCGACTAAGCAATGTAGTAATGATTGTGAAGAGAGACTGGTTTCATTTTGTGCCTGGTTTCTGACCCACCTTCTTGCTAGAGGCAGAGTAATAACAGTCACTTTACATTCTGCCCTTGTTTTCAAAGCTCCTCTTATGATTCCTACAAAACAAGCTACAGTATGCAAAACAGTGACACAGAAAACATATTTATCTGCTTTCACTCCCTACCCTTCCTCTCTTTTCACTCTTCATCTCCTTTTTTCTCATTATTTTCTCACTTCTGTAGTTTCTTATATCTTTGATAACAACTCACAAAGAGTGAATCATTCCTGTAATAAACACAAAATCAGTTTATAGGGTTTCTGACGTTTTATCACCAGCTTTGTATCTTCATTAGTGTGTTTTTTTATGTGATAACATTTAATGGTTTAATTTTATGAATCATCAGTCTCCCACACAGTAGAGGGACTGCATTTGACAATTTCTGCTATGACCTTTAACGATGTGGCAATTATGTCACAAAAACAAAATTACACCGAACCTTTGACAAGTTAATTACTCTTGTCTGTCTTTTCACATGTGGAACACTTTCCCATGATGTCTTTTTCCATAGAAACGTCTGACTTCTTGTTGTACTTGACACTAAGCGAATCTTGCATTATGGATATAAACATATGATTGGGGCTTTTGATGGATATGTGTATATATTATATGTGTATATATATATATGTTCTTGGGTCCCACAGAATTAAGGGAAGAGCTTCAGTTTGAGTTACTCACAAAAGCTGGACAACCAAAGTGTGATTGCATGCAAACCACTTTTCTAATGCAATCTAAATATATTGCTCAGAAAACAACATTTGTTATAGATACTTAATGAGATACAGTTCCAGTTGAGCGATGTGAACTGGAATAAGTGCAGAACTAGATGGTAGCACTGGAAAACAGTATTCATATCCAGTGGATTACTTAATACTTTTAATGTAGTCCTTTATTGTACAGCAGTTATCCTATGAAGATGAGTGTTCATAGGGTTTCGCAGAAAGGCATAAAACCAAGATAAGACTTATGCATCACAAGGAGATAAGAAGAGAACCATATATAATAGAAACAAACAAGATATGAGTATACAGCAATGCTAGCAGATCTCTTAGGCTCTACTGCATAACCATGCTTTGAGCTAAATGCCAACATTACCATGCTAACATGCTCACAATGACAATGCCAACATCCTGATGTCTAGCAGGCATAATGTTTACCATGTTCATTGTCTTAGCCTAGCATGTTAGCATGCTGCATTTGAAAATGATCACATAGGAATGTCATTAGTTTTGTAGGTATTTCATTTAATTTAACTGATGGTGGCCAAGATGAAAAGTCAAGCATTCACCAAAGTTGTTTCAATCCATCCTGTGGGGAACATTGATATCTGTAGCAAATGTCATGGCAATAGATCCAACAGTTGTCAAGACATCTGTCAAAAATGTCATCCTCATCGTGGCACTAGACTAGAGAAAAACTCAGAGGATCACCAAAGTCATTAGGATTCATCTTCTGGGAACATGAATGTCTGTACCAAATGTCGACTAAAGGGGTGATGGAGTGAGTGAACGAGCAAACAAAAGACCGTCATTGCCATCCCTAGAGCCATGCCATTAGCATGGCTAACAAAAGTACAATAGGTTAATACACTGATGACATTATTTGAAAACATTTGAAACACCATGACCACACAAGTATACAAACGTATGAAGTGGCGAGCTTAGCCTCAGGTATGTGAGCACAGTAAAGAAAGAATTTTAAAGTTCACAAATTTACAGTCACATTACAAAGACGTCACACAAATCCAGTGCACTCAGCAAACAAACACATTAAAATGTAGCGATGCACAGGGAGCTAACATTGCGTCTGTCACCTCTGCTCAGCATGATCGCCAAGGATCTGTCATAGTCCATCATCACAGAGACGCAGAGAGGACATTGGAGCTGAATCTTCCGCCCATGCTGGACATCACCAGACACCGGAAACCCATTTTGATGCTCAAACTCTCCACCACTACCTTTCTTTTTCACCTCTCCCCTTACAGACATGTTCCTGCTCTCTCTCTCTCACCCTGTCTGCTCCTCTGTTAAATTTGCAAGTGGATTTTGACTGAATGCTATTATGGACACTTAATGTTCTTCAAGGTCAGGAGTGATTGATTTTGAGACAGATTTTTCCACACTGCTTCTGCCTTGCTGGACCCACATCGAAACAAAGACACTGCATGAAATTTAGCTTCCGAATCTTCTGCATAACACAGCACTTACAATCCTACTACACAATTAATACAGAAACATTTGCAAAAACTATTTGTGTGTAAACTGTTAGATCACTAATAGCTTAATAAATGGCACAGTTTAGCAGTATGGCAATACCCAAGTCAGTGTGAGGAGTCTCTAAGTCAAGACTCAGTCCTTCAGAGATGAGCTGTCCTCTGAACATATTACCTCCCACACAATCAGGTTTGCAGGGTGAAAGAAATGGAGATACTCAGGCATGAAATAGGACAGCAGCTGTTGCTTTGTCACCTTTTGCCCCCAGTCTTTGGATTTTTGTGGAGATAAGTTGCACTTGAACATGTCAGACCCACAAAACAGAAATGTATTATCTAGTGCCCTCTTTTTTGTACGATCTTCTCTGTGGACTAAATATAAATATAAAATCTGTTCCTGGGTTTATGTATCATATATGATACACTGCTTCTCTGAACTCATGTGTGCTTAAAACTTGTGTCTGTGAGCTGAAAGACATTGACAGATTGTTTAAAAATATCTTGTACTTTTGTATTGACATTTTTGACAAGGTTTTCTGCCATCCCCTACGTTCACAACCTTTATTCCTCCAACACAAACACAGATAGGGGACACATGCTTTGACTTTGGATGCCTTCTGTGTGGTTCCTTCTGCACAATATAGTAACCACAGAAGATGGCATTAGGTAGAATGAAACAGGACAACAGATGTCTTTTGAGCACCTTAGCCCTGGCCCTTGGCTCTCCGAAGTGATGTGATGTTTGTTTGCACACATCAGGGCCAAGGGCAACTGCCTGAAAGCGAATTAAAAAAAAGGCCTCTATTTTTTTATGTTCTCCTGCTGAAGAAGAAGTGCGCAGAGAAGTTTTATTCAGAGAATTTGTATGATTTGAAATACTTGCACAAGATTTAAACCTTGATTTTGGCTATTCATTCTTCCCACGTTCCTTTCAACACAAAGAAACGCATGTTTCACAATCATGATATTAATAATAGGAAAATATTACTTATTTAAATTGAATAGAGTACCTAAATGTGCCAGGGATCCC
>CM022473.1:22585606-22611692 GCA_011952105.1 Coreoperca whiteheadi
TCAGACTAATTCTATTCACCTTATATATGCTTCCTTTGGGCACAATTATTAGGAAACACTTCAAAAACTTTCATTGTAATGTGGATGATGCCCTTTGATAACGCTTATAGTTAGGGCTGGCTCAGGTGAGTCCTGAACCATCCCTTAGCTATGGTGTTATAGGCCTAGACTGCTGGGAGACTTCCCATGATGCACCTCTCTCCTCCTCTCCCTGTCCATCTGTATGCATTGTTATCCCATGAATGCATGTTACTAACTTGACATCTTTCAGCAGGTATTTCTTCCTCCAGAGCTGCAGGGTCTGGATCTATGAATGCGCCCACTTGCTGCCCCTCTGCTCGACGATGACAATTATTATTATTAATAATAATTAATTGCTACAATTATTATTATTAGTCTTTTTACAATTATTATCACAATTATTCCTATAAAGATGACTGCTGCTCTAATTATTAATATTTGTCTTTTTACTATTATTATAACTATCATTCCTATTATTTTATTAATCATACCACTACCATTACATTATTATTATTTTAGAATTACATGTGGAATTTGCATTGGGCCCCCCCTTCTCAACCCAACACTGCAGCAGTGGATGGCTGAGTCTGGTTGTGCCCGAGGTTTCTGCGTCTTAAAGGAAGTTTTTCCATGCCACTGTCACCAAGTGCTTGCTCAAGGTGGAATTTGTTGAGCCTGAGTAAATAATATTAGAAAGAGCACGGTCTAGACCTGCTCAACAGGAAAAGTGCAACGAGAACACTTCTGTTATGATTTGACACTATATAAATAAATAAATAGAAATTGAAAAATGGAACAGGGACTGGGTGATTTAATCCCTACTGTATCTCCAAGATATACAATAAATCATGCAGAACACTATATCCACACTGTTTGGATTTGGGAACATCAGCTACAGCTGGAGGTGAATCTATATCTTGTGTATAGTAGGATGTTACTAGGAGCTGGATATATTTTGTTAGCGACTCTTAGGTGGGGTCTACATTGATAAATTAAGTTCTGATGTCTTTAAAGTTACAATCCTTAAATTATCCTTAAGATTTTCATGAAATGGAACCCCATTTTTGACAAAACAAATGGTGGTCATTTTATAAGCAAACTGTATTTACATTCAGTAATTACCTCTATATACAGTGGTTTTCATTGTTAGTGGCAGGGTCCGCCACTAACTATTTAACAGACAGATATGACAGTGGTTTCAGTCTTCTCATCGAACTCTCCACCAGAACGTAAATAACAGTATTTCCCAAAATGTCAAACTACCTTCAACGTAAGGTGTGTGAATGAATTGTACTTTAAACACCTGTGTTTCAATCAGTATTCGAGCAGCTGCATTAATGTTGAGGCAACATCGGCTACAGTTGCTTTTGGGAGAACAGTTGAAAAGAGGAAACTACGCTTCTACAAATGTAAGATGTATGTTCTATAATCTTCATCCCTCATCTGTCTGTGACATCTGCTGGAAATATTCCACTCCAAACAGCAACAGGCTTTACCTTTTGTTTCCAATAATTTGCTGTAATTTCTCGCCAGGTTTGGTAATAGATGTAGGGATGATCCTTGCTGCGCAGCATTTTGAGGAACAGATGAGGAACAGGAGGTGTGAGGACACATCCTCTGAGATGCATCTACATGGCTGCCCAAATCGCCACTACATATTCGTTCAGTCTTATGCCGGCAGACAGCCTGCCTGACAGGAGGCTTAAGATGAGAGGGCTTCAATTCGCCAGCCTCAATCATGCAATCATATTTTACAGCCCCAGCAATCAGTGCAATAATGTGCCGGCTTCTGCGCATGTGCACGCATGTGTGTGCATTTGCCTATTAGGCACAAACAATTTCAGCAATTTCAGCAGTGAGGTGTCTGTCATAACGAGATACTGGCGCAAGGAGGGATCTGGACTTGCTATTCAGAGCTTGTACTCTCCTCAAACTATTCTCATTGCAAAAGGAAAAAAGGAATCATGCAGATGGATTTCTGTGGAGCTCTGTGTGTAGCCTTAGTTCAGTTCAATACATTAGATGCATGCAGCATCCTAAGTCCCAATTTGTATGCTGCAGTGCACTGCAGCTATATTTGTGTTGCAACCCTTCTGGTGCACCATTGGAGAGACAAAAGCCTGCAATTGTATGATGGCGCGCCCAACCTGGGATTTTAAACCCCTACAACCTCAGATCTCTCACGTCGTCTGGGACAGGTATGCTTTCTGTCCCCAGAGTCAATACTAAACATGGAGAAGCAGCGTTTAGTTTTTATGCACCACATATTTGGAACAAACTCCCAGAAAACTGCAGGTCTGCTGCAGCTTCTTTGAAATCAAGGCTGAAGACATTTCTGTTTGCTGCTGCATCAAATTGTTAATTTCTTACACTGCACTGTAACTTTTAACTCTCCTGTTTTATGTAAAGTACTTTGAATTGCCTTGTTGTGGAAATGTGCTATACAAATTAACTTGCGTTGCCTTGCCTTACCAGGAGTCACAAGATGAATCTGGGATTGTGAGGTGATTACTAGGAAATATAGGAAAACATAATCCTGCGACATGAATATATATTTTATAGATTTACCTCCTCAGGCCTCTAAAATGACGGTTTGCTTGAACTGCTATTGTTGTATAGATACAAAACCTGGGATGAGGTCACAAGTACACATGGTTGGGAACCACTGGTTCAAGTCCTGTTTTGTGCTTTTTAGCCTCTTGAGATCGTTTAGATTTTTTATCTATGGATCTAGAAATGTTTCTTGGGTGAAACCAGTGCTGAAAGACAATGAATTTACATTTGTCAGCTGACCAGAAAGTGACCCCAGTGATATTGCTTTATGTCTACTGGATACCTATGTATGCTGACATGTTGACCATAACAACTTTACAATAAGCTGATAATATGTTAATAAGTGCTGCGACTGTCAGCGTGTTAGGAATTATCCAACTCCTTGGTGGCCAGAACATGCAGCTTTACATTTTTCAGTGAGAAGGAATCTTGGAACTAATGGAAAGGGAAACATCTGAAATTTGTATGAAAATGAATTAAAAGTTGCAAAGTGCATTATCAGAGGGTAATATAGTGTATCTGTCAAAACTGTAGATTCAGAGGCATTTTCACTTGTCAAAACAAACGATTAGCTTTAAGGACTTTATTAAAGTTGCTATTCAGTTTGTTCACAATTGGTGTACATTACTGAACCAAAACACAACAGAAATATGAATATATCTATCAGATGGAATAAACTCTAACATGATCAAAATAAATACATGATACATTCAATACATTTTTGTATACAACTTGTAACCTCTCTCCTCCTTGATATAACGAAATCTCCTCACAAAGTGTTAATTTCCTTAGACACACACATTTTTAGAGATGCTTTTACATTTGAGACATAGAGTGTCTCAGACTGAAGACTGAGGACATGTAACTAATATAAATAACTGACCACTAGTATATTTAGCTATAGATCGATGTCAGGGCAGGTGTAGCTTTTTTGCTATTCTGTGCACATGACGATAGCTAAATGAAAGAAAAACAGTGGTACAGTATAATACAGCATATACAGCCAGGATTTTAAGGAACTATTCCTGAAAGCTCTTGGCCACAGTCATCAGCATGCATGTTTAGGCTGCAGTAACCCTTCATCTCCTTATCGTCTCTGCTTTTTCCTCTTATTTAATTGTATTCAACAGTAAACAACTCATCAAAAGCACAAAACACTACTGCCTTGGTAATTTTCATTCCAATTGGATTTGCTCTAATAGCCTACACTAGCATCTTACAGTAGGTTGTTCTCCACTGAGATAATATCAGACAAACACTGCAAGAGAGAGGAGGCTATAGCACAAGTGAGAGACAGGGTTATGAAAAAATAAATTGGCTATAAATAAAAAAATGGCTTTTGCATTGCAGAGAATCAGTCACTTTCAAGTCTATAGGTTGGCTATGGGGTGCAACTCTCCCTTTTGATATAGCGGCACAATAATGAGCAGTCTAAGACAGAAAAGCTGGAGAATGCTGCATGACGCCATTGTCTCTGTCCCCTGTTGCTTTCGAACACATGGATGCCTTTTGAATTCCTCTGTGTGTGTGTGTGTTTGTATATGTATTTGTGTGTGTGTGTGTGTGTGTGTGTGTGTGTGTGTATGGGTGGGTGGGTGTGTTGATACGCCAGTGCGTCTTTGTCTGTGTGACAGTGTAGGCAGTAGATGTGACATTCTGGGTTCAGTTGTTAGTCATAATCCACCAGGATGCTGAGGAAACACACATACAGAGAAAGCGTTAGGTCACCACACACCAATCAACTACAATTTATGATTCCTTAGGGAAGCGTCAGGGTACATTTAAAAGTCATTAATCCAATTGGCATTTTATTAAGCTCCAATTTTTCCAATTGACCAGCTAAACATTTCCATCAGCAAAATATCAAACGTGTAAATGATTTAAGTCATTTGGGGATGGTAGCAATTAAAACAATTTAACTGCAGGAAAATCCCAGTTTTAAAGATCCAGTACATAAGGGCATAAAGTTGTGTCCACATTGTTCTGCTGTTTTCCAACCACATCTGTTAAAGTCCCGCAAACACAGGGCAGATGGAAAGCACGTTTAACATTGTGTCCTTTTCAGTCAAAGGGTAGCACAGATTCGTAGTGGTAATAAAACAAGGTTTGACAGAATAACCATTTCCATAAAACACCTGGCTGCTGGTGTAAAGCTCCTCCTGAAAAAAATATGAAGCCAGTGTCCAGTGACTGCCTGTTTCTACCTGCTTTTAAAAGTGACCCATATCTGATTCCTTTGTTTACATCAAAATTGTTGTGTCTGAAACGGTCAGCATGCATACATGCAAGTTACAGATGAGGAAGCAAACAACCATGTACAGTAATCTATTAAACCCATGCAGCCAGCTAAATCACCATCTGCAATGGTGACAAAGATTCAGAAACAATAATTAACACTATTTCTTTCTGAAGCATATTCAGAGGCCCGTAACAAATGAATCCAATGTCAAGATGAGAAAGAAGAGTCATGATAGCCCGAGCTGGAGTGGCTGTGATTCATGCCACTCTGTCATGTGTTGATCCTGCTGAGGACTCGATGAAGAGAAAATAAGATATGTGCGTCAGATGGAAGTCACATTGCCAAATATAGGTTTTCCTGCTGGACTTATTTCCACATGCAAATGTGTCCAAACGAAAGCAAGAAACTATTTGACATGCTGTGTGTCTGCCCTGTTTACACCTTTATAACACACATATCTGATCTGTACCATGTGAGCAAAACATCAGAACCGGCTCGCTTTCAACAGGCAGTGTGAACATAGCCCAAAGTGTTTGGAGAGAATATCCCAACATATTTATTTATTCAGAAACATCTAATATTTGCCCAGTAAATTCCTGATTTGAAAACATTTTCTACCTTTAGGCTTAATAAACAAATTCTCAAAGTGAGTTACTGTCAGGAGGCCCAGAAATTCTGGCTGTACCCCCAATTTCCACAGATGGGAGGTTTTAGTACATCTCAACATATCATAACACATCCAAGTAGAGCTGGGCGATATGACTTATATATAATATCTCGATATTTTTAGGCTATTCTGCGATATGTGATATATATCTCGATATTCACATTTTCTCTAAAATAACATACCTTAAATTCTCCAAAAGTGCAAACATATGATGATCTAATAGAATATGATGCATTGCTTTTGTTTAAACTACCCAACAGTATATAAAGCAGTTAAAATGAGCTCACCCTTAAACATCTACAGCAGTGAAATACGACATACACATTAATGCAGCAGTAATATTAATACAGAAACATCACATATAATAGTGAAGCACCAACAGGGACCATTTTCCTGCACAATGAGTACTTTAAATAAATGTTGCTATTATACTTAAACACTTTAACCTAAGTAAGTTTAGGAATACAGAAATTTTACTTGAAGTGGAATTTTGAAAGTTGGTATTAGTACTTTTGCTTAAGTAATGGACCTTCCTCCACCTCTGGTTAGCAGACCCACAGCCTAACTACAACTGTGTATTACCGGCTGAGCCTCCCACCTTTAAGTAAGGTGGTCTTGCAGTGTTATTGTGAAAGTGACCCTTTCCCTTATGTTACTTTAGTCAGCCATAAAGTGTGTCGATGAGCTCATGTCGCAGTTTAATAGTAATAGGACAGCTGTGTGCTTGCTGCCACAGAAAATAAATAAAGAGTCCCTGTTTATGTAACGTTACTGTGGCATCTTCTTGTACTCTTCACAGCGGAGTTGCTACAGATAGAACAGCTAGCAGCTTTGAATCAGGCTAAAGTCATTAGCCTAAAACCGGAGGTCTCACGTTTTGGAGCTGTGGAGCAGGAAGCCGTGGGTAGGGTAATCAGAGCAATCACGTGTTTGATGGTCGTGTCTAGATGATGACCCTGGATTTGTGAAACTCTCGTGAGATTTGTGAGTGTTGTTTCTTCATTGTGCGCGTTCCTAAACCTAACCAAATAGTTTTGTTGCCTAAACCTAAACCTTGCCAGAGGGTCCACAAATCCAGGGTTACAATCTAGACTGGACCATGATGGTCCGCGTTTTCTCTTGTTGTAATAAAGTTAGCTTAGCTTTTATTTCTTTTCTGTGCTAACAAACACAACACACAGTCTTTCACTAACTATTATACTACAACCTGAGCTTATCTATACATTTTATGTCTGACTAAAGTAATGTAACTACCCCTCAGCGGTGAACAGCAGGAACTGTGAAAACTCAAATATGATGATATGGACATCTGCTATATCGCACATGAATTAATATTTGAGTATATCGAACATATTCGATATATCGCCCAGCCCTACATCCAAGCCTAATGAACTCATGCCATTAAAGGCTGAATGTGACACACAGAGAAATTTGTACAACTGACTAATCTTATCTTTCAGTTGGCTCCTCTGGACTAGCAGAGGAGTAGCCAATGTGGCTGTAACATTAGGCCCAATTCCATATACATATACTTCTAGGGCGGTTTCGCCTATGCAGTGTGTTCCCACTTGAAAAGTGATAAAAGTTCACTCAAAAAAGTATTCAGTACTAAAAACATGTGACTATCGAGTGGTGTACACTATTAATGTAAACTATTTACGCAAAATGCAATGCAAAGAGGAAATGAAGGAGCAACACACAGCTGCACTAACACTGTAGATGGTGGTTTAACAGCTCCAGAAAGATTCTGGCAAACACAACAACAACAACAACAAAGTATTAAATGTAAAAGAAGATGCACCATTTCATATTAGTACAACACTGTTAACTACATTATTTTACTACCTGCAGAAACAGTATGACAGTTAGTGCGGACATATTCAATATGGAATTGGGAAACAGCATATGTCATCCGGGTTACACTGGATGATTGGTAGGTAACTGATAAATAAACATTTTGCAGCATGGCCTGTGATGACAAAAGATTAGTCATTAGACAATATCAAAGCCATGCAGTGTGTGGTGAATGTGAGCAGATGGATATTTGATACATGGATACTTGTGGCAAACTCAATATAGAATTTTCAATTCAACTATTTAGCCAGGCTATTTTTTTTTAAGATATTCTTCAAAAGACTAGGAATTGCTGTTGACACAGGGGAGAAGCAGTGACCCAGCACAGTATGATCACAAATGGCTCTGAAACAGCAGGAAAATGACAGATCACAGAGGCAATGAGCTACTGAGCTGAGAGGAAAGTAAGGGTTTATAGCATCCTCTCAGCACCCAAGGAGTTTGGGTCTAATGTGCCATCACTGTGCAAAAACTGGATGTGCGTCATATATAAACACACCAATAACAAATCCAAAGATGTGATGTCTGTGGTCCTCATTGCTTACAAAGGACAAATATAAGGATATTTTACTAGAAAGACATTCACACATGTAAAGGAGATAAGGAGGTGAAGTAACAACGTCCTACATAAACACGACATTGTACAAAGCAATATAAGCCTGAAAGTAAATGTCATAACTTTTTTTTTTTTTTAAGTATACGGGCCGGAGCCGAACCCGGACTATAGCCTCGTAAATGGGGCACGCAGTTTTACCGAGTGAGCTAACCGCGCCCCTGTAAATGTCACATCTACTGTTTTCGAGTAGAACACACTGAAAGTCATTGTTTTGTAAATTACTTGAACAATGTTGGAGGTTTGGCCATATCGTACATGTGTTGATTTCACACTAAGCAGGGTTTTCGCAGCACTGGTTTTCTAGCATATTGTCATTCATGACATTTAATGTTCAGCGATTCTATATACACATGGGAATGCACTCACAGACACACTCATATTCAAACCTGGGAGCAACATAGTAGAAACTACTTCAGCATCCTCCAACATGTCAATGATGCAGCGCTGGAAATCTTTACTGCTGTTGGACTGCAGGAAGCTACAGAGACAGACAACAAACAAGCAGAATGGGGGTAAAAAGAGAAGAAGAGACAGATTAGAGGAAATCAGAGTTGTGCATCACCTGTAGCAAAATGAATTGTCTGTTGCTCTTTATGTTGAAATAGAGTTTGTCTCTGTCATTTTAAAAATCGCATTTTCATCAAACTTAACAGCTCTGCGCAAAATGTTCTGAATGATAGATTAATATATTCATCGATATGTGTATGGGATAGATACCATTTTAAACCATTTAAGCAACAGCCGTGTGTGTGTGTGTGTATGTGTGTGCGCACTGAAAGGTGGGCCATCTGCTCATCTTCACTGGTGGGGAACATTTCCATCAAAATGTTGAGAGTGCCAAACAGTCTGCCAATATCTGACACGCAACACGTACATGCATGCGCGCGCACACACACACACACACACACACACACACACACACACGCCCACAAACACACACCATACTGACCTCATCCAGGAAATGCGGTCTTGCCAGAACTCATACATTATGTAACACGACTTTCCCGGGAGCTTCTGAACGGACACACTGACAGCAGGATAGAGAATAGAGAGAAAAGTAGAGTGGGGCAAGAAGAGGATATAAAGTGAAAGGGACTTTGCACTGAGCAAGGATACATTACATGAAAACGTATGAATCTTTTGAGAGGTGTCAGTTAGAAATAGGCAGGGAGCAAAGCTTCTTGCAAGACATCAGACAGCAGTAAAAGAAAATTAGCCCTAATTTTCATATAATAAGTTAGGGATAGTGTCACTTTGTAAAAATATTTAGTTGTTATTAAATAGATAATTTTCATTCAGGCCGCTCATAGTTCGGTGTGGCATAAAAGCTGCTATAATACGCAAAGGTGATAGATGATAAAATGCCAAATGAAAATTTTCATTAACAGTAGTGTTTCATCTTTTCCAGTTTACTCAGGGACATCAGTTTTGGCACAGTTGACAATTCGAACCCCTGATTCAACATTGCCTCAATATTCAAAATGTTACCTCTGCAGCGGAGCCTGACAGTGTGTTTAAAAGATATATTGTTTTGCCTGGAAACAAGCGAGAGACTCACTGCAGGTTGTCAGAATGGGCTGAGGTGGCATCAACGTAGCCCTTCAGAACCTTCCGGAAGTTGTCCAGATCTTTGTCGGTCACCGACATCTGCCTCTGTACCAGCAGGATGTTCTGTTGGCAACGAGACAACAGACAGAGAGAGAAGAACAAGATGAGATGACGCATTAAACAAATGATTGCCCAGAGAGGAACAGGCTCCTGCGCGTGTGTGTGTGTGTCTGTGTGTGTGACGAGGCATCGAGCTCATGTCACCCCCTGGGGTCCATGTGTATGTAGATATTGTCAAGATGGATACTTTGATTATACCTTCCTAAGGGTACATATCTATCCCTAACAGCAGATGAGCTATGAATAATCAAATGTCATGTCGCATGGTATTTCAGTACGTTCTGTTTTGTCGCTGTAGCTGAAAGCCTGAGTGGAGCACTATAATAACTGTGTTGCCAAGATACCTCATCAGTGTCATTCAGAGCAGTTTGTCACTTTCTTCATATCATAAACTGACGACAGCAACTGGTAGGCTTTTCCTTCCCATCTAAATGTTAACTTACAGCAAGGCAGTGGTGCAAGATATTTTTCACATTCGCTCCTTTTGTTCCTTGAGGTTTACTGGTGAAGTAGCGACAGCACACTCTTCCTACAACTTATCAACTAAATGTACCATGAAAATGTTTCATAAAACTTGCATCTCTCAATCACCTGTTTTCCACATCAATCCATGGACCTCCTGACAAGAGGATATTATACGTTCTATTTTTTCCATTATCGATTGATGGGCCCAGCTAATGAGCAACATCTCTGCACTGGCAGCGATTCAGCATCCTCCTCAGGGAAACTGGGCTTGAACTAAGACACTCTGCGTGGCATGTGGTCTGCCAGTGCACCTCATCAACCTGCCACCCTCTTTGCTTTCTCTACAATTCAATGCAAGAGTGAGTCACTACTGCAACCAGCATAAAGTGAAACCTGTCTGGTGGTGTCTTTTATAAACACTGTTTCTACAGACTTGAATCTGCCTTTAAGGGTCGGTTCACTTACATTACAAAAAAATACACTTTTCAGTGTTCTGAGGAGCAAACCAAATTACATTAAGCTCTATTGTAGTGCAGTGGCAGACGTTTTACAGGTGGATACCTCAAAACCCTTATCACATAAAATCTAAATCTGCATGACTCCACTAAAGGTGAGAGAGAAAATATTTACTGTAGTAATTTAAATAAAAATACAATTTAGATAGATCATGTGATTTATATTGTGCATGGAAACACACAGTGAAAAGGGACAAGGACAAATCCATTTAAATTGCATGTATTTTTGTTGATCACAGAGCCCTTCGTTATAAGGATAGTCTGAATGCCTTTTGTTTGCTTTTTACTGGAAGGCTAATGCTAAAATCCTAAAAGAAACAAAAAAAGAGAAGCATTGATCTTTCTACCACCTTCCCTTTTTCAACCACTACGGAAACACAACAGACATTTTCTTTACTATTACTGTTATAAATGCTTTGATATAACTAGATGGAGGGATGGATGGATATTTACCCCTAACAATAGTTTACACTTTCACCTGTCTGAGTGTTTTCACACCAGGAGATAGTAATTTATTTTGTCCATATGTGTACACTAAGACCCAGACTCAGACAATTTAGCCTTGTTTCAAGGTGAGATAAACTGGGTGAACAAACTCGGTGTGGGAAATGCATTTTCTAGAGCGAACAATAGCTGAACGATACTCAACTATGTTTGTCCACTCCTTGTATTTTATGTCGATATATACAAAATTAATCTTAAATGAAAAACAGCCAAGTTTGATTTCTGATAATCAGCAATTATCCACTAAAGTGAGTCCTTTGTTTGTACTCTGCTTGACTTGTAATAGTGAGGTGCAATCACTGCAATCAAACTACTGTATAGTCTGCCAAAGAGAGAGTTAGTGTATACAATAATTCTGCAGTGAACTAGCCTCAGGCAGAGAAGGGACACATTTCAAAAAAGGCAAAAGTCTCACCATAGAGTTTGAGCTTGAGTGTTTGATTGCTGTGAAATGCGGTCTAAAAAATGTTAGTTTGGTTTATACAGACAAAACATCTGACATGAGCCTTTGCAAACTAGTTCCCGTGACGGTGCTAACCCGTGCCCTATAAAGAGTAGGTTGCACACTGGCCAGCCACTCTAGTTTCTGAGTTTCTCTGAGATATGGTAGCATAGTCAGCACATGCGGATATAGCATGCTACTCTGTTAACAAAAGTTATTTTGGATCATTTCAGTATGCGTATGTCATCATTCACATCGTTGGTAAAATAGCCAGTCAGTTCATTTATGAATCCCATTCAAACAAATTCGTTTGTTATACTGGACTTCGATTAACCAAAATGTTTGCTAATGAACGCCCATCCATATTACATGCTGGTCATGGGTCCAAACTGCCAAACAGCAAGTGAGAGCATCCAATGCTCCTTATAATAAAAGGAAATCAGACTGTACCATGTAGAGTAGAGTACAGAGGGGGATTTCCAGTGTTTCAGGAAGTAGTCTTTTTAAAGTAACCTAAGCAACCTATATTATTTATATTTCAGTTTAGTACAATTAGAATAATGATTAGAAATTGTTTTGTTGTTTTTACATATAAATGTTATAACTAGCTAACTCTGGCTTATGTGTAGGAGAAGCTTTGTGTTTAAAAGCTAGGGGCAGAAGCTCCTCAGGGTGTTTGATGTTGGAGTTGAAGTTGGTTCAGGAGCAGACCTGCTGGAATCTTGCTGCTAGCTGCCCAGTAGTCATGGGCCCAGCCTAACGTTTCTTTTGCTGAGTGATAGATTTTCTCATGTTCTTGTAAGTTGCTTTTTGTTTGTTCATTTTTGTATATAGCTTTTTCCACAACCTCACCAAAACCAGCCTGAACCGCTCGTTTGTGTGATGGAAACTACAAATAAAACATACATACAGGTAAGGATTATGCCGGCCTCTGTGCCACAAAACAAAATGTTTAGTCAGTGCTTCTTTACTCAGGTCAGTATTCCAGATACAATTCTTGCAGACTTACAGACTTGTACGTGCTGGCAAGTGTGTCTTCTTTCAGTGGCTCCAACTTGGGACTCTGAAACAAGAAGGCAACAAATATGAATATGGTCATTTGCACCTGTGGGCAAATTGCACCTATTTGCAGGCTGCAGGCAAATATGGAGTACATAAAAATAGTCAACTGGCAAAGTAAATGGACTAAGTGTGTGAATCAAGCTGTTACTTTAATGTTGTTCTTTTTCTGTTGCTAGTACATGATATCTGATGTTTTTATGTGTGTAATTTAACATTTTCAAAGACTGTTGTGCAACACAATTCCCTACAGGGCTATAGGGTACGCCCAGTCATGCAATAAAGCCACTGCGTTTCTTAGAGCTAAAAATGAGCAGAGTAACGTAATAATGAGATAATACAGAGAGTAGATTAAAATTGTACTTTAAAAACAAGTGGAAAGCACAGAATTCCCCGTCCATTATTTATCTTATTTGCAACCCTAGGATTTATACAGTATGCAATCTATTAAGATATGAGGTAATGAATAGTGAAATACATAAAATGTAGTAACACAAAATGAGCTTTCTGTCTTAAAGGTTATGTGTGTGTGTGTGTGTGTGTGTGTGTACACAGGGAACCTTTGAGGCAGAAAACTCATTCTGTTGCATTTGAGAGAGAGCATGGAACGGGAGTGAGATGGACAGAAGGTGTGTGTGATGGTGGTTGTGTTGAGGTGTGGGGATGGATATTGGACTCAGAACATCCTGCAGGTTATGAATTGCTTTGATATTGCACTCTGAGTCCCTCTAGGTTGGCAAAACCGAGGACTAGAGAGAGAAAAATGCTTCGAGAGTGACTGAAATGAGGGGAATGAACATCAAAAGATGGGAATAACAGGAGTTAATAAAGAAAAGAACAGACAGAGAGAAAATGAGACGGAGCAGAAGATGGGGCAGGAGAGCGTGAAAGATGCTTTGAGGCGTTATAGTGAGAATGGGTCATAGGATACAGAATGAGAGATGAGAGGTAGAACGGTGGCCAGATACACAGATCTGCAGAACTCTTCGAAAAGCATCATTTTTTACATGCTGTGAGTGCACCCATTGTTCTTTTTGATCATCACAAACACACAAAAATATGCTTTCAATTATGCTGTCAGTGCAAAGTTGAATAGAAATGTACTATATAACATAATAGATGGCTTATGAGACCTAAATGACAAATGAAAATACACAAAAGCTGACACCTTGCCCTGGACATAATGATAAAAACACAACACCAAACCGGTCCAGTGATATCCACACGACATAAGTAATTTTGTATCATATGAATGTAACCTCGCAAGCAGGTTTACAGGTATTGCTATATAGGTACACACAGTCTGCTGTTTGTGTAGCCCAATTGTGTACTTCTAATTATTCTGAATACCTTAATAGTCTGTGCCCCAAAAACAAAATGATGTTTGAAAAGCTAATGCATTCGGTGTTTCTATTTTGCATATTCTCTGCATAATTTGTCACAAGTTATCTAATACTGAAAATGTTTTAGTTATTTTGTTATTTCCCATTTAATGGATTCCATTACCTCTTCTACAAAGCTAATACATTTAATGTTGATGACTGCCACATACTGTGTTTGTATTAATGGGAAAGTTATGCATTCATTTCATCTATGGGACCAGGACCAGAGGGTCAAAATAGGTCTGTGCTCATATTTGCTTAACCTTTCAGATCCAGTTTGTTTTCATGAATACATTGTGTTCCAATTACAGAAGGAGCTGTTTCATACCTGACACTCCAGTTTATCTAGCAGTTGCTGCAGCCTGTTGATTTGAGAGCACCAGTTATCTCCATCTTCCATGCTCACACCTAGAGACAGCACAATATTAAATCATCAGCATGAAAAAAAAATAAATCAGTGTCCCAGTTCCACTGTGCATAATAATTCTAACTGGATTAAGCAAGTATAGTAGCAGTAGTACATATAGTAGTCTGTGATTTATACTATTGATATATACTTCGGCATTGGAACACAAGTGAGAATTTCCTTTCTGTGTTTAAACATTTGATTGATGACAGGAGACCCCCTTCAGTCATGTCCAAACAGATGGTTTCCATCAGCTGACAAAGGCAAAAACACAGAAGGCAATGCAGAAGTGGTTTTATGCCCGTGTGAAAATGCTTCCTTGTAGAAATGGTAAAAAATATCTTACATATATCTATTCCCACTTTAAAAAAAATCTAAAGTTTGAAGTATTCAGGGAAACAATTGTGAAATAATAAAGAATCATTCACCTATATGGCAAGTACTGTATAACTCCTGATGCAGTTAAACGACAATTTCTTTTATTGAGAGCCATGGTTCATTCCTTTTCATTGCAGGCTAAATATTTTATGTTCAGTATGTATCAAAAGAGGAAAATAAATGAGGCTCAACATAAAGTAATTGTCTCTAGAAAATGTCACTATGATCTTTTTAGGTGAAAAAAGCCCCCAGAGACAGTTTACGGCCTGCTCTAATTATGCACAATACTAGTAATGATAGTGATGGGAATCATTCATGTGAAGAAATACACCCCTTAATTGACATGCTTTGGTGGGAATGTTAAAATAATTTTCATAATATTTGAAATGTTGATTTATGATATGGTGTAATTTGGCCAAGTTGGCAGACTATGACATAATGCTGAATGTATTTACAGGTCAAGGACATTGTGTATAGAACAGAAAGTGTTGTGTTGTGTAGCTGCTGACAGGCTCACTGTGACCGTCTCCTCTGCCTATGATAGAACAATGATGTCACTGCTTTATGCAATATTTGATTGGCTGTGCGGAAATAAGGTTCCTATACATAGACGGATACTGGAACGGTATTCCATCGCCTTGTGATTTTTTTCTCAAAGGAGAACACAGGTAAACAAGTGATTCTAATGTAAACATGCGAGCAGCATGTTTTTTAAATCAACCGAAAATGTGTCAAATGTAAGGGGTTAATTTGAGTGTTCTGTTTCACGGGATTTGATGAGAATAATGAAAATGATTTAAAACACACCAGCTTTCTCCTTCAGCAGTTTTAATGTAATATGAAATTCCTCTTACCAGTGGTCAGGATGCCAGAGCAGGGATCTGATGGGGACATACACAGGTCATTATGAACCCTGCGACCACACCGCCTGCCATTCCTCTGTACTGCTGTCATCTCCGGTGCCTTTACCTCTCTCCTGCCATGACAGCGGTGGAGACCCAGGGAAACAAAGATCAGACAGAAAGACAGCAACTGTCAGAGGAAACTGAAGGGAATGAAACTAAGGAGGAAAGAGAGCAGACAGGGAGAAAGAGTGCAAGGGAAAGAGGTAAGGAAGGATGCATTAATAATTTATTTAAATTGTAAACTGAGATAATGTCTGAGCGAGAGCGTGCAGGCAATGTGCCAAGACACAAGAATCAGAGACAAACAGCAAGTGTCCAGAATAGAGGTGAAAACACTTAGAGAAGGGCCGGGTACACACCAGTGCTTATTAACCCACAGGCTGGGTGTTAAGGAGGATGGACTCTTGCACTTACACACTCAAATATTCACACACACACACACACACACACACACAGCTCTGTCGTAGATGGAAACGTTTTTCTGTCTATAAATGCAGAGTGTCAAGGACAGGACACCAAGAACTCTGTGCGGTTATGAGAGTGTGACACTTGAGCCATACCCTCACAACCTGTGTGTGTGTGTGTGTGTGTGTGTGTGTGTACATACTTTGATTTCACTTGTGTGTGCGCCTCTCTGTCTCCCTTCTTTTGTTGTGTCTTTATGTGTGCATGTTATTGTGTGTGTGTGTGTGTGTGTGTGTGTGTGTGTGTGTGTGTGTGCGTGTGTGTGCGTGTGTGTGTCTACGCAGCATCACGCTGACAGCGCAGAGGGAGCGCATTGCTAGGAGGTTCTCATGCTGCGAACAGCCTGGAGCCCAAAGGCCATTGCAACAGCCATAAATCCACTGCAGGAAGGCAGAGGGAGAGGAATAAGCTGTTTGTTGCCAACTCAATATGCCTCTAATTCTGCCCCTCCCAACACTCACACACTCCCTCTTTCTCTTTCCACAATCTATACCGTTTTGAACAATCTTAAGAGAGTTATTTGTGGCCAAAAGCTCCTCACCATGTCCTATTGTACACCCCCGCTCTCCTTTTTTCTGCACCATTCTGTCATTCATTTACTTTTTGTATTCATCTTTCTTTGCTTTCTCTTTCTCCGTGACTCACTTGCTCTGTATTTCAGTGCCACCCTTATTATCCTTTCTCCCCTCTGCCTCCCCCTGTCCCCTCTCAATAATTCACCTTGGCTATAACCACTCCATTATTTCCAATAATACCAGTGTGGCACCCAGAGGGGAGAGAGGAGAGCTCTGCTGAGCCCTGACACACGTAGCGCAACAGACAGCCCCAGCTGCAAGTTGCGCTACCAAATTGGGTAGCCACGAAACGTGCGGAAAGTATCCTTGAAAGTGTTTGTCATGATATCGACTTTCGGTGAGATTTCTTCTCATTAAATGTCCTTGATGGATTGTTTCTTTGAGCGTACTTTGCATTGATTTTCTTTAATAAGTGACGCATCAAAGAAGTGTGGGAGCCTATTCCGAGATCTTTGATGAACTACAATGTACAGAGAAAAGTATAAAGTACAGGTTTTTCATTGCAAAGGTTAGTGATTAGTTGATTATATTTTACACAGTGACTCATACACAGTGGTGCACCAAATCCCAAATTGGTGACAGCAATTTAGACCTGTTTTTATTTTCTGAGCTCCATTTACACTTAATGAAAGCAATAGGTTATTTGATAGAAACACTGAATTTTAAGTAGTCTGCCTATTAGTGAGGCTGTTTGAATGACTGTGAGAAGGTAGCAGATTCAAAGCTTTGTGCTGAAAGGCATACTTTGAAAGAAATGCATCTAAAGTAGCACTGATTAGTTGAATTTCCTTACTGCTTAGACCAATGCTAACTTTCCTGACAACATTTTCATTTTTAATAGCATAGAGGTGGTTCTGATAATGCATTATAGGACTGCTTTTCTTTAGCAATTGTGATAATATAGTGTAGAAGAATAAAGCACAGTATATTTAGTATAGAATTTTTCTTTGCTGATTATGGTCTGGCAAAGCTATGGATGAATCTGCTTAAAAGACACATCATAAAGTGAGCTGTACAACTTATTGATAGTTCTCTCCATCAGTCCTCAGACATCAGCACAAACCCTTCCAAAACTGGATTTAACAACACACCACTCGCTGGGGTTCTTAAAAAAAATACATTTTCCAGGCCAATAAAGGATATTATAATATAATATAGAGCAGTATATAACAGCATGGTGCAAGAGGACTTGGCAGAGGAAATATCACTCCAGTTTGTGTGATGTGATTCTTCACCAGTCCATTGTTTTTATATTGTATAGAGTGCAACAAGCCCTCATATCTATACAACAAAATAGAACGTTTTATTGTGCAGCTTACACACCCAAGGATCCTTGATTAACTTTAGGTAGCACACTTTATCCCATGGGATGACATTTTTGTGGTTTTGAAATGCAGTAACAAACAGGAAGTTGCATTTCAAAAGAACCTGTATGAACCTTTTCTGGTCTGCTTAATCTTCTCCTATGGGTAAGGTAAGGTCAAGTTTGGCCTTACAGTATGATTAGAGAAAGATCGTGGTCTTGGATTTTCCTTTATTGTTGAGGCACCTAAAACACTTGGTTATGTTATAGAGATACCATGTTCATGGTGACGGTTATGAAAAGATCGCCATGATTAAAGGAAACCACAGTTCAAAGTTTTTTGGATTTAGCAATAGTAGTTTTTGTTGCACTATAAGAACATCACACTACTTCCTGCTTTGGCACTTAAAGTAAAAAGCTATTTTTTCCTGATACATGATTGTAACAGAGAAATGCCAGCCAATCAGAATCTTGTCAGCCAGCAGGGTCCAGTCTGAGTATTGGCCAAGTGTGAAATAAATCCTTGGGCATTACTCCAAGGCAACACCAGCTAACTTACTGGAAGAATCTTCTATATTTCACCAACGCATTTCAGCACAGGGCCTTCATCAGGGTGAGTAAGTATTGGCCCAGGCCATAGTATAGTATAGATATTGTCTTAAAATCTGCACAACACACAGTACAGACAGTGTCATATTGCAGTACTAACGGGGCAGGGCTGCTCTGCTCTTCCACAGCCTCCATGGCACACTGCAGTGACCTCTGTAGAGAAAGTAGCTGACTGGACGTCTCTCTTAGCATGAACCTGGTGACAAACTGGCCCAACACACTGGAACCCTGGTACTCCTGAGAGAGTGACACACAGAAGGAGAGATTAAAGCACCTTTCGCAGATACAGAAGCATCAAGAAAGTGCTAGCATCTCAAAGACAAGACAGACCACAGAGATGGAAAGAGAGATAATTTGATAACTTCTCCAAAACAATTACAGACACATGTGACAGCTGCAATTAAATGGTCTAATTAATTCACTGAAAACATACATTATTCAGTACCGCATTTCCAAATTCCAAGGTGGAAGCACTTTAATAATGGGAGGCATAATTATTGCTCGAGTCCCCAAACACAAACGTGATTACACATTCTCAAAGGAGTCTTATTCACGCAATGTGCAAATGAAGTAACAGTGCAGTAGCTCTTTGTCAAAACTTATAGTGACAAGTAGCCTCTACTGAAAATGCATCATGGGATTAGCAGTCCAAAGTAGTCCTTGACAGACCACAGCTGCTAACTAGCGATTGCACAATCCTCTATGGATTTCCCCACTCCGACAGCTTTAAAGAAGAACAAGAACAGAGGAGCAAGGTGATCTAATTAAGAAAGGATGCATAATTATTCAGCACACATCTCCTCTCCTCTTCTCGCTGAACAAGCATGGCTGTTTTCTGTTCTATTACAATTCAAATCACTGATTCAAGGCTGTAGCCCTGAGGCAATTTTAAAATATCTTGTCAACTGCAATTAAATAATGTACTGACTGGGAGGCAAAAGGCTAGGCTGTGCAAAACGCTTGCATATTCATCTTTGGTGTTTTTGTGAAACATTTGGAATATCAAGTGAATAGTTTCCTGCAGCAGTTACATGACTCAGATTCAAAATAGGGAAAACATCTTAATAAATATCTCACACTCTGGACTAACTGTGACAGACGTTCTTTATCCTACTCGGGGAAGGCTAATCACATGCATCTTAAAGGAATAACCGTCTCCTGGCTGCAGCTTCATATTCATTGTAAAAAAACATGAGAGTGGTATCAATCTTCTCGTGTAACTCTCGGCAAGAAAGTGAAAAAGTGCATTTCCACAATGCTGGAGTGTTCCTGTAAAATCAACCATAGTGTAATACAATGGTAAGTAATGAAAATGTGTATGGCTCAAGTGTTTTTCATTCCTCTTTTGTTAACTCATCAGTTTTGGGAAACCTGCAGCATTGGCTCCATCTGTGCATGACAGTCTTTCCTCTCAGCAATAAACTAAGCATATTTGTAGCACAAACCCCCAACTTTCTGTGTGTGTGTGTGCGTGCGCGTGTGTGTGTGTGTGTGTGCATTTGAACACCTACTCTTGTTGTCACTCAGCATGAGTTTTTGTACTTTTATTAGCTTGAATTAAGGCACGTTCACACAACACTAAACTTACCTCTTTAGTTTTGTCCATTGCCTTTAAAATGGCAACATTCAGGCTCTCCAGAGCTGAAAGTACATTGAGATACTCCCCCAGGTGCTGAGAAAAATAGTCTAATAGAAAATAGGAAACAAGCTGTCAGTGTCATTGCAATGTCAGAACAATCAAAAGTTTATTTTGACTCCTGAAAGTTGGAGACAAACGCTTTGCCATGACAGATTCCGATTAAAAGAAGACCATGGCAAGGGCAGTGAGAATATCTTAGAAATGGGTAAAAATATCTACGTTTAGTTTTAGAAACAAGTTGGAAGCATTTGATGTTCACATTCCTGTTATGAGATTAATAACACTCATAACATTGATACTGTGTTGGATAAATCATAATTTTAATTATCTTGTGTCAAAACAGTAGCTCATTCCCACATGTGTACAGATGGAAACATTAATCTGATACCAGATATAGCAAAATGATAAATAAACTCCTACACACGCTCACATTTATGTTCGTGAGTTCACAGAACTGAGAAAACGATTTATTTAAATGAATCAAAGCAAAAGGATGTATGGGGAAGGTTCTACAAACCACCAGAAACCAGAATGACAATCTTGATTAGTTCTTAGCTCTTAATTAAAAACCTAATTTCACTATAACCAAAGAGTGGCCTCGATATGACACACAGATTCAAGGTTAATGCATCAGCGGCACCTTTTACAATCCTCTTACTTAGATTCAATTAACCACCTGAATTTGATGCCACTCAGAGACACTTGGTCAATAAAAGACAACACAACTACTAGCCAGTGAACTAATCTGCGATAAGCCAAACTTTCTGTCATGGAAAACAGTCAACTTCTCTTGATGTCAGATGATTCCCATTCAATAAATTATGCAGAGGTGTTATTCTGGGAACTACTTGTATTTACAGGTCTCTGCCCTATTTCTTCACTTTATAGGCCATCTGACAAACGCATGAATTTTTAAGACAATACAAAATTAGGTCAGTAGATCTGTGCCAGGCTTTTCTTTCACATTTACGGATTCAAACCAGTGTTGTAGGTGGATGGTGGTGGCGTTGCAGTGCATTATAATGCTATTTAAGCTAAAACAAAATCTAAAGAATAGTTTGGAAAATTCATTTATTTACTCTTGTGGAGAGTTGAGAAGAGTGCTCTTGAGTCTGTATGGTAAATGTGAAGCTACCACCAGCAGCCGGTTAGCTTTGAACAAAGTCTGGAATGGGGGGAACAGCTGACTGGCTCTGTCCAAAGATAACAAAATCCTTTTCTTGCATAACCCGACCCTAAAGCTCACAAATTAACATATTTATTTTATACGGATTAAACGTGTTTAACCAAAATGTGAAGTGTAAAAACATGTTGCAATGTTGAGCTGTTCCCATCTTTCCATCTCCAGGCTTTATGCTAAGCTAAGCTAACCGCCTGCCGGAGAGTGGTATCAATCTTCTCATCTTATTCTTAGCAAGAAAGCGAATAAGCATATTTCCCAAAATGTTAAACTATTGTTTTAAAGTTTTCTGTGGTACTAATGACATAAATGCACAAATAAGAGAGCAACCACTGACGTTGGCCAATTTTAAAGACAGCAGTTTTACAGAAATTAGCGTACTGTGACGCATTAAATCAGACAAAGCACATTTCCACCAACCTGATAGCTTGTCAGTGTCCAGATTGCTGCAGGACACAACACAAGAGGAGAAAAATGGGGAAAATATTGTGAAAGTTAATTAGGGAAATTCAAAGTCATACTGCTCTTTATTTCTACTAGATAACTTGTGTAGCTCCAGACTCTGTGAATATTATAGTGTTAGACAAGCAAACAAGACACCAGTGTCAAAACCATTAACATCTAAACTTAAGTTCCCACGATCTATTCCCGCCATCATTCACTGAAACACAAGCTGACATATTTGTTCTGCTTAGAAGTGTTTTGCACTTTGTCGTTCTACATGAAGAATATAGTGTGCTTTCTGGCTTGAAATGCATGTTAATGCAGTAGTGGTAGTGCCCTTCCATTTTAACTTACTCTGCTGTTGTGTAAACACTGTGTTGTGAATCAACACTTCTTTGTTTCCCAGTCATGGCAGAAATTATTACATTGGAGGCAAAACAACGCCTTCATTTTTCAGTCACTGTTGTAAATTTCCATTTTGATAATGACAATAAGTTCCCACACATCTGTGAGAGGGAATATTCTTTGTGCTATGTGCCTTGAAGCATTATCTCCGAAGCGTGCCAAAGTAAAAAGGTTTTGGAAATGCTTTTGTTTCAGCAGTGAAATTATATAATTAACGGTATTGTTATTCAAAACATGAACACCCTTTAATTAGACACAAGAGCCCAGTTCATCCCAACTGCCTCAAAGCTTGGAGCGTGGTACGAGAGGTCTGAGCGCTAGTGTGTCACATCAGTGACAGTACCAGCACAACATCATGTCCAAAAGCAATTAATCACACAGTGATGGAAGAACTGGCAACACAACAAAAAATAAACATTGTTACTGTAGCCAAACACTACTCACTCTAATGTGTTAGGTGCAAAAAAGAAAAATGCCTTACTAAGTCAGTTTAAAAACTTCAATGCATCTCAACGTGCTTGTGCCTGTATGCGTGGGTTTGTTTATGCTTCTGAGTGCCATCTTGTGAGACAAACACAGACTTAACAATCACAGTGAATTCATCATTTTACCTAGGCTGATACATATGGTTTGACAGCCTTCAAGCAGTGGTACAATATAAGGAAAGGTGGAGGAGAAAAAGGTTGCGAAGTGTCTCTTGAATACAAATCCTCAATCTGCCAAAAACAATGAAGCTTTATAAAGAGGATGAAAATTAAAACCATTACATGTACCACGCCAGAGGAGACATTTCCTCTGTGGCTGTAATGGGTTAAACATTCTCTGCAGGCCGGTGATTTCAGCAGCTACCCTCAGGCTGATTCTTTTGATTGTAATTTTCGGGAGAGTAGGTTTTGAAGTGGTGTAATCCACAGTATTTTATGTCCAAAGGAAGGGGGTAAACTTTAATTCAGCCTGCTTGAGTTTGGTTGCAGGGCTCATTGTTAGCTGAAAACCTCCCTCCAGTGTTGAGGCATTAAGCCTTTAACTGATGACTTGAAAGAAACACATTAACTGTGCCTTTTCTGCTTTTTTCTGACTGTGAAGGAACAAGTTGAATAGTGCTGTGAAGCACTTAAAACAGCTGAACATTAATCATTTTTTACCATTAAGAGATTCAAATCAGAGCCCATTTCAAGTAAAAAACTCACTTATTTTGTCGGCCATCTATGGAGTAGAAAAGCTCCTGTAGCTCCTCTGTAGTCAGGATCCCATCCGCGAAGTAAGCATTGAACTCTTCAAATGACAGCTTGCCATCATCTGAAACACAGAGGAGGTACATTATTACAGGAATAAAAACTAAGTGTAACATAAATGTGTTGGCTCTTATGAGATCATAAAGCCGTAAATAATCAGCCCAGGATCTTGAAAAAACAATCAGAAACAAAAAACATTGTCAGAAGGATCATTTCCAGGGAATTCCCTTGTTTACAACATTGACAAGATTGACAAGCAAATAAGGAAAAAATATCCATATAAAAAAGCCATTATTGTTATTTTTTGTTTGTATTCTGGCTTTACGTTATCTAAAAGCCTGTTATCTATCATACCAAGATGATCTCTCCAGCCTGTTACGTATTCCATTTGCAGAGGCACTGATCCGTGGGGATCCGGGACCTGGGATCATTACTGTAAAAGCAAACCACCTAAGATACTTGAAACTTAACAGCACCTGTATGCTTAACCCTCATCGGTCATCATTTTGATGGCACAAGTCTCTGAGCAGCCTCAAGCTGGAGAGAATGTCTCTTCAGTCAGAGAACCATGGTTACGTATGTAATGGTGTCGCCCGCTCTTGTATGTGCTTCATGCTGAGCAAACACACATTTTGGGGTCAACTATGTGCACTTTAAGCACGTTATTAAGACTAATCTGAAAACGAATAAAATAACTAAGAGATTCCAGCTATATCTTACAGAAGACAGGTAGCCTTCACCAATATGCTTTAACAATTAATACTCTAGGCTTTCCCTGTATTCTGAACCTATTGTATTATTGGTTATCTTGCATTTCACCCTTTTTTTCTTATTCTGGTGTGACAACCTGATCAGCACCATTTTAGTGCAAATGAGTTCTTTGGTGTCATCTGCATCCTTTCTACTTACATTCTACTCTTGCTCTGGAGTGCAGGTCCACATTATGTGGTCATTTCTAGGGCTGAAACTAATGATTTTTTTTTATTCTCATTAAACACATTGATTGTTTTTCTGTTCAGAGTCGTTTAGTCTATAAGATGTCAGAAAATGGTTTAAAAAAATGATCACACTTTTTCCGGAGTCCAATTTGACATCGTCAAATTGCTTGTTTTGTCCAGCCAACAGTCGAAAACCCCAAATATATTTAATTGAGGATAAAAACGATACAAAAGCAAAATTCCAAATTCAAACATTCAACAAGCTGGAACCAGAGAACATTTGGCATATTTTTCATTATTTAAACAATAATCTATTATCAAAATTGTTCATTATTCATTTTCTGGCAAACATGGGCTACTTGTTTCAGCATTAATTTCTACAGTTCGGATTGGTGGCATGCACTCAAACACAAAAGTCATCAGTATATCATCTCAACATTACATAAGCTGCAACTTTGAAAGTCCTAATCACTAAAACTGTATTGCTACAAAAACTGTGCAGAAATATTTCACAAACTATCACTTTAAATTGGAAGAGGCTACATATTGTCTCCGACTAGTTAACTGTGAGCACAGCTTGTTGTGCCAGACAGTGCACAGCAAAATCAATAACAGCAGATAATAAGCTTGGTTGTCATCTGTGAAGAAGTGCTCCTTCGTGAGCCTACTATCAATCTGTCTACTGGCACGGATTACATATATCAGTCAGCAGTTGGCTAGATGTTTTAATCCTCATAAAGGGTCCAGACCAACAGATAGATGTGTGTCTGTGGAGAACATTTCTGATCCATGTAAGACACTCAGGCAGTCTGAAGTATATTGGAGCGAATTAGTCAGTTAATGTGAGTGAAAGACAGACGAGAGTGGTCAGGAGTAATAAAATGGAGCCAAGATGGCATACAGGCAAATGAGTATGACTGTCATAGAGGGTCAGACAGCTACTGAGACAAACAAATGCCATCCAGGCATGTCTTTACTGCACCCATAAAGGAACTATCACCACTCATTTTCTAAACCTGTTGGCTTCATAACCCCACTGAGTAATCTGTCCAAACCCTGTCTACACAAAGACAAGGTCAAATGAGAGCAGTTTAATATGCCATGGAGTTCCAGTTGGCTGACTCAGCAAAGCCAAAAAAAAACTCAAGGGCAAGCTTGAAGACCATCTGTTCAGCTCGAGCCTCTTTGACACTGCTCATCATTACCTCTGACCAGAATGTGTAATGTGCTGGCCAAGACAATACGTGGCCCTCGCCACACTGGCCTTCTTTCTCTCTTTTTCAGATAGTCTTTTTAACTTCCTTCCATTCTCTAATATGCTTTTCCCTCCTCCACTTAAAGAGCAAGACCAAACTGATAAAATGACTTTAAACATCCTTTGTGATTTAAAGAAAAATATCTTTGTATCTACAAAGAGATACAAAGTAAACAACACCCGCTGCTATAATTATAATAATAATAATTATTATTATTATTGCTATCGTTATTATTAATAGTATTGTTTTTTATTAAAATTGTTATTACTACCATTACCATTATTATTTTACATCTCTATGTGGAACTTGCATTGTGCTACTGTACGTTCTGTTTCCTCCTGCCCCGCCGCCCCCCCCCACCCC
>CM022473.1:22611970-22695096 GCA_011952105.1 Coreoperca whiteheadi
CCACCCCCTCCTTTCTCAACCCAACCGGTTGAGGCAGATAGCCGACCACCCAGAGCCTGGTTCTGCTCGAGGTTTCTGCCTGTTAAAAGGGAGTTTTTGCTTGCCACTGTCACCAAGTGCTTGCTCATGGTGGGAATTGTTCGGTCCCTGTAAATATTCTAAAGAGTACGATATAAACCTGCTCTGTATGAAAAGTGCCCTGAGATCATTGCTGTTAGGATTAGGCGCTATTCAATGTTATTGAATTATAGGACATTAAACTGTGTTATTTATATACAGCAGTATAGCAGTTTATGCCTTTTTATACTTAGTTTATGCAGATTTACTTACATTTTGATGCCATCTGTAGTTAGTTTGTGGATCTGAGACTAAAGCTCCCTCCACATGTCTTTGTCTCTTCTCACAGTGTTGTATTTGGAAGGCTTCCTATATTTGGGGTGCCAAGCTAGACAGACAGCAGTTATCCTCAGAAGTGACACTCTTGATAATCCGTTTGATGGACTAATGATGGCTACTGGCAGTCTCTTCTATTCAATTTGACAGTTCTGGGTTAAATGTCTTCTTCATCAATGAGTATGGCCGCAACAAACACACAAGCCTGGGCCTCTATATGTTTTTGTTGCTTTTTGTTTAGCTTTGGTGCATTTAGCTAATTTCATTTTCTTTGACTTTTGAGTCATTAAGGCTAAGGCTAACTCCCACCTTTGAATTTTCAACTTACATCTACTTTCAAATAGGAACCATAACCATGATTGGTGTCTATGCTCAAAACAACCTGTTTGTGCATGTGAATAAATGAGTGCAAAACAGATTAAAGGGTCAGCTTGGGTTGAGTTAAGGGTTTGGAGGGCGCTTCTGGAGATGGAGGGCTGCGACCCAGTACAGGGCACTAATATCACTTTCGTCCGCGTTAGGAGACACCAGAGTCAAAGTCCTGAAAATGCAGATCTGTGTGTTTAGATTAAAGACACATTAGCAGATAATAATCAGATTTTGTTTCCACATGTAAACGTGGTCCGAAACACCTTTGGAAATCAGACTGCATGTGATGTTCATCTGATTTGTGCCATGTATGCAAAAAAATCCACAATGGCACGCTTTAACTACAGTATATATAGTAAACTTTCCTACAAGCTCTAGTGAACATTATATTTTGTGAAAAAATGGCAAAATCAGTAAATCTATATTTCTCTCGCATACATTAAAAGGGAAGATGGTGTCAGATGGCATCAAAATATGGCATTAAAAGCATCAGGGAAAAGAAGATCTGCAGTCAGGTGGGGGGGATTACGTGTTTTTTATCTTAAGATTCAAACCTTTTTGTCTCCTCTCAATTTCAGTTGATCCATCCTCACTTCTATCGCATGCATCTCTGTTGATGGCTTGAAGGATGTGAGGATGATGGAAGAATGGAGGAATTCATGCAACACTTATTTGCCTAACGTGACACCTTTGTTCATTCAAGCATCATTCTGAAGTGATGATTATCATTTATGATGCGTTACGCAACTGTTTTGTTTATCACTGGGCTTGTATTGGTTGTGCTGTTCTGCACTGATTTGTTCTCTAAGAGCAGAGTTTCTCAACGTTGGGGTGTGGACACCATGCGAGGTCACTTCATAAGCAGAACAGTTCATAAACTGCATCTCTCCCTTAGAGCTTACAGATGTATGTTAGGTATACTGTTGTATAACTGTTGTAATACTGTTGTATTTTAAACTGCATTTGTCTAAAATATATTGCTACATTCTGTTTTTTTATCTCTTCATGTCCTACCATGGAAATCAAAATGTGTGATGTGCATTTTACCTTAAATCAACACATGAACAACAGCCACCATTAAATCAGTATTTTTCTCACATACTGCAATGTTTAAAATGCATTAAGTCTTCCATCCATCGATCAGTTTTGTTTTATAAAAACTTGTGAGCATTCAAATGTCATTGGCTTTTATCAGCTCTATTTCATCCTCTTACAGTCCTATCAGAGCAGTCGCAGCATCCAGTTAGTAAAAAGATTCCCACCCAAACGCCAGCAGATTCCTTTAAATGAATAAATCATTCATGCATGGCCCAATGACATTTAAGGAACACACATGGGTTCTTTAAGTAGATCACTGATTTCAAAAACACAAGACCATACACATTATGTATATTATGAACACAACCTATGAACCATTGCTCATGGCATGTTTCCAGTGAATGTGAAGCTATTTCTGGAACATTTTCAGAGAACAAAACAATTAGTTTCCTTGTGAGTAACTTAATCATAGCCTGCAAATGAATCATAGTCTGCATCAGCAAATGTTGACCTGGTTTAAATGGAAACAGGAGCTCTTTGAACAAAGACAATACCTTTGTATGTCTTCTTCACTTAAAATTAGACTTAAAACTTATTGTTTTTTCATGTTATCTGATGATGTTTTTCAGAATGGAATATTTCTGCCGAAAAAGTTACCCGGCTTGCGACAGAAAGGCTGCAGGTCTTTAAGAAAACCATGTGCATTATTTTAAAATATATTTTGTGTGTCTAGTCGTTTCTATGGTCAAGAAAAACAATAGTCAAACATCACGCCTTGGCAACAGGGTAGAATCCTAAGCAGTACCGAGATTACAAGGCCCAACTATACTATTTATCACTGAAGCAATTTGTCTGTACAGCTGTTTCATTTGAAAACCATAAACAGCCAGTATGTTGAACACAGATGTGGCAGAGAATATTCTCAGCACATCTGAGGATAAATGCACCATGTGATATCCTCCTTTAAATTGAACCAAAATCTAAAGTTAACGCCTTCACACAGCACATTGTTGTGTAGGAAATTCCATTATTACTGTGAAAGAAGGTAGCTATAAATCACACTGTAGGTTGAGTCAAAGGCAGTAGGCATAAATTGCTCTTTCATGCTTAGCCAGAAAACCCAGAAAGTGTGAGGCTGGTGAAGTGTGCTGGCTCTTCCACACAGCAGGGCACAGACAGCTCTTATGTGACCTTTCTCCTTTAAAAAAAGTCAGAATAGTCCAAACAAAGTGCTCAGAGGATCAGAGTAAACAAGAACCAAATGAGCAAGTGAGAAAGTCCTGTAAAGTAGGGCACAAAGTAGGCTGCACTCTTATCTCTCCAAAGGTTAGTCCCATTGCAGCCTCTCCTAAGTGGTTGATAAATTCCCACGGATGCATCACAGCTTCAAAAGCAACTAGCATTACTAAGAGAGTTGGGTCTTGTTTCTTTATGGTTAACTCCTATGCACTATACCCAAACCATTTCTGATTCCGGTATTCTTAGTATCAATGCTCTACTTATGATTGGTGTTCCACCAGGCCATCTATAACGATTGTTTGTGATATATGCTGCCTTTTAGCTTCCATAGCTGCTTTAAGCCTGTATGCTGCTTTTAGACTGCATATCGTACTGCTTCTAGATTCTCCACCTCACTAACGTCTGATGATCCCTGGTCTTTTCCTCCACATTGGAGCAGATGTCAGGCAAGAAGCGAGGTTCATTAAAAGCTTACACACCAGAACGTGCATTCTATAGCTATGAAAAGTCTGGAAATCTGGATAAGGAAGCTAAATGTAATTGGTTGATTTCGTTTTGTGTGGATTGTTAGAGGAAGGAGACCAGATTTTTTAACCTAAACTTAAAGCTGCTATACATAACAATTTCAAACAGGATTGGTGATCTGTGGCCATTTTGCCAATTAGGTTTGACACAGTTGGGGTTATGTGAGATGGCTAATTATCCTCAGGATTTCATGCACATGGCTAATAGTCAGTCTTAAACCATTAAAAGCATATGCTTGGAGTACAAAACTATAGAGAACATGAACCAAAACCAAGTTGGATTGAATTCTTTGCAGTTCTTTATAGTCAGCTCTTATCTTTGACAAGACAATTCCAACTCAAAGTCCACTCACTAGCTTTTTCCACAAATTTCGACTATATCCGTTATTGCCAGTGGATCAAAATTGCTAATTTGCTTTTAAGGGCTATGCAATCTGTACAGCACACAACACCCTCTATCCTTCAACCCTCAATAGCACGAGGACCGTGTGATACAGTTATAAGCTTTGGAAAAGGATTGGTCAATGAACGTCATGTCAGCATTGTTTTGTCAAACTACAATTTCCTTTTCAAGAATTAACTTTTATGCTAGCACTAATTGACTTTTTTTTAGCAGAGGGCAGTGAAACAACCTGTTGACACAACACTAATGTTTTATCGCCACAAGTTGTTATGGCAAATGTGTTAGCAAGCAAGTACCTTACACATCTTGCAAGCACAGGGCAACATTAGCATTCATTTGGAGTCGTGTTTCCGTACACCTGACGAAGGTAAATCCAATATTCACTCTCCTATCAGCTCTGGTCTGGTCCTCACAAACCCCTGAGGGAAATGTTCAGCAGTTTAGCTGGTGCTCACTAACTCTGTAGAAAAGTAGCTGAAAGATACTAAAAAGCTCTGTAGCGCCCGAGGGGAACTGCAGAGTCGTGTGATAATTCTCTGTGGGTTCATCGTTACAGGCGACCCCTTTTGCTTACACTTCAACCTGAACAGAAAGTCCTAAAAGTGCTACAGATGAAACAACTACTGAGATAGCATGTCAACAGATCGATCTCCATGACACCTCCTGATAAAGACCATGCAATACAGTGGAAAAATACAGTACAGAAACCTTGAGTTGGGCTCTTAACTTGTTTCGACCAGTAAGTCAATAAACATTGTATGCTCAGTACATTATATTACATTCAGCTACAGACATCAAATAAATAAATAAAATACTGGTTTATTATTCAACAAATTCCACTGCTGAAGACCTCATTTTGTTGATATCACATACAGTAATCCCAGTGCTGTGGTGTTTATTACTGAAAGATAAAGAGCTAATATAGCGCAGTATATTTTCTTTGTGTTTTCCTTTTATATTAAAACTCCTCCTTCCCTCTCCCCGCCATCTTACTCCATAACTGGTTCAGTGATGACAGTCATCCCAGCTTAGCTTATTATAATAGGAATCTAACAGTGAATATACATGGGTAGAAGTCAAAAAAACAATTCAAGACTCATCATAGCGAATGGGAAGAGGTGTTGAAAAGTAATTGCTGTTTGGAGGCGTGCTGATTACAGACCCTGTAAATGCAACAATGTCCCATTGATGGCCGCTCTTGTCTTCAAAGAATATTTAAAATATTATGTGTGGTAAAGCAATATTCCATCGTAAATATGTGATGTGTCAGGCAGATTTTGCACTTGGAACATTCAAGTTTGTACACGGCAATTTGACAAGACAACAGAAAAGGTCTCCCTATCATTACATGTTTCCACTTTTAATAGGTACAATAAATGAAAAAAGTCAGCAGCGCAGTCTAACATGAGTGTTTCTCAAAATTCAACTCATTAAACTCAAAATTAAACAATTTAAATTTTGCCCCCCAACACCATTCTATTGGTATGTGCGTTTGCTTTCTCTTTTGCTTTACTGGAGAGGATGAATCTGTTGGAGTAGATCTTTCTATTTGTCTTAGTGACACCACATTTCATGCCATTTTCTGATTGGGTGGTTTGTAGACATGATCATAGCAGTAGCAGTTCATTTCTGGCACTGCCAGAATTGTGACGCAAGCTCTAAATTGGCCATAAAAGTAGATGTGACTTTTAGTGCAACGTATTTGGATTGACAACTAAAGATGTCTCTCACAATCATCACCTGCACAGTCCATAGATGCCATTTCTCACACTTACCTGCTTGAAGGTACGAAACATTAGCAGTGGTTACACATGAACTTAGGCAAAATATGTGCTTGTGAAAGCAAGCATGCGTGCATTTGTGTGTATACATTTGTGAGTATGAGGAGTACTCTCAAAACCTATGTGACCTTGTTTGCACTTGCTAATAAAGCCATATTATCAGTGATTCACTGCTAGAAAAAAATAACTTGGCTCAACCTGTTTTAATATGGCTCACATTCATTTGTAAACAGCACCCAGTCATCTGTGTCGACACTGACAGAGCATTATTTTGTGTGACACGTTCTTCCAGTCATGGCTATAATCCAGCATCTTAACATCATTTTAATTGGGCGGAGAAACTTGTTGGAGCATGAAGAGGAAAGGAGCTTCACTTGAAGCGTCATTCATGCAAAGCCTTTAGTTCTCCGCCCAGATTGTCTGAGGCACAATAACAAGTGGAAGAACGTGGGGGGAAAACATCATGCATTGTGACAAATCATTCTTCACCGAACATGCTATGTACTGTTTACTCACCGTTTTTGTCTGCTCTGCGGAAAATCTGAAAAAAAAGGAGGGGGGAGGAGATGGTTATTACCTCTAGACAAGCGTCACTAAAGGGAGTCTTGCAATGAGCAGGCACCAATTTCAAGAATCTTGGCTGTTTGTCGAAAACACAATAGGATGTTTGACTTCTGCTGTGGAAGGTTCATTTTGTTCTGCTGCACCGAACATAAACACCACATGGACAAGGACGTGCACAAAGGCTGTTACACTCTGCATGTGTGAGTCATGTAATGGTGAATGCCAACTGGTAGTATGTGTCAGCTCCAAAATAGGTTTAACAATTATCACTTCTGAAGTAAATAGTAATTTTTTAAATCATACTCTACCCACACCGACAAACTGCATTAATATAATGGTTATTTTTAAAGACAGGCTTAAGAAATAAATATATTAAGTATAATATTCAGTGATAAGTATAATAAGTATCTAAATCTTTGTAGTGTGGATGTGTTGAGATGTGTTATAGTTTTATATTTTACAGTCAATTGTTCCATGTCAACAAGTCACTTGTTGTTTGAATGTCATTAGCTTGGTTTGACTTAATATCATTGTGTCGGGTGTAATGGTGTAATATTGCAACAGTTTTATTTTACTACATGTAAGTGTCAAAATGTGTTACTTATAATGTATACTTTAATATGGACGAGTAGTTGTTGCAAAGATAACATCTAATGGGGATCCAAGTAAACAGAAGTGCAATGGCCACACGCTGAGGCTCAGCAATGGTACCCATAGTGTAGATTCAGGCAGGAACGTGGGGCCAGCTGATCTCCCTGAGCACTAAAATTCACTGAACAGAGTGGCCTATTTAAAAGATCGACTCCAAGCATCCATCACTGCTACTGCTGCCGTCGGCTCCTGTTGCGGCTAACTGCATTCACTGGCCAGTGCAAGTTGAAACAACGGCCACCACTCCAGGCTTCACCCTTATTGTGAATCAACAGGCCATTCTCACACCACAGACAGTTTAATGCAGTCCATGATTTTAACATGTCGCGGAAGGAAAAGCACAGGTGCAGTGAAAAACATTAACAATAGCTGAATTAGGTGTTCCAGTTCCAGGGCCACGCTATCGTGCATGCTGGCTCATTTACTGGTGCACAATTAAGCAGAGCCATCATTAGTGTTATTAATTACACCTGTGCTCTTCCTGCTACGACAGGTCAAAATGTCTGCTCTGAAGAAGGCCTACTTGAGCTGCTTGCTGCTGCCAACTGCTATTTGTTGGCCAGTGGCCACTGCTGTATTGCAACCTTTGAACATACCCACGTGTTATTCGATTCAGGCTGATTCATGAACTGTTAGTTAAACTTAATATATTATATAGTTGCTTGTTATTTTGAGTTCTAATTTGTGACACAGGATGCAGAGGACAGGGTTAGATGGAGGCACATGATTCGCTGTGGCGAACCCTAAAAGGGAACAGCCGAAAGGAAAAGAAGAAGATGTACACAGACAACACTGAGCACTCTCGTATTAGGTCTGGCTCCTTTCACTCTTCCCACATTTCTGCTGCACTATGAGATGGCTTATGATTAGCAGGGGAGGCTGCAACACTGAAGTCAATTGTATTTGTTATCATAGCCACTATGGTGAGGCTGTTTCCGAATGAATAAGGATAAATGGACACCAAACAAACACAAAACTACCACCTCAAAACTCAAGATTAACAAGATTGAGTTGCAATGAAAGCAGAAAAATATGTTATGAGCTTCACAGAGCTCTTATGCACTATGCAGTTATGCATAGTGTAAAAAGTCCAAAACCTGGACCCCTAAAAAAATTTGGAATATGACTAGGATGAATGCAGGACTATTTGACAGCAAAGGAACATTCCACTTTCCAATTCCAGTCACAACACCAACACAGAAAATGATTTTAAAAGGCATAGATTGTAGATATTAAAGAAAAGAAAAAACTGATTTGTTTCTTTGTTCATCATTTCAATATGTTATTTTCACTCACCAGCTTAATTTATGAGAAATAATGCCGAGGCAGAAACTGAGGACCAGAGACTGCACTGGGCAACTGCACAAATAATCAGACAGGTTTTAAATAAGTCCCCAGAGTAACCATAATCAGTAAACCACTTATCTGGGCTGAAAAAAAGGTTCGTGCCCCCCAAATGGCTATTTTATTCATCCATAGAATTGTTAAGTTGCATCCACACACATACTAAAGTACAGTGAATCAAAGTTGAACCAGTTTGAAGCGGCTCTTGAAAATCCAATAGATGTTTACAATCGACAATTTGGGTGACAATCTCAATGATCACCTTTATTTTCATGTCCAATAAGTGGTTTAGATAATTTGACTAAACTGGAAACCTGCTCCATTATTAATCACTGTTAGCTGGGGTCCCTGTCACCCCCATGTAACACCAATAAAGCTGGGGACCAAAATGTTATCGATGGCCAAAACTATGAAAATAGAAGGATGAAAAAAGACAATTCTACTGTGCACAGAGATGCGTTTCCAGAAGTTAAAATTTGAATTACAAGTACTAAGAATGGAGAAAACTGAATGTCAAAATAGGGCTTTAAACCGTTGCATTTAGTCTTAACTCAGCAGCTTAATAAGACTATGACAAATGTTATAGTTATCAACCAGAGCCACAAAACACATCTCCTACATGAGGAAATCTAACCTCATCATACATTTTGCAAAGAAGCTACACCATGAAAATGACAAAAATGTGATCTGTTGTATTCTAGTGATTCTATTCCACTCCCTTATAGTTTGTTGTTTCCATTGTTAGCTAGCGGTCAGGACTGACATGCTCATCACTTGTGACCTACAGGTTACTAATAACAGCAGAACCTGCCCCTTACTTTCATTTTCCATAGGTCAGCAAGCTCAAGGTCTGCACTTCTGCCCTCTGCCTGTCTCTCTATAGCTTCACTCCTGACTAATAAGAACCAGGTCATTTCAAACCACTTCACTACATACGCATTGCTCTATTTTTGATTCATCTGTCTAGACTTGAAGGTGACTGTGGAGCTGCAAATTGCTGTCCAGCAACTCTCCTTATTTATTACAGGAATCTTCAATTCGTTTTCTACCTGTAGGTATGGCACATTATTGCTTTAGGCTTCTGCGTAAAGTACAGTACATCTGTTCCCTTCTCAGTCAGCAGCTCTTTCTTTTTCCCTTTGGCACTGTAACCCATTTAAGCAGTATTTTTTCCCTGATGCGCAATTCAGTGGAGAAGAGGTACAGTACTGTTAAACTTGTTTGTTGTTTGGCTGTGTCTTTGGGCTCTCCAATGTCAGGAGACAAACAATAATGCATCATTTACAGCAAGCTCAGAAAAGGTCAGACCTGCTTCCCAGGCTGCTGCTGTTCTGATGTCATGGTGACAGGTATTAAGACAGTGGGTTCTCTCAGGCTCTGCTGACACACTGTTTTGTGCAGGGCTTTTGAATTTGCATTTGAGAAAGACGAAACCGGAGCTAATCATGTTTTGTTGAGTTGAGCCATATTTTTAGATTCTTAGTGATTCTTAGTGATTCGTATCTCAACGAATCACTAAGAATCTATAAGTATATATTTCAATTCAACCACAAAAAGAAATTCTGTTTCCTTACATGCCCGTTTTTTTGTTCCTCCACGCTCAAAGAGCAGACCGGTGAATATGAGAAGAGGGACGACAGAGATGTGAGAGAGAGAGAAAGAGAGAGAGAGAGAAAGGGAGAAAGTCTGAGAGATTGCTGATGATCAGAGAGCCTCAGAAATGCAGAACCACGGGATAAACAAAACACAGACATTAAAAAAGCCAAACCTCCCACGACCATCATCAGCATCAATTAATGTCGCTGGCCTTTGAACAGGGCATTTTATGAGACACTGCTTTGTCTCTCACTCTGGGAATGTGAGTCAAATGCTGTGAATCTCTGCATCTCTAACATTAGGACTGGCTCATTACCATGTGAAAAAGACCTACTATTGATGTATTGATCTCTGTACAATTGAAAGAGTATCCGTCTGCTGCATGTACAACTGGGCAGCATGTTTTTAAAATAAATTGGTCTGATTATTACAAAGAAAATGCCTATTTGCATTCATTAATATCCCCATCTAGTAATTCTATTCCAGTAGACTATTGAAAATCAATATGAACCTCTGCAAAAATAAAGTTCATCCACCGGCATTATCTCCAAAAATCAAATACCATTGATCCGCTTTACAACTTTTACTCCAGACCTACAAAACATTTATGCTTGTTTTTAGGCTTAGCTGACCATTTGATTTTATTCAGCCTACTTCACACTGCGGGGACTGGAGGAAATACCGTTGCAGCACAGCTCTACCTGCAGTAGTGTAAATTAAAAAAATCTGTTGGCTGTGGAGTAACTGGGGAACCTACAGGCAGGGATAAGATTTCATGTGGGCACATTGCTTCTCCATCACCAAATTAGAGTGGAAAAACAAAAACAGAATGAGGTGAAAAGAGACAATGGACAGAGGCTGTTTGAGGCAATTCAAACCCAGTTATGTGTTTGTGCTCCATCAACAGCAACACTCAAGGTTGAAAACTTGGAGGCACTTCGGTGCTGTACCTCGTTCAGGGAGAGCGTGCACAGATACAGTGACAGCTCTGCAAACATGAGCAATGTGTCCTTATTTAGACAAGGCAGTCTGCGTACTGCATTAGTGACAGAGTAGACAGGAAGCTATCAGTAAGAGCTCAGATTTGGGCGCAGCATTGACCAAGGAAAGTATGTGATGGATAGATAATTACTGTGCTGACAGTTTCTACTGCAGTGTTGCAGGTTAATCAGTCGGCATGATGTTATTGGTTTAAGCTCCAGTTGGGTAGGCGTGTCTGTGTGCTTGTTTGTGTGCATTTATGTGTGTGTCTGTGTGTGTCTTTGAGTGTGAGAGACAAGTCATAGCACTGTGTCATAAAACATATGACACCATCCTTAAGCGATTCAGTTTTAACTATTCACTTGAATATTTTGAGAAAACGTACAAAGATTGAAAGATTTGTGTGTGTGTGTGTGGGTGTGTTTGTGTGTGTTCTATGTGTTGTTGCATAAGGCTTTTGAAAGACCAGAGGTGTTTGTGTGTGTGTGTGTGTGTGTGTGTGTGTAACAAAAAGAGGAGAACCCCCAGCATCACCTAAATCTGACTGTGAGAGCTTAATTTATCATGCAGAGGCAGCAGCTGCAGCTGCAGCTCTTCCATCTGAAACACACACACACACACACACACACACACACACAGCCAAACACTGTATCATCTTTGGCTGGTGATGTGTGTATGCAAGTGAACATTTGCATTTGATAAAACATTTCTATTTTCACTTTCATTACATTTTTTTAGAAAGAAACATAAAAAAGAGTCAAAATTATAACTGTGTAAATGTGCTTTAGGTAAATCATATATTTCCCCTGTATTTAGACTTTTACAGTTATTATGACAATTGACTGAAAATATATATATTTTTTTATTAATAACAGGGATGGCTAAAAGCTGTAACAATTTGATCCATAAAATAGCACTTCCCGCGGTGACGTAGGCTATGAGAAAGAGAGTCGAGCCACTCACATCATTGAAGATAGTAAGCCCTTGTCCGGCGGTGTGCAGCGGCGGTTGTTGCTGCTGAGCCCGAAGATGCTTCTGTTTGGCCGACTGCAGGCACATAGTGATCATCTCCGTACAAGCCAGCATGTTTGGACGCGTCGAGGCACACCTTGATTGCGGGGGATCGCTCAAACTGTTGGCGGGGAAAGGCTGAAGTAAAGTAACGGATGGATGTCTGGGGGAGAGGAGAGGAGAAGCAGGCTGCAGGTGAGGCGGATATCAAGTGAAACCCAGCAGGCGGAGACTCAGAGATGCTCTGCAACTTTGTGGTGCGCTGCTGAGCAGAGCACCCCCCCACACACACACACACACACACGTACACACCCACCCACCCACCACCACCACCAAATGGAGCCGCTGTGATTGGCTCGCCGTGCATCTGGATCAGCTGCTACCATCGTCGGGACCAAATGCCCCCTAGCCTCTGACAACCTTTCCTGAAGCAGTTACTTCCGTCAATGCATGAACCTTAAGTAAAATCCCATATTTAAATGTACAAACTTCGGAATCAGAACTAGAAATCATTTATCGACTATTACATAGGCTATTATGATAAAGATGCAGGCTGCTTTTTAATCTTGTGTCGTGCATCTTACGGTTCAGGGGTCAAATATGCAGTCAGCCCAAAATTTAAATGTAAAATCTGAATGTCACTGACAGTGACGCATTCGTGTGGACGCCAACTTTGAGCTGTGACACTCCGCTAGAGCAACTTTTGACAGACGCCGCCATCTGCTGGATGTCGGGAGTGATTGCTTTTACCCTCCATTTTTAAATATATATATTCCATTATGACTCTATTCAATTCGGTTGGCTATTCTATTGCATCCTACTTAGGCTATTATAAACGTGTTGTTACTATTGCATAACCGAGGTAGGGCCTTGGATTGGAGAGCTGTAGGACTCAGCCCTGTGGTCTGCACTACTTTTAAGTGTGTGTGTGGGGGGAGAAAACGATCGACAGTGTTAATAATTAGATGCTTAGATTAAATATTTCGTTGGTTTGGTTTTTACAGTGTGCTTCAAATCAGCATTGCGAACTAGAAACTTCCCAGCAGTAGGCTCACACGAGGGGCGGAGCAGAGAAACTCCAGAGCGACCCTTCTAGATGTTCTCTTCCTGAACTTCGGGTCAGTTTCACTTTCCGTTCTACCTGCCAGCGGCCGAGAAGCGAAAGCTGGCGGACGCGGCGGCAGAAGGCGGGAAACAAAGTAGTTTAGTCCTCCCTAAAGTACCCTTCTTAACATTAAGTCGACCAGAGGAAGTGTGTGCTGGATGCGGACAGGACTTGCAGCAGCGCGACGCTCGAGGAGGTTGGAGCTGAACGGGTCTCGCACGCAGCCGCATTCTGTCACAGCCTCACCTCGATGTTGGCGCGGTACCTGTACTTGTGTTACCTGTCGTTCCAGGTGTAGTTATGGCTTCTGAAGTTACACCGAGAGTCAATTTGAAAGAAGGTGAGCTGCTCGACTCAGTTTCGATTTTATCTAATCTAGTTTTTTAACACTAAATTCTATCATAGGCGTTTCAGATGCTAGTGAAAGCGGGTCGTTGTTTTGATTAGTCACACACCTACGTTCTCTCAATGCGTAAACAAGTCCCGCTGAGTTAAAGTGCAGTCCAATGGAACTATTTCTTATTTGGCAACTCTCTTGGTGTGAGTATTGGTAGAAGGGCGGAGAGAAGACTATAGACAATGCGCCACATAATACACAAAACAGTGCCATCCAATGGTAACAGCCATCACTAAGGAGAAATGAAGTGTATTGACGATAAGTCACGTGAGGAAAGGATCTCTTGCCTTGCTCCCTGCAGCGGAGGAACTCACCCTCTCTCTGAGTGAAGCGCTCAGCAGCGGGGACGGACAGGAAGCAGTCAGGCTGTGCCAGAGACTGTCACAACTCTCTGTTCCAGTGACTGTCAGCATCAACAGTCAGGCCTACCCTCAGGACTCCATAAGGTGGGGACACAACTGTGTGTGTGGGCATGTGTCTGTGTGTGAGTTCCTTATTTTGGCCACATGTTTCCAAGACAGACAACCCAGATTGGCCCTGTTTTGAAGGGGCCCTGCTGAGTTTCTAGAGCAGGGTTGCAGTGTGTTTAGAAATCGGGATCAAGTTGGCCTAATGGACAAGGCTATGACCATGAAGTATGGCAACAAGAGATGCACAACAACAGTGTGTGCATGCATGTAGGCATGTGCCTCTGTGTGTGGTTACTAGCTAGAAATCTGAAAATCAGTATGAGGCTATTACGCAATAAGCCAAAAAAAATAAATAAATAACACGGCTGGTTCCGCTGTTTTCTGTTCTGTAGGTTGTGGGTTGGAGTGGAGGATGCTCAGTCAGATAACTACATCCCAGTGACTGTTGTGGTCTCGTGTGACATGACAATTGCACAACTTAAAGACAAGGTACTGATGTGACAGCAGACACTTGCAGCAGATGATCTACAGCATTTTTTTTACTTTAACATCCGTAATATCTTACTAACCTCTGAAACCTCACCTCATCAGTGATGAGAACTATAAACATGGAACTGAGCCGCAGTCTACTGAGTCTGACCTTTTCCCTGTTTCTTTTTTGCTAGTTCCTTTGTATTGTTATCAAACAGTATACCATAGTAGAATATATATACATTTTAGAGTGTTAATGTCATTTATAACATGGTATCTAATTTATGCTACAATTCTGTCATATACAGATTTTTTGTGTGTGGCTTTATTTAAATGCATGTACATGAACATTGGCACAAATACAGTGCATGCATGCTTTCTGTTCATTCAAGTTACAGTCATTTTAAAAACAAAACAAATTGAAACTTATGTGAAATCGAAAATTCCATTAAAATGATCTCTCTATCCCTCAATTTATGCCTGCAGATCAGCCATGACTTTGGGTTCTCCCCCACGCTGCAGCGTTGGGTGATCGGGAAGCGGTTGGCTAAGGACCAGGAGACGTTGTACAGCCACGGTGTCCGTCAGGACGGAGACCAGGCTTTCCTTTTTATCCTCTCCGCCAATGCAGCTCATCTCACACGGCAGCAATACAAGCAGGACCAGGAGCAACAACGCATAGAGGGTCAGTGACACACACACATCCACACACACACGCGCACGCGCACACACACACACATCCACACACACACGCGCACGCGCGCGCACACACACACACACACACACACACACACAGAGATCAAGGCTGCAAACAACAGTTACTGTATTTTCTTTGTCAGTTTATCTCTTCAATCACTTTTTTATCTGGAATTTTTTCAGTAACAGTGCCTATTTAATATCATTGAGTTTTGGGTACAAATAAAAAAACTACTTGGGCAATACTTATGAATCGGGCAAAGTCTGATCAAATAATAAGATGACAAACCAAAGCAACTGGCCAATCACACGTTGCAAACTTGTGTTCTCTGACAGTGTTTGCTAATTGATACAGTAACATTTTGGTCAGTACTGAACATATATTAAGACCCAACTTGATTACAGGTGGAATCAACAAGTCAACTTACCAGTTACATACATTTTATGGAATGTTAATCTATTCTTAGACATCTTGGAGTCCATGCAGTCCATGCAACTTTTACCCAGAGGGCTGGGTGGAGGTGATGGTGAGAAGACAGCTCCTCCCCCACAGACTAAACATGCTCCTCCTCCTCTTCTTCCTAAACCCCGAACTGCGACTAGACCCGTTGTGCTTCCTAAACCTCAGGTCAGGATAAAAACTCTGCTTTCGTATGTCTGTAAGTGTCTACAGAGTGTGTGTCCAGGGGCTTTGCAAGCATACTGTGTATCTGTGTTTGGGTGTAGTTGGGCTGGGCCTGTGCTATGTGTACATTCGTGAACAAACCGACGCGTCCAGGCTGTGAGATATGTGGAGGGGAACGGCCAGAGGATTACAAGGTGCCTAACATCTACCAGCCAGACCAGCAGGAGGTGCTTCGAATTCAGCAGGAAAAGCTGGCCATGTTGCAGTATGAACAGGTAACAGTGCTGTCCATAGCAAAATCAGGAAACTAGGATTTCTGAAATACTTTAAAATCAAACTTTAACCTATTCCTGGTCTCCAAGACTCATTGAAATATATAGTTGTTGTGTGGGGACCAATCGACAACAGGCCTGCAACACAGTGCAGCTGGCAACTTAGCTGGAGTCATCTTTGTATTTGTGCACTCCGTGGCAACATTACACCTGTACTATCTACTGCAATTCAGTGCGGCAGCCCTGCCTTAAATTCTACCTTTGTGAAGTTTATAATGATCAGTTTTTGTTGATATTGTTGGAAATTAGTACATTTCATAAATATTTTATATATTATATATATATATATATTATTGAGGTCATAGTTAAAGGTGGTGTTGTACTGGACTACATTATACTTTAAGGTGTTTCTAATTTTTCGTCCTACCTATTTACATACATGAGGGGGGCAGAATATTAGAAACACCTCTCAGTATAATGCAGTCCAGTACAACACCCCCGCTAACCACTGCGTAGCCTTAATGCTAAAACATATAATTGAATTAACACGTCTATGACAGTGTAAAAAAAAAAAAAGACAAACACTGAACATTAAAGGCATCATAAAAGTGGGATGTATGGCCGAACAGGTACACTGGATTGCATTAGATTGGACAGGTGTACCCAAAAAAGGGACCAATGAGTGTATAGTAAGCCGGAGGTTTGTTTGCAAGATTTCCAGCTTTCCAACGAGGTTTTACATTTATGGAAAAAAAAGAAAATGCCCGTGGTCCACATCAGCCAACAGCTTAAAAGCTTTTTACTTTTGGTTCTGCGACACCATTTTGTTAAAATTCCAGTTTTGAAGCTACACAATATTGCTGTTCTGTTTTTGAAATTTGAAACATTGTGATATCTTGCTGATGAAAATGTGCGCATGGGTCTTTGTTAGGCACAGAGCTAATTTCGTCACTAATCAAAAACCAGATACATGTACTAATTTTGGGAAGTAAAAAACGGAAAGTTGATCTGTGCTGATCGTGACTCTCCTGTACAGAACAGTCTTTATGATATGCATGAAAAATGCAGAACCAATTGATGTCACTTATAAACTACACAACCAAACAGATTGAAGTATGCGTAAGTAAACATAACACCACCACAGAGCAGAGGCCATCAAAACTTTGGTGATGCTCTTGGAAGCTATTTGTTCTCAACAGTCTTCAGCTGATTCACTTTCTACTTTCTGGAAACACAGAATTGCGATGTTGGCAACGAGTCATGACAATTTGTCATGAATCTCTTTTATTGTGATTGCCTCCCTCCGCTTCTGGGTGATGAAGGCTCAGCAGGAGGAACGAGAGAGGAACTACCTCTACTTGTTGGCAACAGAAGACCAGCACCTTATCCACAACACCACAAAGACGGACTGTCCCATCTGCTTCTTCACCCTGCAGCCAGAAGAGGGCATTGTTCTCAGAGAGTGTCTACACACCTTCTGCAGGTCTGACAGCAGTAACTGATTGTGTAGCTCTGTCATACATGATTTAAGTGATAAAAGTATTCTGTCCGCTTTCTAGAAGTCTACAATGGCCACATAAATGCCATTATCTGCAAAATTTGCAACGGTTATTATTTAATGCATTTAAACATTTGCCTTTGTCTTGTGTGTGTGTGTGTGTCCTTGATCAGGGAATGTCTAAAAGGGACAATAGTGAACAGTGATGATGCAGAGGTGTCCTGTCCTGAAAAATGTGAGAGCAAGCTACTGGACCGAGAGATCAAAGCGGTGAGTGTAAGACGGGAGAACAAGAAACTTTCAGAATGGACGGTCAAAACGTCACAACCGAAAAGGTGATGGGAAATAATAACATACAAAAAGTAATAATAATCTAGACAGTTACGTGTTACGACTGTGACCCGATTTTAATTTCAGTTGTTTAAGTGGACAATGATCACAGAAAATTGTTACAATTAAAATTAGCACATTAGCCTTTGAGAGTGTTGGCCTAATGTAATATGACATTTCACTGTGTGTGTGTGTCTGCACTGCTTGGACTAATAAAAAAAACAAACCCCAGATGGTTTCTTATTGTTCTTTCAACCTGCCTGTAAAATGTAAGAACTTGTAAGTTAAGGAAGGCAGGGATTTTTCATTCATCCTTAGAGGAATGTGTGGCACAAAAGCACATTGTTAATCTTAATTATTTTAGAAAATCTATTCCAGTAGAATAGAATGATTTCAGCTCACATCATCTACAGTGAATGGCAAGTCAGTCAGCGGAGGTGGGGATGAACTTACAGTAATATTAGGCTGTAGGCACTGACAATTTGCACATTTTAAAATAATTTTTCCAAACTCCTCCTGGGGGAAAAACCCTGCTTCTGACAGACGGCAGGTCACAAGTTCTTAATATCTTTTCCATAAGGTTAACAAACCGACATTATGTACACCCTCACTCTCTCTCTATTGCCATGGATACAGCTGCTCACCGAAGAGGAGCACCAGCGCTTTCTGGAGCTGCGTCTGAACATCGCAGAAAGCCGCTCGGAGCACAGCTTCCACTGCCAGACTCCCAACTGTCGCGGCTGGTGCATCTACGAGGACGAAGTCAACGAGTTCCACTGTGAACTCTGCGATGAAACCAACTGCATTCTCTGCAGGGTAGCTTTCTGACATTCACTGTACTAACTGCCCAAGATTTTCTTACAAAGTAGTAATAATAGAGGCACCAAACATAAAGGAAGTTGTGTGGGTTTGCAGGCGATCCATAATGGCATGAATTGTAAGGACTACCAGGATGACCTGCGCATCCGAGCAGAGAACGACCAGGCGGCTCAGCAAACTAAGCACTTGCTAGAGGTAGGTCAACCTGTGTCAACGTGTGTGCTAACTGTGCTCCTTGGTGCTTGCGGATCAGTGTGGATCGAGAAACGCATTTAGAACAGTAACAACTCTGTTACAAATAGACAGAAGAGCACAGCACTTGCTGTGCGGCACTACAATTTTGCGCTGGTGCAGTACAGGGAATTCTGAAGGGTCTTCAGTGTAGCTAAGTGCGTCGTTACATCCTGTAGCAGTCAACTAAAACGCTGGTAAACATTAAATGGGGATATTTCATTATTAAAAAGACATTGCATAGAGCATTACATTATTTAATCTTGTCTGTAAATATTTTATGATGAATCATGAATTAAACCAGAAACTTGTATTGGAGTGTGGACTGGATTCACTTCTAGGATACTCCTTTATCTACAAACTGGGAGGGCTGGTGGAGTGTCTGTTCTCTTTAACTTTAATTTTAAGCGCTCGTTTATCAATTTGGGGTTCGAAAGTACGATTGAGGGATTTTCTTTTCCTATAGTGAAGTCGACTTCCAATCCTGCCCAATGAGTTTTCTAAGTTCCGGCACTGACCCCGGCTTAGTTAGATGTATACCATATATTTTTATATCCATTTTAATATGTTTCCGGCTCGGTGTTCTTAACTCAGACTGATTCCTTCAGTTCGGTCTGTGCTAGGGCCGACCACTTCAGGACCGACCTACTTAAAGGAAAGTGGCCAGGGGGGGTGTCCCATGATCTAAGATCATCATATTATTTTTCAGTGAGGTGGAAGAATGGTATTAAGTAACCGTTTAATGTTGCTGTTTTGTGTACTTTTTAAAATAACCATCAAGCTTCTTGAGTTGCATTTTTTGTACTATGAGTGTTATCCACTGTTGATTGTCTGGGTACTTGCATGTTTGTGCATTTCTCCCTATGGTTACTTTACATTTTACGTGGTTTCACTCAATGTCATTTTAGAGCCTGCTACAGAATGGGGAGGCCATGAAATGTCCGCGGTGCGACATCATTGTCCAGAAAAAAGATGGCTGTGATTGGATCTGCTGTTTGATGTGCAAGACGGAAATCTGCTGGGTCACCAAACAAGCTCGCTGGGGACCAAATGTAAAAACATTCACTTGCAATAGAGAAAGTATTTGTTTACAGTGTTGATTCAGTGTTCAGGAAAGTTAGCTCATGCGTTTCAGCTGTACATATAACTTTTTGTTTTGTTGTATTTTACAGGGCAACGGCGACATATCTGGTGGCTGTAAATGCCGAGTCAATAATCAGCCGTGCCATCCCAACTGCCAAAATTGCCACTGAGGCAAGCACACTAATGACAACACACGCAGCTGCAAGTGCATGCACTGTCTGAAGAAACGCAGACCTCAGCCAATGCGTATGCTGCTAGCTTAATGCTGGCTATATTAATGTGTTCTTTTGATACATTTTACCTTTTGCCTTGTTTTCAATGGTATGCGCCTTTCTTCAATGGTGCAGTAACCACAAATATATAATGCTACACACAAGCTATACAAACTGCTAGCTATATCTTCTACATCTCCACAGCTGAGGTAACAACTGTTACTGTGAGAAATTAAGCTTTACTGGCATCTTCTGCTATAATAATGCTTTTTTTTTTTTTTTTTGACGCATTAATGCTTAATATATGTTTTGACCTCAGGCTACTGCGTTCGTGACAGTTCAGTTTGATGAGGCATCAATTAGAATTGCGTTTACTTGAGTTTGACTTCAGCTCAAACTTTGATTGGACACCAAAATCAAATGTTTTTTAATCTTTCTGGTCAAAACTGCAAGAAAAGGCTGATACTCAAATACACAAAATGCCACTCAACAGCTAATAATTACATAATAAGGAATTGTTTTTTCCCTTCGTGAAGTACAGCTACAGCTAATTAACCACAACTAACTATTAATTAATTGTTTATTTTTCCAACTCCAACATTTAGTCTATAAAAAACCATAACTACAGACAAATGAATTACAATTACTGGAACCCAGAGGGTTGTCTAAGAAGATTTTTTGATGTTGTAACCCATATATGTTTGCCGTTTTTGCTCGAAAAGCGACTAAAATTATGAATTTCTTATGAGAGTTATGATAGCAATAGATTTTCTTTCAGTCGACTAATCAAACTGGTGAAGGATGTTTTAAGTGTTTACATTGAATGAATGTGTTGATAATGCAAAACAAGCTGCTCTGATGCACTTAATAACTTTGAAATATCAGGTTGAAATGTGGAACGGTGGACAAATAATGATGCTTTATTTTTGTAAGGTATTCAGGATGTTATCTGTACTTCTTAAGCTAGTAACCAATGTACTATATTTACTTCATGTCCCCTATCTATTAAGTTTGCTGGGTTTCACTTGCATGTTCTTTAAGACATGCAATAAAGTGGAACCACCAGCATAGCATACTGGCATTGTTGTAATACAATGAAATGAGTTATGATAAAGCTCAAATAGCTGAATCTAACAGGATAGCTGAAGCTGGTAAGATAAGCCTGACAAAGTATAGTTTAGGCTAGATAAGGTTTAGCCAACATAGTGATGAGCCTTACTGTCCAAACTGAGTCAGAGATGTCCTAAAATGGCCAATAGGAAGCGCTGTTTTTGAGGATGTGTAAAATTGAGTAATTTCAATCAGATTAACTCCTTACTGGAAAATGTCCTTACTGTATTAAAATGGCATTTCGTTGTAAGATCTACCGTGCAAATCTTAATACCGGTATACTCATAGGTCACAATATGTACTGTTATCAGGTGTATATGAATAAGTTTACACAGTGACATCTAAATCTAAATAAATACACTTTCTATCGACATTTTCACTCTAGTTTATTAGCATTCTCTTATACATCTTTACATTAGTATGACAGATTATAACAAAATAAACATAAAAGGCAGAGAAATCATTTAGTGCAATGAAAATAAATAAAAACCACCGAGTGCAGATACATGGTGCATTACAACATTGCTGAACAACTATACTCTCAAAGCATCCTTGGACATGTTCCAGGTCACCTTCATTTTAATTTCAGTTTCTAGATCCCTCACCAGCTGAGTCATTGGTTCACTACAAAAGGCAATAAACCAATAAATCAACTTTAATATAGAAATGGGAGGCCCAAGTGGTCAGTTCCTAACATACCAAAAACTTCTCTGTGACGTACGACGTAGGTGACCAAGAACTCAAGTCAATAATTCTGAAGACTGAAGTTGAGCAAAATACATCATAAGTATTACAGACAAACCAAATTCACAACCTTAGAATTAAGTGCTCTGACAAGCTATTTGCTATGTATTTTGACTTGGCTATTCAGGTGAGTGTCATACCACTGAAACCATTGCAATCCCCTATTACTATAATATGTGATTGAATGAATATGACTGGAACATTGGAATGAGCTGGACTGCCTCTGAAATGCAAATGCTACACACAAAGTGATCCAGCTTACTAACATACGTGTGTTCAAATAAAGCTAAATTCATGTTTAAAACTAAAATATTGGACAGCATTAATTTGAAGGCCCAGGAGCCTTTTCCGACCAGAGCACCATTACAGTAGGAGTGAGCAAAGCGCCTATCAGACCAATTTTAAAATAATTTTGCAAAACTAATGCAGTCAGTGCAAAATGTGCCAACACAAGAACTACCATATCTGCTTCAGTTACTTGCCCATTTATCCCAGCTTTGATAATTTCTGTTACCAGGCATTGCGTGAGTGTGTTGCTGAACTATAAAGGAGAAATATAATCATCTGCTCCAGGAAAAGTGACACAGAAAACATAGCCTAGTCATTTCGGGCCATGAAACACAGGCACATTTTCAAGATTAGGCAACCAAATAACTGGGTGAATATGTAATTGGAAAGTTCTAGTAAAACTATTTTGATATAGTTGATTTTCTTTTTTTACTTCCTGGACTGTGAAAAAAGCTATATTCGATTCTGGGACCTAATTCTCAGATTTAAGTTTTGAGGAAGATACTTTTTTGTCTCGAGTAAAAAGGCATATTCAAACAACATAAAAGGGACAAAATAACCAAAAAAACATAGTAAAATGGTGACCTTAAAAAGTGCCTGTGTGTCATGACCATTTATTTACACAGCTGCTTACATAACTATAAATTAAAAAACAGTAAATTATACAAAGAGAGGATTCTAACAATCCTCTATTTGGTCTCAGTCCAGGTATCAAATAGATAACAAATGGGTTGCGCCCATACATACAAACAAACACACACACACTCCAGTTCTCTTAATTGGCAGCAGTTTCAAGTTTAGTTAGTGAGTCCACCGAGCATACATCTCTTATGTGAGCATAACTCAATATCTGATTATCCTAATACCAAATATAAATAAACTTTAATAGTCACCGTCAGTAATAGTTCTTAGAAATACAGTCCCTCCATTATAATAGGATGGATTCTTCACTTCAGAACACCAGCAGTTGTTGCTGTTACACTGGTGCACGCTCTTCAGGAGTCATTAAAAGGGCCCGAAGCTGGGGCCTTAGAAGCCCTACATAGGACGTTTAGACCCATCCTTGAAGGCGAAAGAGGAGCGCTAACTGGTTCAGTTTAGAAAGCACACTCCAGACAGCGTTATCGACTGCAGGGTTGGTGGTTTAATTAATTAAAGGGTTCTTGGAAACAGACCCACCAGCTAGATTCAGTCAAGGACAGATAGGTTGGAACACAGGGGTAAAAGAGGAGCAGTTCAAGGAAACAAGTCCAGTTTGGGGGCCCACTCCAGGGCAGTGTTGACCACAGCGAGAGCTGCTGCCCCCAAAGCCACCGTCAGACCCATGACAGCCAGCCGAACAAACCGCCGTGTTGCTGAAGGTTGGGCCACCGCCACTACCGAGTTCGCTGCTGAGCTCTCCAGTGCAGCTTGTTTCTGTCTGCGTCGGCGACGGAGAACAGAGTCTGGCCGCTGTTGAGTGGACGCAAGGTCAAAGTCCTTAAAGGTAGAGCTTGCCATGCTTAGGGGGGAAAAGGGACAGATACATAGAGACAAAGAAATACAGAAAATGAAAGTGTTCGTTAAAGAACAGTAAGCAAGTGGAGTTTTTGAGAAGTAGAAGAAAGTGAAATATGATTACTATATATCTCTAATATAAATTACAATATTCAGAGAGCAAATGTAGAAGATGGTAATCCTAAGGAGTTAAGTACCTTTCATGTGAGGCAGCCTCTCTAGCCAGTTCAGAGGGAGGGAACTGAACAAAGAGGTCTCCTGCACGGCTGATGAGCGTCTCATACGGCAGATCCTGGGGAATCTGAGACAGCAGGTGATGAACCATGGCCATATCGCATTCACACTCCAACACCTCCTCCTCTCTGTACAGTACGATCTGCAGCACAAGTACCAATAACACATAAAAGGCACATTGGTAACTACGCATTGATAGCTGAACAGGCTATTACCCATTAGAGATGCGAGGACTTAAGAGTGACATGACTGAGATGAATAGGTCAGCCAAACTTGAGTCGTTGTCATGTTTTAATACAGCTGCAGTGACTCGATTTTATAGGGATGGACCACTCAGCCATGGATAGTGGCCCACTGCCTTGACACAATGGGGTATTATAATGATAATAATAACAACAACAACAGCAACAACAATATAGCAGCAAGCAGCAATGATCTGGTTCCAAGCAGGTTTGGAGCACTTGGATGCTTGTTTCTTATTTAATTGACCGCAAAACACTTGATTTTCTTGAAAATAATTCATCGTCGTAATCAATATATGCTCATGGTTTGTTGAGGTATACAAATCTACTTTAAGAAACATTTGATGTAGCTCACGACCGTCAGTGTAGACACGTTTCACATGACTACATTTGTTGCCATTTTAATAAAAATGTATTGGCTTGTATAATTGAAACAGATTGACATATTGAAATGTCTTTACCAAGTTAGGATCCGTGAAGTTTGTAGATGATCCTGACTAGGTTTTGGAGTGACTGGCTAAGTGGTTTCTGACGAGATGTCGAAAATAGGATTTTGAGAAAATGAAGATGCAGATGATTTAAGCGATTAAAATGATGAAAGAATTCTGACTCGAGATAATTGCAAAAACGTAAACTTGATTATTACCGTCCCACCTTGAGGTCAATGAGTGTCATTTTATGTCCCTGAGTACCTGTCCCTCCACTTGGCAATTTATGTTTCTAGGTCCTGTGGTTTTTGCTGCACAAACACTTTTAGCGGTAAAAAAAAAAAAAAATACATAATATACCCGTAAGCGGTCACAAAGGCCTCTTGCACAGTGAAAATACTATGTGTGGTATCCAAAGCATCAAATAAAAAGAACACCTCTTCAAATGATGACTCCTGGCCTCCGACTCACAAATTGATAAATGTAGCTCATACAAATGCCCTATAATTGATTCAGCAGACTTCGTTCATGTACTGTAAATAAAAGATCAATTTCAAAATTAGTCCCTCTGAATTGAAAAAAAATAGGAGCGCTGATTATAGAAAACTCACCACAGCAGCAAAGTAGATGGGCATCAATGGATGGCAGGCCAGGAAGAAGTCATACAACCGGACAACATGGCGGAAGTCTGACAGGACGTGGCCAAACCAGGTGATCAGCCAACTGAGAGCGAAGACTGTACCCACCTCAGCCCTAAGAATCAATCAATAAATGACAAAGATCAACTTACATCGGCACACAAAACTGTAACGCGTCATGCTCCACGTAGTTGGAGGATACAGCCAATAATCAAATTAACATATCATCCATTACGGACTTCTCTTTGAAGAATACTCATGATATTGGAATCGTTGCTGGCGGGCTCTTTGCTGAAGATACAGTTGTGTCTGTCTGCCGAGAAACCCTACTGGTTAATGCATCATTCATTTCTGATATTACATATTGGATGTTTCAACATTTCATAATTAGAACTTTTTCTCATTTAGCATGTGGCTTGAAATGTCAAAGCTCATAATAGTAATGGTGCTTTTAGAATGGCAACAGTGGCAACAATTCACATTAACTACCACCATAGATCACTGTAAACCTCCTGAAACAATTGACAGGGATGGCAGGATTTAGGAAGCCTTTTAATATTCTTAACCTCACGTCTTTTTTTATAGCTGCCTTAACTTGCAAATACTGCATATAAAGAGGATGGATATCTCATTTTGCCAGGTTTCATGTCTTTGGCCTGTTATCGGTAAAACAGCAGAGAGTCTTACTGTTGCATGAAGTCATGCACATCAGGGTTGACCCTCTCAATGATGGGCATCAAATAGTTAAGAATGTGTTTTGTGTTGTCCATGGTAGGATCCATGAAGTCCCTGAAAAAGAGGACAGAGAGCATTTTTAGAGTGCACAATAGACCATTGTTGCCGGAGATGAAGGCAGGAGGCAGGGCGGGAAATGATATTTTCTATTCTCACATGTTGACTCATAAAGAATGAAAAGCTGAGAAAATAGGTAAAGCTGCTGAAGATTAGTTTATGTATACAGTATATGGTAAGTACCTGAGGTGATGCGTGGAGAGCTTTTCCACAAGAGCAGTTGCAAGGCGCTCTTCCAGGACCAATAAGAAGGTCACCACAATGTCATGGTAGCCTTGGTAGTAGTGCAGCTGGGGATTACGTTTCAGAACTAGGAGGATGATGTCTATTAGCTCTTCCTGGAGAACCTCCCTCTGCTCATCTGGCATACCTATACAAGTCCACCCAAAATATAATACAGTTATTACTTTATATAGTGGGCATGCCACTACATCAATGACCCCATTACTATGAAATGTCAGTTGTGCAGCAATACCAACATTTCATAGCCAGTGCAGTCATGATGCGTTCATGCTGACTTATACTGGCGTATGACCAACCAATGTAGAGAGTGCTTGTTGCAATATACTCCTCAATCAACTTGAAGATAATCCAAGTAATTTAGGAGGATGAATGGAAACATTCAATGCTGGTTCACCTCTAAGTCAAACCTGCCAGAGAGAATTAATGGAAATAAATAAATAATGTAATTCCAAAATGTCAGGATAAAACCTAATCGGCACAAATTCTGCTGTGCTCGGAGTAATACGTTAACATTTTTTTTAAAAGGACACTTCTCGAAAAATACACTACAGTATATTGATGCTGAGCCCCCCCCCCCAAAAGTAACAATATTAAATTTCACAGTTTTATTTTGAACGCAGAACTGTTTGATTTCCAGCTGATCTCTGACAGACGTCACAGATCAAACTTCACTGAGATCATCAGAAAATAGGCATTTTTCCTACCACCAGAAATGTATTTTGGGTGCTCCCTCAAGTATAGTGTTTAATCAATAGATATTGATTTGACAATCAGAGTAGAAAATACAGCTGCAAATCTAAAGAACTCTTCTGGAATTTTTGTCTGTGTGCCAAGTTGACTACCAGCAAATTTAACACTAACACTTGACATTGCATTGGTCTGTAGAATCATAAAGGTAGACTTTCTTAAGTGAATGACATTTAGTCATTTCAAGAGGCAAAAGGATGGCTTCATAAAAAGAGCTGAAAGCACTTTTTTTACACAAAGTTTTAAAAAAGGTGGCATTTTAATTTAACTCAATGTAACAACACTAATTATCAACACATTTCAAATGAAAACCGACCCCTCTGCCCCTGAGTAAATATGTTTTTTTCTTTCTGGTTCAAAGATAGTAAAGAAAATCCCTCCATTTACACAAATTATAAGTGGCAATACAGTATAATTAACACATTCATTTGCAAGTCAGAATCTCTAGATTCGGTGCAAGGGACTGGTGCCCCACAGCCTGGTTGTGGGTGTATCAGTATTTCTGAAGGAATATACAAACAGGGCTTCATGAAACAGTTCTCTGAACAAGCACGGGCTCTACTCACCAGGTGGGAACCTCCGCAGTGAGCGCTGGACATCCAGCAACACCTGGTTGTAGTCCTTGTTATTCTCCCGCTCTACTTTTACTGAAAAGGACATCAGCATCACCTTACACTAGTCAAATACTGTACGTGGGAGAGCATGCACCTGCTAAGAGACCTGTGTGTTCATATTTGTCATGCACAGTGGGAAGGGCAGGTATGTGCCATGGCATACACATAAGAAGCCTACATTGCTTGCATACATATGCACTTGTTTGTGCATATGCAGCTAACATACCTGGCTCTTGATCCAAGACGTGAGTGGGGACGTTGAGAAGCCAAGGCCAGACTTGACAGCGTATGTCATCAGTCAGCAGTCCTCCTTCACTGATAGCCATCCTCCTCAAAGCTGCCACATCCACTGGACTCGCGCTAAGGGCCTGTGTGATGTCCGCGATTTTCCTCTTCCGTCTGGTGTCCCAGTCTGAGAAACAGAAAACGCCATGTTTAACTATGCTAGCCGACGTTAGTTTGCATGGGTTTACTTTCATCTTGCGACAGACAGCGTTCATTTTACAAGCAGCTACCGTAAGTTAACACCTTTGCGGGGGTTATGGAAGGCATAACGTCAGCACGCTCCAGCACCAGACACAAGCGATCCCGTTTTTGGCAATAAAAAGGGATTTGGAAATGCTGCTGCCGAACTGCTCCAAAACATGTGATTGCCCAGAGTGAAAACAGCTAAGTTAGCTAACGTTACATTAGCGACATGCCACACTTTAACTTACCGTTAGCATGTTTTCCATTCACGGGTGACGAGGCACTAACACGTCTTGAGTTCTTCATTTTTTTCCCCTCCACTTCTCGATGTGTCCTTGTTAGATCAACTTACTTGCCATCCTTCTTTGTTTGGCTATCCCCGATGGAGCCCGGTTTTCGTGACTGCCAACTGGAAGCTAACGTTAGCAGTCTAATTAGCAAAGTTAGCTTCATACAAACACGGTCCGATAGTTAACGTTAGTTGGCTAAATTAGTTATCAAGCTAACACTACGCTGCCCTGGTTCCGAAACTGCCCTTTTCAGCAACACAGCCATTATTGTTCAGACCACTGACAAACTGGTTAACAATTAGGAAACACCGCTTAATACGGTCACACCAGTGACACGGCGACATGTTTACATCGACGGAAGCGACCAATAGGATGCATCAGCTTTAGCTAGCCCAGACAGATTGATGACGTAGGGTCAAGCTGATGATGGGCGGTGACGAGGACGAGGAGGAGGCGGTGTCCCCCGTCCCTGTGTTGATCAAATAGCCTAATAGCAATGACGATAATGATAGTAATAATAACAATAATGCTTCATGTCTTTGAATTGTAGATATATAGTTTGATAGTTGCTTGATAGATCGCTTGCTTTGGTTGATGTTGGTGTTTATTTTTTTATGCTCCTGGGGTGGAATGCAACTAAGTAGCCTACATATAGCCTATTACATGCACCTTAATTGAGTATTTGCATTTTCTTCTACTTAATTGGACACCTTGCACTCTATTCCAGAGGGAAATATTGTAGTTTTGCTGTATCTGACAGCAATAGTTAATGCTGAATAAGTTAACACGTCAGTATAATAATCAGAATTCAACAGCATGTATAATGACAGGAGCCATTCTGCTGCATACTTCGAGTAGCCTACATTTTGCTGATAATACTGCATTTTCAAATAATTTGAATGCAGGAACCTTGTTTGTTATTGAGTATTTTACCACTGTGTAAGTAAAATATCTGAATAGGCTACTTCATCCACTGAGTTATACCTTAAATTAAACCAGTAAGGTCAGTAAACTCAGTGGTTTATCCTGCTACACACCGCACTGTAGGCTGCTATAGTGAATAGCCAGTAACGTTAATGTAATTCGGCATCATTTGTTATGTGCATAGATGTTCATCATGTGCCTCTGAGTCATAAACAAATCCATGGTGCACATTGACTGCTAGGTGTGGCGTGTTAGTTCTGATGAAACGAAAACGAAAATGACAGAGGATTTTAATAGCAGCTTCCTGGACTGAGCAGTGTGAGCAACAGGGAACCGGAGACAGAAACCACCGACGGAGCAGGGTGGATGCTGTAATAATAGCAGACAGAAAACAGGCCTGCTTCATTTTTTAAAGCCTGATGTTGGTGGACATATTGACGTCAAGTGGATGTCAGTTTTGGTAAGTTCTCTCTTTCTTTTTGTCGCGGTTGGGGGTTAGGGTGGAAGTTATAGAGACAGCCGGCTGAATTATTAGTTATATGAATGAAATATAGCACTGAGAATAAATGAGGACCCGAATTGATAATGAACAAAATATTGTCAGTAGCAATCTACATAATTATTGCGTATAGCACATGAGAACATTAGAACCAACAAAAGGCTTTGCACATGTGCTGTCTTGTTGGTACCTGTAAAGCCTTAGGGTATTTCAGCGGGTCCTGCCAACATTTCGTGGTCAAAAGCTCTTTTCCGATTTCTAGTGAAAAGAAACCTACAAACACTCCCATGCAAGTCCTTCGTGCATCCAGTAGATGGCACCCTTCATTTATGTTAATTCTTTCCAATTGCAAGCAAAGTAGCCTTCACTCTCAAAAAGCAATGGAATAAAATATGCATTGCAATTAAAAATGTCACACATTACAATTACAGTTCCAGAATAGTTCAAATGAAGCCTGCACCTATTACTGAGGGCATTCCAACACATACCACGGTACAGAGGTAACATTTATCTCTTGAATGATGAGATGGGCAAGCAGACAGCATGGTTTCTTCGATTTTCTCAGAAGTGACCTTGCAAATCACTGATAATAGTGAGAAACATGAATAGAACACAGTGTATGATAGTGAAGGTGTAACCAGTTCTCAGGAGTTTGTATGGGTTTATACATATATTACGCACCCTTCAAACTGTTGTGTAATCATGCTTAAATGTGTTGTTTTCACTTTCATCTTATACCTTCTTGCCACTCAGAAATCATCAGTGATACCAACCTAAATTTCACCAACTACCACATGCAAGACCATGGAAAGACTGACTTTATTAACAGGGAGAAGAGGACCTAATAATGGTAATTATACAGTATGAGAGGCAATCATTTAAACATGTACAGAGTACAAATCTAGCAAAGTAGTTACTTTTTTAATGTCTCAGTATATGAATGTTGTTGTTTCCCCAGGTACTGATGCTGGCCAAAATGAAAATGCTAATGGAGGCAGAGGGAGAAGACGAGGAGGTGCACAGGGAGACAGGGCGAGAGGAACAGAGGGCAGAGGAAGAGCACAGAGTCGGGGGAGAAGTCGAGCTGAAGGGGAGGAGACAGATGGAGGAGGAGGTGAAGGGATGCGTGGGAGAGGAAGAGGAGGAAGAGCAGGCCCAGGGAGAGGGGGTGAAAGAGGTGCAGGAAGAGAAGGCAGGGAGGAGACGGATGGAGGAGGAGGGGGTGAAGGTGTGCGAGGGAGAGGCAGAGGAAGAGGAGGAGCAGCGGACGGAGGGAGAGGGGGTGAAAGAGGTGCAGGAAGACAGTGGGGAGGAGCCAGACACAGAGGAGGAGGGAGGGGGAGAGGCGGTAATGGAGGAGAAGGAGCAGAGAGAGAGAGAGGTGGGGCAAGAAGAAACGGAGAGCAAGGTGCAGCTGAAAGAGAAGGAGGGAGATGGGGGCCAGCAGAAATGGATTTAAGGAGAGGAGGACGTAGTGTGGATAGAAGAGGAGGTAGAGGGGGTGACAGAAGAGATGGTGTGGGAGACAGACAGGGGAGGAATGAATGCAGATCAAATTCTACAGGCAGAGTCGGGGCACCACAGGGCCACAGACTGGGCTATAAAACAATGGAAGAACTCTCTGGAAAAGACCCATCTGTAGTGGCCATCACCCTGTCCTGTAACCCTGCCCTACAAGATGTCCTGAGTGGGACAAAAATGAGGCAGGACCTTGTCGAGCTCCTCTGCCTGGTGCTGAGTAAGGCCTTCAAATCACGGACAGACAGAGGCACCCTGCAGCACTTGGGTAGCATCATAAAAGATTCAGGGTTCTTCCGCACCATCCTGCCCCACTATCTGGTGGGCATGGCGTCAGAGTTCAACCTCGTGCGCAGGGCGCAATACCCACGACATCTGGAAAACATCCTGGCTATTCTGTCAGAGGTAAACAGAGGAAGGACTGAACAAAAGAATCAGTTAGTAAATTCAGCTGAAGGATAAATGAAGGAATACAAGAAAAATACACAGTGAGAGTGTGTTTGCGCAAAATAATTGCGTGAAACAAGAAGAGTTGTCTTTGATGAAGGACACGAACAGAAGTCCTCATGGACAGCTGAGTCTTTTTCGCAAACTGAGTAGTGCTTCTTTGCCGTACAGTATGTTCTGTAATTGTAGTAGATTGAATCATTTTTTAAACTATTACTTCAAAAGCAGTTGAACTAAATCCACAAATAACATATATGAACAACCTAAAAACCTCCCAATTCTTGGTTTCAAATCTTACATTATGTATTTCATTACATTTTCATGGATAAATAAACGACAATCAGAATTTAAGTTTGGGGGAAAACACCTGTTGGTAATAAGAGTTTAGTGCTCAAAAGCTCTATGTAGGTGTGGTTTGATCAGATTTTAAATATGGGATTATATATATTGCCTTAGTCTAGCTAAGTCCCGCCCACTTCAAACCAGTAAGAAAAACACATACAAAAATGCTAATAAAATAAATTATTAACAAATACAACTATCGCTCATGTGAAATAACCAACACTGTTCCAACTTTTACATAACATTTTGTGTTCCTGTAGAACTCCATTGCATCTTATAGCAAGAAGCAAAATGAGAATTTTGCCATTAACAAACCTAAATTCTGTGTTTCTAAAACGAATAATTAAAAACAAATTGTTATTTTAGCCTAATTGTGCTTCTTTCTGTTAACAATTCTTAAATTAGTAGTTGAATTCCTTGTATTTGAATGTATACATTAACAAATTATCTTCAATATATGCTTATTAGGTCCTCAGCATCTTCCCCGCTAGCTCTGTCCAGGCAGTGAGTTTGCTGCTGACACTGCTCCAAGCCTCCATCAACAACCTGAGGGCATCAGGAGTGGACATTCAGCCTCAAATGGAGGAGAGTGTGGAGAGTGTTCAGGCCCTGATCAAGCACCTCCAGGAGAAATCCAGGGAGGGTACCCTGCGCTCAGACAGGGACACTTATGCCCTTCTACCCACTGGACGTGATAACCCAGGTAATGGCCTCTTACGGATATCTTTACTGAAATGCTGTTAAACAGCACCGCACAATTAACCAGAAAATATGTTGGGATGTTTTGAAAATTGCCACACAGTTTTATAGATATGTGAGTAACAAACTCCCACTATTTATAACCCAGGTGAAGAAGAGCAGCAAGATTTCAGGAACATACCCATCTACCCAACACGTGAGGAGTTCCATCAGGACCACAGGCCCTTCCTGAGACCCAACCTCACCTCTCAGCGCTACACAAGCACCCATCTCTACCTTGACACGCACTTCCGGCTGCTGAGAGAGGACTTTGTGCGGCCACTCCGCGAGGGGATCCAGAAATTACTTCGGGACCAAATGGGAAGAGAAGGAGGAAGGAGTGATAATTCACTGAAGACAAAGCGCTTTGATGACATCAGAGTGTATTTTGACACAAAACTGGTGGTGCCCAAGTGCACTCCAACGGGACTTGCCTACATAGTGCAGTTTGACATTCAGCCACTTAAGGTTAGCCTCTGTATTAAGATGTTTGTTAAATTTAGTGTTTATATGACATTATGTTTATAAATAACACTATAGGTAGAAGGCAAATTAAAATGAATGATACTTTCCCCATCTCTCCCACAGTTTGTGTGTTGGCAGAACTCCAAGAGGCTGATCTATGGCTCCCTGGTCTGCCTGTCGTGTGATGATTTTGACAGCTTCTTGTTTGCCACAGTGTCAGATCGGGATCCCAACAGCCTGCAGAGGGGACAGGTCCAGATTACCTTTACTGATGAAAGCAGATTCAAGTTGGCCGGAATTCAGGTGGGACAGTAAAATGTGTGCAACAATTGTTGATAAGGGCAGCATGCATGCATTTGCTGATGGCAATCTGATTTTATGGTCTATCTTAATCTGCAAAAGCTATAACTGAAATGTACCTTGATTTGCCAATTTTTAAATAATGAGGTGTTTCTAATATTTAATCTACCCTCAATAATATAAATGGGGTGGAACAACATTTGAAAACCACCTCTCACTATAACTGCATAGCACCAAACACTACAGCCTCCAAAATGACCATAAAGTTGAATCAAAACCTTGCTAAGACTGTTTAGTTCCTAACATGCAGGATAGGTACAGGTCGGGGGATTTTATGGTTTTATGTTTAACAGATTTACAAAGACCTAAACTCATTTTATCTCACAGAAAGGTGAGTTGTTCCTGATGATTGAGACCACTGCCTACTTTGAGGCCTATCGGTACGTTCTAGAGGGCCTACAGGAGCAGGAGGAGGACAGCCTGCCATTTCAGAGGTAGCAGTGTGTGTCTGTGTGTATATGTGCTGTGGAGGAGGTTCACATTTTACCTTCAAGGTCACAGTTTTCGTATAATCCCACAGCACTCTCAAAACAAGGTCACATTTTTCAAAGGGCAGTAGGTTGAGAAATGATACAGAGCAAGTTCAACAATCCCACTTTTAATTGGCATGAGTTAATTATATCGCTCCAGTATTCCCAAAATGCTATCACGCATGGATGAGTTCAAAAGTTTGGTTATTGTCTGCACTCCCAGTGCCCTTCATGGAAACTACAAAGTCATGCATGAGACACTTTGCTGGCCATCTGTCTCCCAGACCTTTCTCTTGTGACTACCTGAAACAACTTTAAACTATTTTACCTTTTGAACTGCACCATGGGAGTTATCAGTAACAGAGAATTTCATATCATTTTGTTTTGCTTGTTGTTAGATGCTAATTTGGGTGAGTGTTGCAGTTCAACCAGTGCAGCGTAGTGGGCTTTTCCTCTGACAGCCATCTACAGCTTTTCCTGGTAAATCCTCAAACAACCCCTGGTTTAGCTGTTTTCCTTTATTAATCATAACTAAATGCATGCTGCTTTTGAGCTTGCATTTAAAGACTTTGTTAAATATCACATTCTAGCTATAGAGTTCAAAGAATATTATAGATACAAGACAAAACTGACAGAAGGGTGGGACTCAGAGAAAAAGTCGCAATTACAAATCTGTATCCTACTTCAGCACCATTGATTTATCAATACACAGCAAAGCTGGGCTACTGATATTTCAGAGCCATGGTTACGCAAACTTGAACAAACCTCATTCAGATAAAGGATCAATGAGTCGGGCAGAGACTAACATATTAAACTAAACAACCCTTCTGCCCCTGAACTCTCTCTGCTACCAGGGGATGGAGAAGGGGGATGGCAGGTTAACAAAGAGGATGCATTTTGGTCATTTCGCTAACAATCGCCTACTGTCATCATTATCCTGTAAGTGCTTGTGGCCACAGTGGCCACTGTTCAGCAAAAGCTACATAGGGTCACTTTCAGACAGAACATAATAGTACATACTCCTTTTACATACAGTAGATGCTATAGATAGCTAGATAGATAGATAGATTGATTGATGTGCAAACATAGTTCAAATAAGTAAGACAGAATTATACAAAATACTGGATTTACAGAGACACTTAATTACAGGGGTCACACAATAGAGACACACATGGAATGACACTCTACACACCACAGACTGGATTTCTAGGAACATAAGAGTTACTTACTTAATAACTATTGCCATAATGAGCCTTCCTGTACATGGGCCTATCTGCGTCCAGAAGGAAGGGGGGTAAAGTGCAGGTAAAGATGTAATCCTATCCCAAAATGCTTCCAGGTACATCGTGGAGTGCAGCACAGATGTACAACCCCCAGCTTATCTGCAAAGAAGAGATGTCTATGACCTGTCAGCCATTGCTGACCCTGAGTATATGGAAAGCATACAACCCTTTCACAGCCTGGAGGAAGAGGCCTGGCCAAGAATGGAGGAGCTCGGGCTGGATGAGTCCCAGATGAGAGCCTTCCAGCTGGCCCTCACTAAGGAGCTGACCATCATACAGGGACCTCCTGGCACTGGTGAGACACTTTGAACATCCATTGTTGGAAGGATGACTTCAATCATCATGAATGAAAAGTGTAAAATGTATTTCAAACGTTTTTAAAATGACAAAATCCAAAGAATTGCAAAGTTTCACTTTGCTTCTGAAATACATCAAAATCAGGCAACTCTGCTTCCTGCATTTTCTCAGGAAAAACCTACGTTGGCCTTAAGATTGCTCAGGCTCTGTTGACCAATCAGGAGCTTTGGAGAGATGGAGTAGGCACGGCTCCGATGCTGGTAGTGTGTTACACTAACCATGCTCTGGATCAGTTCCTTGAGGGTAAGCAGTTATGTCAGTTCATAATAACATCAGATCAATTTTACATGTTGATTTGTTTGTATGCTGAAATGTTTGCTGATGAACCACAGACCTCCGCTTCAGGTTTTATTTGGTTATTTGTCTTTGCAAACTCTCTCACTCTCTGTGATCTTGAATGGGCGATGTAAAATGAGCTTTCTGTTTTGGTGGATGTGATGTACATTTGGTTTGCCTCTGTATTTAAGGTATTCATACATTTCTGCAAGAGGGCTTAGTGAGAGTAGGAGGCCGAAGCAACAGTGAGATCCTGAAGCGTTTCAATCTGAGGGAGCTGACCCACTCACATGACTTCAGACGTTCGCTGCCGTCTCACCTGCGTTACGCATATAGTGAGGTGAGTTCCTCATGCTGCCTGAGCTACAGTGTGATTTTTACAATTAACTTGATGTTTCAAGTTGCTCCACACTTTATTTATCTCATGCATAGCAAAGTGTTGAGAATATATGAAAGGATATAAGTTTAAATAATTCCTAATAATTCAGCTTTTTATATTCTATTAAAAGTCTTAAGTTTATTGTATTGATGCACCTTTTGTACTTGCTCATCGCTTTACACTCAGCTCTACAAGTTGCAGTATATCATAGACATTGTTTTGTGATTTCGCTACCTTGTATGTTTTTGTATGCATGACCTGTTTAACAGATTTACAAGCAGCTGTGTCAGGAGGAGAGGGGGATCCAGACTCAGAGCATGAGGCTGGAGTGTTCTCTGAAAGGCGTCCTGCGTGAAAGCTTCTTACAGAAGTTCATTTCAGACATACACTGGGACAGTCTGCACCTACAGCCTGTGAGTCATACTGATTAAAAAAATAAACATTTTATGTATATGTGACAAAATAGAAGACAGCTCAAACTCATCAGTTTGTGTTTGTGAAATGATTTGTAGACACAGGATTATTTTGAGACATGGGGTGAGAAGAAGTCCAGTCTGATAATGGAGTGGTTAGGTTTGGGTTCCACCGCCTTCCTGCAGAGGGAGACAGAGAATGCAAATAGAAATGAAGGTAAGGCTTTTACATTAAGTCGGGCCTATTCAATTTGCCACATCTGGCCCGGAAGCAACCTCCAAGTGGCCCAGCATACATAAATCCGATATATGACAAAATCTGTAAACTACATGTATAGTGGATGTAGCTAACAAGTGAGCCATCTTGCTTCCTTCTCATCTCTGTTGAGAGTTGCACATGCACAGTACTGATCAGGCAGGATGTTTACGGATGTAGCTACACATCCAATCACATCTTTCACAAATCAGCGTTTTCTCTTGTGAGTTTCGACCACGCTTAGTAGCTTTTCAAAACATCTGGCTATTGACAGTCACAAGTAGGGAACTGCTCTAACTGAAAATGTGTTTCCATCAAACCTGAAACGTAAAATTGACTTAAAATTAATTTTAACACAAGATTCCTTCCACAGAGCACCCAGCAGCCAGTTCAGACCATTTTGTTAGCTGAAGATTATATAAACCATGAAGCGATCATTTATCATGGAATGTACAGTATATACAGTATGTTGAATGTAGACTGATACTGTCTGTCGCCTCACTCACTTCCTATGGTATCTTTCTGTGTATTAGAACCCTTTCTTTTCTTATGTGTTATTACGCTCCATGCAACTTTATAAGTTGTGAATGAAAACTAAAATTCAGCACATTCATTGTACTGGTGAATGAAATCATTCTCATACTGATTCTTACTGCAATGTGTTAGATATAGCAGCAGCGGAAGCGATGGAGCTGGAAGATGAGGACCTCATTGAAATCGCAGAGGAGGCAGATCTGATCCAGGCAGAGCGGATTATTGAAGACAACATTGGTCCCAGAGGTGGTAGAGATGACAGAAAGAAAGGAGACATGGAGGAAGCTGTCAGAGCAGTGGAAAACCTGATGCTGGCTATGAACCTGGATGAAGCACAAATACAGGCTGAGCAGAGCCAGGAAGAATGGGAGGTAAAATTAAGAGATTTTTCACAAGTTTAACATTTCACGAGTTTAACATTTTTGCAGCCCCTATTCAATCAGACAAATTGATTGAGAAGGCTATTATACAGACCAATAGTAGAAGGGTTTGAGAGGAGTATATAGACACACAGTAAATCTAAGAGCTGTCCAATAGAACAATATCTTTACAGGTGCTGCACTGTACTTGACTTCACTATTTCTTACCAAAATGCATTGTGTGTTCTTGAGGTCTAACAAATGTGTTGAATGCATTTCCTTCCGCAGAAAACATTTGAAAAGTTGATGTTTGGAGGAAATTGTAAAATGCATTATTTACTCCATGTTTGCCTGCTGTCAGTGTATCTGACCTGCCTTTCTTGGTGCATTGCTTAATTTCTTGGCATGTTACTGCCACCAACTGTCGATCAGTGGAATAGCCTGAAGCCATTGCTGTACTTTGCCTCATGTGTCATGTACACATGAAAGCTGTACAAGATGAGTCAAGATGAGTCATCTCACCTGCTTTTACATGTGCATGCTTGTGCGGGGCCACATTTATGAAAACATTGTTCTATAGCATTGATTTGTCCGTTCTGGGGTACTGTTGAAACATGGCGACCTCCCTGGAAGGGTCCCACACCCTATATAGATAAAAACAGCTCATTTTAAGGTAATGAAAACACAACGATTCCTACTTTGAGGTAATTATACACTAATGAAAACATACGTATAAATGTTATATTCCATTTCTGCCGATTTCTCCTCCTAAATGTTAGACACTGGACCTCTAAAGGGATACTATCTTTTGAGTAATAAATACTCACCACCTGTAGGCTTGAAAGGTGGCTCTGAAAAGTTGTGGTCAGCTTGAATTCACAGCTGTTACATTGGATTCCAAGATCCAGAAGGATCCAGATTAGCTAGGATTTAAAACAGTTCAAAGGTATGAACTTCAAATTTGGCCCTGTTCTGATCTGTACAGATGCAACGGGAGCAGAAGAAAAAGATGAAGAAGAGAATTAGGAAAGAGCTGGGGAAGAGCTCGGCTATGACTGACAAAGAGGAAGATGCTGTCTTGGATATTTGGACCCTTAGCCTGCCAGACAGGTGGAGACTCTATCGGTAGGTCTGCATCTCTGTTTCACTTTTCTTTCCTTTTTTTACTACATATGCACCTCTTTTTCAACTCTTACTTTCCATCACCTCTCCTAGTACCTTGCTCTCAATGATGTCCTTCCTCCTTAATTTTTCTTCCTTGTTTTCCCTCACTTTGTCTCATCCTACAAGCAACCTCAGTCTGATAGAAGAAGTCTTTTTTCAGTGTGTAGAATTAAGTCAACTAATCACCAGGCAATGTGTCCTCTGTCAGTTGTTCACAGTCTTTTACTATTATTAGTTTACTTTTGTGTCTGCAGGTTGTGGGTGGCACGCTACAGGGTAGAACTTTGCACCAGAGTCCTAGAGTCTGAACAGGCCTATCAGAATGCAGTGGACAGATTGGCTGATGTAAAACGTCAGGAGAACCTCTGTCTCCTCAAGAAAGCCACGGTACAGTATAATTGCAGTAATAGATAGTATGAATAGTGGTTTTTAAATTATCCTACAGTAGATCCTTGTTTAAAGTTAGTTAACATTTCAGTCAACACCGTTATCACAGTAAGTTAAGTAAAACACATGCATATCATGATAGTGTGCCTTGAAAACTTGCTCAATATACATAGAGGTCTGGCCCAGGGGTAATGTAGCACTTGAACTTCCCAGTACTAGTAGCAGGTAGCCGAAACTCTAGCTGTATCTGTGGACTAAGGTGAGGTTGTCGAGCAATCAGCAGAGACTCCAGGAAGTTATTTTGCCCGGCCAAGAAATAGTCCCCCATAAAACTGCAACCTGTCATTTTTACACTTCAGTGTTTGTACTGATTAAAGAAACAAAATATAATGTGTTAATTAACGAGCTTTAGAGGTGCTGGTAGGCAGGTTTTGTTACTTTTGCGCCATAGCCAGGCCAGCTGTTTCCTCCTGTTCCCCAGTCTGTGTACTAGGCTAAGCTAACCTAACTGGCTGCTGGCTGGAGCTTCATATTTATTGTACAGAAATGAGAGTGGTATCAATCTTCTTATCTAACTCTAAGCAAGAAAGTGAGCAGTATTTCCCAAGATGACAAACTATTCCTTTAATGAAGGACTTTGAAATACGTCTATTGTGGAATTTAAGGGAATTGTGCATGTGAAATAATACATGTTGTACTTACTGTAAAATCCTAAGAAGGAAGTTAACTGCGGGAAAATGTGTGATATAACAGGTAAGTGAGCCGTCATTGTAGTCTATTGCCATAAAACCCCCAAAAGTCATAACACCATCAAATAGGCTGGTAATAAAATTAGCAATACTATACTTTTAAGGGCAGGCAGCAATACAATTGTTTGTTGTTCTAGAATTAAACTGAAAAATAGCAGAGGTGTGTAAATGAACACATATACTTTTCATCAGGTTATTGGCATGACAACAACCGGGGCGGCCAAGTTCCGTAAAGTTCTGCAGGAAGTGCGTCCACGTCTGGTGATTATAGAAGAGGCTGCAGAGGTCCTCGAGGCCCACACCATCACCACACTGAGTGAAGCATGCCAACACCTCATCCTCATCGGAGACCACCAGCAGGTAAGAACCTACACAGATAAATATGGCAATGATTCCACTTCTCAGTACTCTGTCCTGGACTCCTGACCTTTAAGCTGTGTAACTTCTGTCTGCTCACCTAATATTTGCTTGTAGTACTGTGTTTATGCATGAATTTAAGCATTAACGCCTGACTTCCTTGAAAGTTGTAAGTTTAGCAATAATAAGAAAGGAATTTAAAATAGTGTTTGACTTGGGAATTGCTTTTATTATAACCTGGGCTTGGAAATCAGTGGTCATTTTTATAAATCAGGTACATCAGATTAATATAAAAGTAATTTTCTACTGTGCCTGAGGCTCCCTTCATTGTTTTAGTGGGTGCAATTAAATGTGCCAGACATATGTTGACTACAAGTGCAAAATGAATAAATCAATGATAAATTATGTCTGATTTATCAATTGAAACTACTGGACAATTAAATTAGTGCAGGTGTGGTAAAAAACAACAACATCAAAAATACAACAAGATGAGATTTTCTGATTGCACAAATATGGGTCATTTTCATTTGATAGTATTTATTTTGATTTTATTTCGATGAAAACAAGTGTTCAGAATGTTGTTTTCATGGAACCCAAACCTGAATCCGTGCGTGTAATGGAGGTGGATGGATCACACTTTCTGAGTAAAATAAGATTTGGCATTGCTGTGCTGTTCGTTAATCACAGGTTTCGTTGTGAACCGATGCAAAACACAATGCTTCACATTTATACCAGAATTTGTCTTGCCTCCCCCACACCCCTCCCACGTACATGCGCAATCACACTCTGTCCTCTAGCTAAAGTAGATTTGCTAACACATGCAGACACTTACCCTTACACCAACACACACACATACAGGCAAAACTGCAAAAAACTTAACAGGACAGCAAAGGAAAGTTAAGAGTCCATTCACATACATTCTATATTCCCATCCAGTTACTTGAAAACAGAAACCCATAGCAGAATATTGTTTATCCCTTCTAGGCTTGCTCCTCTAGATAGATGGTTGCTTCCACCTGTTTCTAGGAACTGTGTAATAAATGTTGACTAGCATGTACATAACGGCAAATGGTCTGATCACCGTCGGCACTTACATGGTCGTTAATACACTTAAATATGCTAAGTCACTAAATCTACCAACTTAACTTAATCACCACATGGATTGAAACAGTCAAGAGCTGTAGCAAGTTTCAGGTACACAAATGCATACCATATGTTCTCTAAATATTAATAAAGGTTTAGGAGAATGACACCATGCTATATTGATCATAAAAGCACATTTCTTGCCCTAAATATCTAGTGTTCAGAGCATATGATGAACATGTGATTTTTCCTTTAGCTGCGCCCAAGTGCCACAGTATATGAACTTGCTAAGAACTTCCACCTGGAGATGTCCATGTTTGAGAGGCTGGTGAAGATGGGGCTTCCTTTTGTCAGACTCAACTACCAGGTTTGTGTTTCTGCATCTATTAATTTGTTAATCTTATTGCAGGATCAATCAATGAAATTTAGACGTGTTTAGCTGATGCAGATAAAGTTGATAACATTACACTTGAATTGGTTTGTTTGTCCAGACCACGATCTCTCTGGGTGGAGTCTGCATGTCCTCCCCGTGTTACCGTGGGTTTTCTCCGGGTTCTCCGGCTTCCTCCCACCGTCCAAAGACATGCATGTTTAGGTTAATTGGTGACTCTAAATTGTCCCTAGTGGATGAATGAGAGAGTGAATGGTTGTTTGTCTGTCTGTCTCTGTGTCAGCCCTGCGAGTTGGCCACCGTCCAGGGTGTACCCCGCCTAAGCCCCAAAACCACTGGGATTGGCTCCAGTCACCCGCGACCCCTAACGGGAACAAGCGATAGAAAATAACTGACTGACTGACTGGTTTGTTTGTGTGTATGACTGTGTCTGTGCCTCTTTATCTATAGGTGATTGCCTGTGTTTATCTGTGTTTGTGTTTGTTCTTCAGCATCGTATGAGGCCAGACATTGCCCGTCTTCTGACCCCACACATCTACTCAGAGCTGGAAAACCACCCCTCTGTCTTGGACTATGAGAACATCAAGGTGCGTATTGTATTTGCTCTCATGCTGCGTTTCCATGCTGCTTATTTTTCTTAGCAGGGAATATCTGTTTACTTGCCTGCATGGATAAAGCGTCTCTACATTGTCTCTTAGAATTTTAAAGATATTTTGAGTCAGTTGTGCAATGTACAGTATCCACGATTAAGATTACTGAATTCACAAGATATTTTATCAAAGAATAACATAGAATATGTTTTTATTAAATGCTGTCTTACAGGGCCTTAATGCCAATTTATTCTTTGTGGAGCACTGCTACCCAGAAGAAGAGATCAAAGATGGGAGAAGCCATCAGAACCGACATGAGGCGATGTTTGTAGTCGCTCTTTGCCGCTATCTTCTCTTTCAAGACTACAAACCAGAGCAAATTACCATCCTCACAACCTATACTGGCCAGCTCCACTGTTTGCGCAAACTTATGCCTGCCAGCCAGTTCACAGGGGTCAAAGTGCATGTAGTGGACAAGTACCAGGGAGAAGAGAATGACATTGTCTTGTTGTCTTTGGTCCGCAGCAACCTGCAGGGTAAAGTTGGCTTTTTGAACATTCCCAATCGTGTCTGTGTAGCCTTGTCTCGTGCCAAGAAAGGTCTCTACTGTATTGGCAACAGTGCAATGCTGGGTCAAGTCAAACTGTGGAGCAACATCTTCTACACCTTGAGGGAGAAGGATCAGGTTGGGAATGCTCTGACCCTGTGCTGTCAGAATCATCCAAATCGACAGGTAAAAGTTTCAAATGCTGATGATTTCAAACAAGCCCCTGAGGGGGGCTGCACCCAGCCTTGCGAGTTCCGTTTGGATTGTGGTCATGTTTGCTCAAGAGTCTGCCACCCCTACGACCCTGAGCACAAGAAGTACAAGTGTGGCAAGAAGTGCCAGAAGATTCTATGTGATCAGGGACACAGGTGCACACTTGTATGCCATAAAACATGCCCAGAGAAATGTCCAGTGAAGGTTGAGAAGACCATACCCCAGTGTCTACATACACAGATGGTTCCTTGCCACCAGGACCCAAAGACTTTTGTATGCCAGAAGCCTTGCCAGAAGCTGCTTCACTGTGGACATCCATGTGATTCATTGTGTGGGGAACCATGCACAAGTAAGTGCAAGGTGAAGGTCACCTTAAAACTAAGGTGTGGTCACAGCCAGCATGATGCTTGTTTTTACAAAACACTGAAAGAGGAGCCTGAATGTAGGACCCCTTGTGGACAAGAGCTACAATGTGGCCATGCCTGTTCCGGTAACTGTGGCAAGTGTTATCAGGGACGATTCCATTTCCCATGTTTGCACCAGTGTGAGCGTCTCTTGATTTGTTCCCACAAGTGCAGGGAGCCTTGCACTCGTGATTGCCCCCCTTGTCAGAGACCATGTGAGAATTGTTGCATCCACAGCAAGTGTATGAAGCCATGTGGACAGCCCTGCACTCCATGTATTGAGCCATGCGCTTGGCAGTGTCCTCACCAAAGCTGCAGTAAGCTTTGCCATGAGCCATGTGATCGTCCACCATGCACCCAACCCTGTGCCAAGACCCTGGTTTGCGGCCACCCGTGCATAGGTCTGTGTGGAGACCAATGTCCAAGCAAATGTCGCATCTGTAATTACGATGAGGTCACAGAGATTTTCTTTGGCACTGAGGATGAGCCTGATGCTTACTTCATTCAGCTAGAGAACTGTGGACACATCATTGAATACACAGCCATGGACACATACATGGGGATGGATGACAGCCAGCGGGCAAATGAAGGAGAGCAGGTGGCCATAAAACTGAAGGAATGTCCGATGTGTCGAACTGCAATCCGTAAGAATCTACGCTATGGATCTCAAATCAACAGCAGTCTGGCTGAGATAGAGATGGTAAAGGCGAAAATAAATGGACATCAGGCAGATATTGAAGAACACAGGAAGGCCCTTCAAAATCAGTGGAAGGACAGCCTTCTCACGTATGAAATGCATCACCAGAAGGAATATATGCATATCATTGACAGACTGGAAAAAACTTATCTTACGGCAAATGATCTGTGGGTCCTGGAAAACAAGATGGATTTCCTAGTAAGAGTTGCAAAGCTAAGGAAGAGCCAAAGGAAAAACATGGCATTCAGGCAAAGCTTCAGATTAGAAAAGTATATTGAGGAGTTTGTGTGCTGGCTCAACAAAAGCTGCCAAAAATTCACAGACCAGCAGGTCTTTGATTTGCAGAGAGAGTTGCTGAGACTCACCCTCCTGGCTGAGCTCAACGCCCATTGCTATATGGCAGACAAGAGAGGGCAAAGTGACAAACTTCAGTCCGAGATACAAACAATAAGAGAGGTTTTGGAAAAGTCTGGCCAATTCACTGAGCACGATCAACGCAGAGTACAAGCAGCCATGAAGGACCTAGACAACAAGCTTCCACTCACAGGCTTAGGGATCAGTGAGGAGGAGAGAAAGATGATCGTCTCGGCTGTGAAAATGCCACCTGGACACTGGTACAAATGTCCGAATGAACATGTCTATCTTATAACAGAGTGTGGAGGGGCTATGGAGAGTCGACGCTGCCCTGATTGTGATGCTACTATTGGTGGGGGCAGGCACAGACTGGCAAGTGGCAACCAAGTCGCCTCTGAGATGGATGGGGCACAACACCCTGCTTGGCCAACAGCCATCTAAACTTTAATCATTTTTAATCAATTAAGCTTGACTGAAAGTCACCTTAGAGAAGTCTGTCATTTCCTTCTCAGTTGGTTGCAAGACCTATGAGTGACAACAGGTTATGGTTTTACTGTAATAACCACTTAACTCATGCTGGACTAGGAGGGATCTCTACAAAAGTTACTGTACTCTGTAATTAAAGGGAGATAATGCAGCTATCTATTTCACTTTGCTGCAATCAAGTCACTTGAGAGAGATGGCTAGAACAGAGCACTCTTGTCTTGACCATAATCCTCTTACATGAAATGTACTTTTGAATCCCTTTATTAAAAATACCGACTTTAGTAGAAATAGCAATAATCTGTGACACTTTTCTATCAACAAATATGTACTTTGCAACTTTCTGTCATGAAATTATGTCACACTATATTGACTTTAAGTTTAAGTTTTAACATTTGCTGTTTTGCTGCAGAAATCACGTACCAAGGATCTATAACAATAAATGATGGAAGATAGTTTTTAATGCCAAACTAAATAATTTGTAAAATATTAACTGTAACCGATTATATTCAAGACTTTGTGTGAAAGTAACAGTTGTCCTGTACCTTAGCAATAGGTGGCAGTAAAACAAGAATATACAGAGACATGACTTGATGCTTGCAACTTGTTTGAATGGAATAAAATGTATCTGAATATATAAGCACTTGTCTTAATTTTACACACATGCCATAATGTAATTAATACCATTGGTATGTATGTTGTTTGTATTTTTTATATGGGCCTTTATTAGGTTGAGAGCATTAAGCTTAGTAGAAATTATTAACATGTAAACTTGCAATGCTGCTACAAGATGTGCATATGTAGAAGAGCTAATATGGAAACATTCACATAAACAGTAGAGGGTAATAATCAATATATGTTATTATTTATAAATCACTTTAAGTTGCTGTTCTGTAGAAATGTTGACCACCAAATGCATGAAAAAACATTCCTCCTCACCTACAACTAAGACGAATTATCTCTCCAACCCTTTTTCCTTCTCTATCATATGCACACTCACTGAAATGTTACCAGAAAGAGTTAATCATTTGCATCTTTAACAGGACATCATTGGCAGTGGTGCCAAAGAAACAACCCTGAAATAGCTACAATTCCTCTTCAGTACATTTATCATATAATAAAGTGATGCAAGCTATGATAAAATGTCAAAATGAAACTCGGCAACTGTGAGTCCTGTACAGTGTCCGTCACAAAACCAGCTTCAGTGCAAACCGTGTTGTATGCAAGGGGGGGGGGGGGGTGAGAACAACAAAAATGTGCTGTTAAGACAAGTGTTAAAATTGAGCATACTTTAAAAGGGTGCCACTCTTTCAGTAGGCCTATTCATGGGATTCAAGCACCAGGCTTAAAGGAGCATTATGTATGATTTAGTGGTATCTAGCGGTGAAATTGCAGTTTGCAACCATTTAAAAACTGTTTGACTCACAATCCCCTTAGCGTAAGGGAGAAACTACTGGGGCCCGCAAAATTCAAAAGAATCTGTCTGCAGTCTGCAAGACTACAGGTTATGCTGCCTTCAAGTTACGCTTCTTTCTTAAAACTGTGAAGAGCAGTGAGCAGTTCCTCCAACGAAGAGTACTAAATAACTGAAAGTGTTATTTGGCTTAAATGTCCAGCTGTCATCTGCATCAGTATACCCTATGTGGACAGTAGGGTACTTTTCTCATCTATAAAGAAGATTAATCTCCATTGGTAGCACCATCACAGATTGAAGTTACAAAACTTTTCCACACTATATGATAGTGCCACATATAATGTTGTATAAAAATGTCTTGCTGGTTGCAGCACTTCATTGAAGCTACTTCACAATGATAATGTTTTTCTTTATATAAGATGCAAATAATTCTGCTTAGATACCTATTTAAGGAGAAGTCTACCCACTGATGCTCCTACAATATTAGATTTCAATTTGTAACATTTGGTGAATGTGTGAATGTTTATAGTATAGTGAAATATTCAAAGCCAAAATTCCATTGTTTTATGGCTATGTGGCATATGAAGCTTTACATCAAATAGAAAATCAGTCAATGATGCAGTATCATGTAGAATGTACAAATTGTCCACTACTAGAATCCTTGCAGTTTTCCTCTCTGTACACATCCCCTGTAACCTTCACATACTATACATACTTCCATACTCCTCTGAAAATCCGTTCGAGTTCATCACACCTGATGACAAAAGAATAGAAGGGTTCATGTGTCAAACATTTTACAAAACAAAAGACTTTTCAGAAAACACAACATTTCAACGTAAGACATTTCACAAAACACAACATTTCGGAAAATGTTCAAAAAACTGAGACAATGGCGGCTGCAGAGACGATGGAGACTGCAGAGACGAAGGAGACTGCAGAGCCTCTGTATGGATTAAGATTATTGTTACATTTAGTGTTTATATGACATTTGACTAATACAATCAAGCACATTGTTTAAGCTCAATCTGTAAAGGGACAGTTCACCCCAAAATCAAAAATATAGTAACCTGTAGTCCACAGACCTTGTTGTGAGCAGTTACATGTAGGAACTAGTAGAAAAAAAATTGTTCCTACATGAAACTGCTCATGTAGCCGGGTAAATGACAATACAGGTGATTTTGGACAGAACTGTCCCTTTAAGAGATACAGTTGCATTGTGCTTATTGAATTGCAAATAGAAAGACATATATTAACATGTATACTTTCCCCAACTCTCCCACAGTTTGTGTGTTGGCAGAACTCCAAGAGGCTGATCTATGGCTCCCTGGTCTGCCTGTCGTGTGATGATTTTGACAGCTTCTTGTTTGCCACAGTGTCAGATCGGGATCCCAACAGCCTGCCGAGGGGACAGGTCCAGATTACCTTTACTGATGAAAGCAGATTCAAGTTGGCTGGAATTCAGGTGGGACAGTAAAATGTGTGCAACAATTGTTGATAAGGGCAGCATGCATGCATTTGCTGATGGCAATCTGATTTTATGGTATATTTCAAAAGCTATAACTGAAATGTACATTGAGTTGCCAATTTCTTAGGTACATTTAGCTAAAATAATGAGGTGTTTCTAATATTAAGTCTACCCTCAATAATATAAATGGGGTGGAACAACATTTGAAAACCACCTCTCACTATAACTGCATAGCACCAAACACTACAGCCTCCAAAATGACCATAAAGTTTAATCAAAACCTTGCTAAGACTGTTTAGTTCCTAACATGCAGGATAGGTACAGGTCGGGGGATTTTATGGTTTTATGTTTAACAGATTTACAAAGACCTAAACTCATTTTATCTCACAGAAAGGTGAGTTGTTCCTGATGATTGAGACCACTGCCTACTTTGAGGCCTATCGGTACGTTCTAGAGGGCCTACAGGAACAGGAGGAGGACAGCCTGCCATTTCAGAGGTAGCAGTGTGTGTCTGTGTGTATATGTGCTGTGGAGGAGGTTCACATTTTACCTTCAAGGTCACAGTTTTCGTATAATCCCACAGCACTCTCAAAACAAGGTCACATTTTTCAAAGGGCAGTGGGTTGAGAAACGATACAGAGCAAGTTCAACAATCCCACTTTTAATTGGCATGAGTTAATTATATCGCCCCAGTATTCCCAAAATGCTATCACGCATGGATGAGTTCAAAAGTTTGGTTATTGTCTGCACTCCCAGTGCCCTTCATGGAAACTACAAAGTCATGCATGAGACACTTTGCTGGCCATCTGTCTCCCAGACCTTTCTCTTGTGACTACCTGAAACAACTTTAAACTATTTTACCTTTTGAACTGCACCATGGGAGTTATCAGTAACAGAGAATTTCATATCATTTTGTTTTTCTTGTTGTTAGATGCTAATTTGGGTGAGTGTTGCAGTTCAACCAGTGCAGCGTAGTGGGCTTTTCCTCTGACAGCCATCTACAGCTTTTCCTGGTAAATCCTCAAACAACCCCTGGTTTAGCTGGGGGCAGTTCCCTAGCTCTCGCAACTGTTTTCCTTTATTAATCATAACTAAATGCATGCTGCTTTTGAGCTTGCATTTAACAACAAAGACCCACAAGGACACTCTACACACCACAGACTGGATTCCTAGTAAATTAAGAGTTACTTATTTAATGCTTGTATGGCTTCAGGAACAAAGCTCTTGCCAAAATGAGCCTTCCTGTACATGGGCCTATCTGCGTCTAGAAGGAAGGGGGGTAAAGTGCAGGTAAAGATGTAATCCTATCCCAAAATGCCTCCAGGTACATCGTGGAGTGCAGCACAGATGTACAACCCCCAGCTTATCTGCAAAGAAGAGATGTCTATGACCTGTCAGCCATTGCTGACCCTGAGTATATGGAAAGCATACAACCCTTTCACAGCCTGGAGGAAGAGGCCTGGCCAAGAATGGAGGAGCTCGGGCTGGATGAGTCCCAGATGAGAGCCTTCCAGCTGGCCCTCACTAAGGAGCTGACCATCATACAGGGACCTCCTGGCACTGGTGAGACACTTTGAACATCCATTGTTGGAAGGATGACTTCAATCATCATGAATGAAAAGTGTAAAATGTATTTCACACTTTTGTAAAATGACAAAATCCAAAGAATTGCAAAGTTTCACTTTGCTTCTGAAATACATCAAAATCAGGCAACTCTGCTTCCTGCATTTTCTCAGGAAAAACCTACGTTGGCCTTAAGATTGCTCAGGCTCTGTTGACCAATCAGGAGCTTTGGAGAGATGGAGTAGGCACGGCTCCGATGCTGGTAGTGTGTTACACTAACCATGCCCTGGATCAGTTCCTTGAGGGTAAGCAGTTATGTCAGTTCATAATAACATCAGATCAATTTTACATGTTGATTTGTTTGTATGCTGAAATGTTTGCTGATGAACCACAGACCTCCGCTTCAGGTTTTATTTGGTTATTTGTCTTTGCAAACTCTCTCACTCTCTGTGATCTTGAATGGGCGATGTAAAATGAGCTTTCTGTTTTGGTGGATGTGATGTACATTTGGTTTGCCTCTGTATTTAAGGTATTCATACATTTCTGCAAGAGGGCTTAGTGAGAGTAGGAGGCCGAAGCAACAGTGAGATCCTGAAGCGTTTCAATCTGAGGGAGCTGACCCACTCACATGACTTCAGACGTTCGCTGCCGTCTCACCTGCGTTACGCATATAGTGAGGTGAGTTCCTCATGCTGCCTGAGCTACAGTGTGATTTTTACAATTAACTTGATGTTTCAAGTTGCTCCACACTTTATTTATCTCATGCATAGCAAAGTGTTGAGAATATATGAAAGGATATAAGTTTAAATAATTCCTAATAATTCAGCTTTTTATATTCTGTTAAAAGCCTTAAGTTTATTGTATTGATGCACCTTTTGTACTTGCTCATCGCTTTACACTCAGCTCTACAAGTTGCAGTATATCACACACATTCTTGTGTGATTTATCCACCTAATAGTTGTTTTCATGACAAGCAGCTGTGTCAGGAGGAGAGGGGGTTCCAGACTCAGAGCATGAGGCTGGAGTGTTCTCTGAAAGGCGTCCTGTGTGAAAGCTTCTTACAGAAGTTCATTTCAGACATACACTGGGGTAGTCTGCACCCTCAGCCTGTGAGTCATACTGATTGTGACAAAATAGAAGACAGCTCAAACTCATCAGTTTGTGTTTATGAAATGATTTGTAGACACAGGATGGTTTTGAGATCTGGGGTCGTGTTGGTTTTCAGTTTGGGTTCCACCGTCTTCCTGCAGAGGGAGACAGAGAATGCAAATAGAAATGAATTCAAGGCTTTCAAATGGTTCTCCACTGACCCAGTGTTAGGGGATCTGATAATTAGCTTCTTTTCACTGATAGTGTGTCAACAGCATCTCATAACTATAACCTCTATTAATCTGAATGAATGATTTTAGCAACACAAGATTCCTTTCACAGAGGTCTTACATTTTCTAAGCAAATGGATTTCATTTATATTAATTAAACTGAAATTATTATATATAACCTCATACCTCAAACCTTATTTATAACCTCTTTAAATGGAAAATATAACTTCAGTGGAGTAGCAGCTCTCCCTCTAATCTTCTTCATAGTACAGTGATCAGTACTCGACACCTCAGTGTTATGGCAACTGAAGTCATGCATTTTGCAACAAGACCTAATTTTTGTAGTCTGTTTTCTGGAATACACCCAGGTTAAGAGTTATTTGTTGTATTGTATTGCAGTAGTTGTGATTGTGGTCTTGTCCTGGAGACAAATATCAGTTTAAAATTGACATTTACTTGTAAATGAAACAGGATTCTGTCATGATATTTTCATTCCCAGTCCACAGCAGTTTGTATGAACAGCAGCCACTCAACCAGATAGAACATTCCTTTTCAGTAGTCTTCAAACTAGCTGAAATTAACACTTAAGAGCTCAAATAAATAACAAAATGTCCATCAAAGTCTAAACTTCAAACAGCTCCAGCAGGATTTTGTAACTAAACAATACATAATCCAGCACCCAGTTCAGATAGACCATTACGTTAACTGAAGATTAATTATGAAGCGATCATTTATCATGGAAGGTACAGTATATACAGTATGTTGAATGTAGACTGATACTGTCTGTCGCCTCACTCACTTCCTATGTTATCTCTCTGTGTATTAGAACCCTTTCTTTTCTTATGTGTTATTACGCTCCATGCAACTTTATAACCTGGATGAAGCACAAATACAGGCTGAGCAGAGCCAGGAAGAATGGGAGGTAAAATTAAGAGATTTTTCACAAGTTTAACATTTCACGAGTTTAACATTTTTGCAGCCCCTATTCAATCAGACAAATTGATTGAGAAGACTATTATACAGACCAATAGTAGAAGGGTTTGAGAAGAGTATATAGACACACATGCTTACAGTAAATCTAAGAGCTGTCAATAGAACAATATCTTTACAGGTGCTGCACTGTACTTGACTTCACTATTTCTTACCAAAATGCATTGTGTGTTCTTGAGGTCTAACAAATGTGTTGAATGCATTTCCTTCCACAGAAAACATTTGAAAAGTTGATGTTTGGAGGAAATTGTAAAATGCATTATTTACTCCATGTTTGCCTGCTGTCAGTGTATCTGACCTGCCTTTCTTGGTGCATTGCTTAATTTCTTGGCATGTTACTGCCACCAACTGTCGATCAGTGGAATAGCCTGAAGCCATTGCGGCCTCATGTGTCATGTACACATGAATGCAGGTGAGATGAGTCACCTCACCTGCTTTTACATGTGCATGCTTGTGCGGGGCCACATTTATGAAAATATTGTTCCATAGCACTACTAGTCCTCATGTGGCACCTGTGGCTTGGTGGAAGAGTGGTGGCTTGGAAGGTCGGCGGTTCGATCCTGGCTTCCGCCAGACATGTGTCGAAGTATCCTTGAGCAAGATACTGTACTCCAAATTGCTCCCGAAGCAGCGCTTTCGGTATGTAAATGTGTAAGTCACTTTGGATAAAAGCGTCTGCTAAATGTAAATGTCATATGTTCTACAGGGAACCTTTCAAAGAACAGTGCAGCTCAACTACAGGATATAATTAAATGCCTTGCTTAAAGGAATACTTTACCAGGAAAAATATCTTTTGATTATTAAATACTCACCACCTGTAGTCTTGAAAGACAGCTCTGAAAGTTTGTAGCTTGCTCATTTGCATAGCAGCTGTGGTCAGCTTGAATTCACAGCTGTTACAATGGATTCCAAGATCCAGATGGATCCAGATTAGCTAGGATTTCAAAGGTATGAACTTCAAAGTTGACCCTGTTCTGATCCATACAGTTGCAACGGGAGTAGACTAAAAACATGAAAAACAAATGAAGGAAAGAGCTGGGGAAGAACTTGGCTATGACTGACAAAGAGGAAGATGCTGTCTTGGATATTTGGACCCTTAGCCTGCCAGACAGATGGTGAATCTATCGGTGGGTCTGCATCTGTGTTTCACTTTTCTCTACTTTGTTAATTTTTTTTTACTTTCCATCTCTCTCCTAGCACCTTGCGTACATTTCTGTCCTCCTTCCCTCCTTCTTAATTTGTCTTCCTTCTGCTCCCTTGCTTCCTCTCATCCCCAAGCAACCTCAGTCTGGTAGAAGTAGTCTATTCCCAGTGTGTCTAATTAAGTCAACTAATCACCAGGAAAATGTATCCCTGAGGATCTTCTCACCTCAGAGAGCCAAGACGCAACTTCTATTACTATGAAAACAGGACTGTTAACGACTTATGTTTACACAATCTTAATTATCATATAAACTAACAAATAGGGCAATTTCCTTCCAAAAGAGGTTATAATAGGTCTTGCCGTAATTGTTTAACTACATTTACAGTAATATCACGTTCTGCAGCATCATATTTTTTTACCTCGGCTCTGAGTATACTTCCAGATGGGTCTTCCGGCTTCCATTTAATTGAGTCAGTTGTTCACAGTCTTTTACTATTATTAATTTACTTTGTGTCTGCAGGTTGTGGTTGGCATGCTGCAGGGTGTAACTTTATACCAGAGTCCTAGAGTCTGAACTGGCCTATCAGAAAGCAGTTTACAGACTGGCTGATGTAAAATGTGAGGAGAACCTCTGTCTCCTCAAGAAAGCCACGGGCAGTTTAATTGCGGTAATAGATAGTATGAATCATGGTTTTCAAATGATCCTACAGTAAATCCTTGTTTAGTCAAAACGTCAACACATTTATCAAAGTACGTTTAGTAAAACACTTCTTGAATTCATGTGTTATCAGCTTTATGTAGCCTACAGTTCAATATTTGGAGAGGATCATGAAGCATATCGGTTTACTTCCCCTTGACACATGCATATCATGATATGTGCCTTGCACTCTGGTTGCCTGAAAGGTGCATAACATTAAATACAATACAAAACCTGAAACTCTGGTTATTTGATTGGCTTTAAATGAGGCATAACATTCACACAGTTTCTCTTGACTGTCCCTCAATTTTACAACATTAGTCCAACATCGTTTGAGCGGGAGTAATGTTATACGATGCTATCCACATTAGCCCTGCAGCATGCTAACGCCAAGTTCAAAATGCTTAAACAAACAGCAGAGCAACACAAAAAATGGCAAAACTTACAGCTTCCAAGTTTGAAGTCGGTATCGATCCATCCTTGAGCTTTAGTTTTGAAATGAAGCTGGCTTTGAAACATAGATAAAAAAAAATAGAAATTGGCATGCTTTGCTCTTAACGTTCCCTTCCACATCTTCGTGTTACTGGAGTTGGAGTAAGCGAGGTAAATAGTAGCTAGTGTAACTCCAGTTCTATGAGTACATATATATTTTTTTTAATTTATACTGCACCAGTTCATAACAAAAGTTATCTAATTGCACTTTTCCTATAGTACAGGTCTAGACCGTACTCTATGTAATATTAATTACAGAGACCCAACAATTCCCAGCACGAGCAAGCACGACAGTGACGACGGAGTGAATGGCGATAGTGGCAAGGAAATGTCATCCTTTTAAGAGGCAGAAACCTTGAGCAGAACCAGACTCAGGGTGGGTGTCCATCTGCCGCTGCCAGTTGGGTTGAGAGAGAGAGAGAAAGGAGGGAGGGGGATAGAGGGGAAGAGAGGGAGAGAGAGATAGATAAGAGCGCACAATGCAAATTTCACATAGGAAGAGCTTGATAACTGAAGGCTCTGGCTCCCATTCTACAATACCCAGAAATCATATTTAACCCAATTGTTTGTTGTCATAGACTTAATAATAAAAGACTTAATAATTAAAATAGCAGAGATGTGTAAACACACTTTCCATCATGTTTTTGGCATGCCAACAAGTTCTGCAGGAAGTGCGTCCACATCGGATGATTGTAGATGAGGCTGCAGAGGTTCTTCTGGCCCACACCATCAGCACACTGAGTGAAGCATGCCAACACCTCATCCTCATCGGAGACCACCAGCAGGTAAGAAGCTACACGGACAAATAGGGCAATGATTCCTGAACTCTTTGTCGCATCTCATTAAACGCCGCGTCGCAATACGTGTGCTGGTGCATGTGACTGAAATTGCCTCATTTACATGTCTAGGGGAAAATTTAAAGGGTAACCTGTCATGCAGGATGTTGTGTATTTGTGTGGTTGTCAGTAAGTTTGTGTGTGTTGCCTTGAGAGAAATGGCAAAAAGAAAAAACACCCCATGCCAGCCGTTACGAGAGATAGAGAAGACAAGAGTGAGGAGTGATATGCTGGACATCAGTAGACTATTACAACAACTTGTCAGGGCCTGCCAAGGACATATGGCCAGGCAGCCTGTCTCGCAATCTGCAGAATGCGATCCCGACTAACCACAATTCTATCACACATGTCAGTATTCTGTCCTGGACTCTTCTTGCGGTGCAACTTCTGTCTGCTCTTTTCCTAATATTTGCTTGTTGTACTGTGTTTATGCATGAATTTATGTATGCATTTGACTATATAAACAAACCTGGCTTCCTTGCAGTTTTACGGAAAGTTTTTAGCAAGTATAAGAATGAATTTTAAAATAGAGTTTGGATAGAAAGTTGCTAGTAATATATACCTGTAATATGTTGACTTCAAGTGCAAAACAAATCAATCAATATTAAAGCATGCCTGATTTATCAATCGAAACTACTGAACAATTAAATTAGTGCAGGTGTGGTAAAAAAACAACATCAACATCAAAAATACAACAAGATGAGGTTTTCTGATTGCACAAATATGGGTAATTTTCACGGGTTTAAAGCCATTTATTTTCACTCGATGAACAAGTTTTCAGAGCTTTGTTTTTGTCGAACCCAAACCTGAATCTGTGCATGTAATGGAGGTGGATGGATCACACTTTCTGAGTAAAATAAGCTTTGGCATTGTTGTGCTGTTCATTAATCACAGGTTTCATTGTGAATTGAGCAAAACACAATGCTTCACATTTATACTAGAATTTGTCTTGCCTCCCCCACACCCCTCCCACGTACATGTACAATCACACTTTGTCCTCTAGCTGAAGTAGGTTTGCAAACACATGCAGACACTTACCCTTACACCAACACACACACATACAGGCAAAACAGCTTAACAGGACAGCATAAGAAAGTTAGACTCCATTTGCATACATTCTATATTCTCATCCAGTTACCCCAAAACAGAAACCCATAGCAGAATATTGTTTATCCCTTCTAGGCTTGCAACTAGATAGTTGGTTCCAACTGTGTCTAGAAACTGTTTTCCTTAGCATTTACATAACGGCAAATGGTCTAATCACCTTTGGCACGTGACTATGAAAGTAATTTCTTTATCCGTCACTTACATGGCCTTTAATATACTTAATAAAAGACAGTAAACCTGCCAAATGAACTTCATCGCCACTGCATGGAAAAAGCCAAGAGCGAGTTTCAGGTACACATATGCATATCATATGTTCTCCTTTAGAACTTATGTTTTCCTTTAGCTGCGCCCAAGTGCCACAGTATATGAACTTGCAAAGAACTTCCACCTGGAGATGTCCATGTTTGAGAGGCTGGTGAAGATGGGGCTTCCTTTTGTCAGACTCGACTACCAGGTGTGTGTTGGTGCATCATCTTAATTTGTTCATCTTTTTGCAGGATCCATCAATCAATGGAATTTAGACATGTTTTGATGATGCAGATTAAGTTGATAGCATTACACTTGAATTGGTTTGTTTGTGTGTATGACTGTGTCTGTGCCTCTTTATCTATAGGTGATTGCCAGTGTTTATCTGTGTTTTTGCCTGTATTTATCTGTGTTTTGGTTTTTTCTTTCTGCCCGTCTTCTGACCCCACACATCTACTCAGAGCTGGAAAACCACCCCTCTGTCTTGGACTCTGAGAACATCAAGGTGCGTATTGTATTTGCTCTCATGCTGCGTTTCCATTCTGCTTATTTTTCTTAGAAATGAATATCTGTTTACTTGCCTGCATGGATAAAATATCTCTGCATTGTCTCTTAGAATTTTAAATATATTTTGAGTCAGACTTGTGCAATGTATGCAAGATTAAGAATACTGAATTCACAAGATATTTTAACAAAGAATAACTTTTTGAACATTCCCAATCGTGTCTGTGTAGCCTTGTCTCGTGCCAAGAAAGGTCTCTACTGTATTGGCAACAGTGCAATGCTGGGCCAAGTCAAACTGTGGAGCAACATCTTCTACACCTTGAGGGAGAAGGATCAGGTTGGGAATGCTCTGACCCTGTGCTGTCAGAATCATCCAAATCGACAGGTAAAAGACCCTGGTTTGCGGCCACCCGTGCATAGGTCTGTGTGGAGACAAATGTCCAAGCAAATGTCGCATCTGTAATTACGATGAGGTCACAGAGATTTTCTTTGGCACTGAGGATGAGCCTGATGCTTACTTCATTCAGCTAGAGAACTGTGGACACATCATTGAATAAACAGCCATGGACACATACATGGGGATGGATGAAAGCCAGCAGGCAAATGAAGGAGAGCAGGTGGCCATAAAACTGAAGGAATGTCCGATGTGTCGAACTGCAATCCGCAAGAATCTATGCTATGGATCTCAAATCAACAGCAGTCTGGCTGAGATAGAAATGGTAAAGGTGAAGAAAAATGGACATCTATGCAGATATTGAAGAACACAGGAAGGCCCTTCAAAATCAGCGGATGGACAACCTTTTCACGTATGAAATGCATCAGCCAATAGAATATGCATATTAATGACAGACTGGAAAAAAACTTATATTACAGCAAAAGATCTGTGGGTCCTAGAAAACAAGATGGATTTCCTAGTAAGAGTTGCAAAGCTAAGGAAGATCCAAAGGGAAAACATGGCATTCAGGCAAAGCTTCAGATTAGAAAAGTATGTTGAGGAGTTTGTGTGCTGGCTCAACAACGGCCGCCAAAAATTCACAGACCAGCAGGTCTTCGATTTGCAGAGAGAGTTGCTGAGACTCACCCTCCTGGCGGAACTCAACGCGCGGCAGACATGAGAGGTACAAACAATAAGAGAGGTTTTGGAAAAGTCTGGCCAATTCACTGAGCAAGATCAACGCAGAGTACAAGCAGCCATGAAGGACCTAGACAACAAGCTTCCACTCACAGGCTTAGGGATCAGTGAGGAGGAGAGAAAGATGATCGTCTCGGCTGTGAAAATGCCACCTGGACACTGGTACAAATGTTCTAATGAACATGTCTATCTAATAACAGAGTGTGGAGGGGCTATGGAGAGTCGACGCTGCCCTGATTGTGATGCTACTATTGGTGGGGGCAGGCACAGACTGGCAAGTGGCAACCAAGTCGCCTCTGAGATGGATGGGGCACAACACCCTGCCTTGTCTGAATCCAACAGCCATCTAAACTTTAATCATTTTTAATCAATTAAGCTTGACTGAAAGTCACCTTAGAGAAGTCTGTCTCAGTCCCAACTGTAACAACCACTTTAATTCATGCTGGATCGCTACAAAAGTTACTGTACTCTTACTGAACTAAATAATTTGTCAAATATTAACAGCAACCCTTTCATTATATTTAAGACTCCTTGTAAAACTAACAGTTGTCCTGTACCTTAACAATAGGTGGCAGTAAAACACTGCAAAATAATATACAGAGACATGACTTGATAGTTATGCTTGCAACTTGTTCAAATGGAATAAAACGGATCTGAAAATATAAGCCCGTTCTTGTCTTAAGTTTATCTTCTTCTTTTCCTTTTGGCTGTTCACATGCTATCCACATGCCATAATGTAAGAAATGTATGTTGTTTATATTTTTATATGGGCCTTGAGCGCATAAAGCTTAGCAGAAATGATTAACATGTAAACTTGTAATGCTGCTACAAGACATGCATATGTGTAAAACCTAATGTCGACAATTGCACATAAAGTATAAAGGAATGATCAATATATTTTATTATTTATAAATCACTTTTAGCGTTTCTGTTCTGTAGAAATATTTAACAAACGGATGAAAACAATTCCTCCTCACCATTATAACAAATACGAATTCTCTCTCCAACCCTTTCTCTCTCTCTATCACACGCACACTCACTGAACTGTTAACAGCCAGAGTTAATCATCTGCATCTATAACAGGACATCATTGGCAGTGATGCAAAAGAAACAACGCTGAAATAGTTACAATTCCTCTTCACTACCATCCAGGACTCACAGTTGCTGAGTTTTCATTTCGGCATTTTGTAACAGCTTGCATCACTTTATTACATGATGAATGTGTCCCTGTCACAAAACCAGCTCCAATGCAAACCGTGCTGTCTGCAAGGGGCGGGAAAAAAAACAACAAAAATGTGCTGTCAAGACAAGTGTTAAAATTGAGCAAACTTTAAAAGGGTGCCACTCTTTCAGTATTTATAGGATTCAAGCACCAGGCTGAAAGAGAGCTGGACGAAAGGAGGCGCTGCAGAAAAATGATAATATCCTACAGGGTGGACTGTCTCATCTATCATGTCAGGTGGCCTTAAAATATGTTACTGTCAGAGTTTCTGCTAGTCTGGCCCTGTAATAAAAACTACCAACTACCCCCCCCCACACACACACACTACAAAATATGGTTTGATTACTGTCTCTAGCAGAACTGATAAGACTGTGTGGGTGGAAAAAGCATAGTTGAATCAAGGAGGAGCTGACGCACCAAGCAGTGATCTGTGAAGAGAAATAACTGCAGGGAATGTAAAGGGCAAAACATCCTGAAAGGAAAATTTGCTTTAAAAAGGTGCCATCCGCAATTTTTCCTCACTTCAGAGCTACAACAGAGATGACAGAGCAGCTACTTTTGTGTTCTTGAAACTGGTCCCCCTTTTCCAGGCAGTATGCAATAAAAATGTTTAAAAATGTACATACAAAGTACAGTAACATGACCGCAACATGTTGCAAGTGAGACAAACCCAATCAATCAATGTTTCTTGACAGCAGTGTATAAACAAATGTCCCAATCATATAAATAAAAAATGACAATTTAACACAATGAGCTGCCTTTGCCCTTACTAGTAAATGCAGAAGATTTTATTTACCTCTAGATATTGTATTAGATCTTTCTGATAGGTTTGTCACACTAGATGTATGCATGTGAAGGGTGAAAAAAAATGTAATACTGGTATAGGCAGACTCAGGACCAAAACACAGTTCAATCTTGAATGGGACCAAATTTCAATGCGATCTGAGTGACACAGCTCATATTTCTATCTTGAGTAGCAACAGTTGGGAAGCTCATTGTCGGAGGTCAGGCTGAGAAAGTGAATGGCAGGTTCCAAAAATGCAAGGAAAAGACATTTTGATGCTGAAACCCATTCAAGGATGAATGGAGTGAGCAATATGTGTTCATTCTACCCAAGGGAAGCCCTTGCTTCATATGCAATGAAAACGGTGTCCATTGGGGGAAGTGGTAACGTACATTTTCACGACACCAAACTTGCCCATTTTGAAAATGATTCCCACAGCACAGAACTTATGAAATTGTAATTAAGCTACCAGCTGCCCCCGACAATTGTAAAGTCAGTGATTTTCAAGTATGAATACAGTGAAAAGCTCATACTACAGCAAACTAACACATACATTATTGCCTCTGTCCAACTTTTGGGCATTGTTAAACAACAGAGGTGTCACTTCTTCCATTAATACACAAATGCATTTTGTATACACGGTTCACGAGTTTTTAGAACTTAAATATCCACAAGTTCATGTGGTTGATGGCGAGCTGTGAAGATACCCATTATGTGTTGCACTTAAAAAGATTTTTGTGGGGGAGGCTGCTAGACACTGAAAGAAACTAAACTCAGTCGAATAATGTATGACTATTTGCTTAACGTGTGTATATCTCTGGTGTATATGTATATGTTTCACTATGGATTTTGCAGCTTAAGCAGATACTAGATGACTGTGGTTTGTCTTATCTGTGGCTCACACAACAATGCGACAACATCAAGTGCTTGAAACTAACTTGAATAAAAGTTGATTGATTCTGTTCATACATGATGTGTTTATGCTGAATTTAAAGAGTAAACATTGAACAAGTTAGCCTGGGAACCAGAGAAATCTGTGAGCTCATGTTTTATTTGCTCTGTAATTTGCATTTGCCAGTTGGTCTGGCGATGGCACTCTATGAAGAAGTAACTTTTGCATGAAAACTGAAATTACTGAAATATATGAATCTTGGATTAGCAAGGAATCTCCAAGGCCACTGGTAGATATGAAGGCTTGGATAGAAGTCAGAGGGTCTGCAATCTTTGTGGTTATAGTTTGAATGCAACACATTTTTGTATTGTATATTTTGTTTGGATTATATACCATGCAACTGTGGAAAATAGCCAGAGAAAAAAAACTCTCAGGATAACTCTACCCCTGAGTAAATGCAACAAGGTCTATATTCAGAGAATTAACTGTTGGTATTATGTTGGCTGCAAGGGTAATGGGTTTGTATTATCAGAAAATTGCTTATTAATGTTCCCTTGGAGGCTTTTCATCAGTAAAGCTGGTTAAGGTTAAAGGTTTCTACGTAACAGTATACTCTACGAGACTGAAACTGTGTGTGATGCAGTGTCATAGATGGAATACATACAACCTTGCTCTTTAGCAAAAGATCTAAAGCAAAGTCACCAAAAGATTACCTTTTAGTATCATGTGTTACCTTCTAGCCTCTTCATGACCTGTGTCTCTAAGTAAAATAAATGAGAAGGTGTGCTCCAGAGAAGTTGGTGTTTTAACTTCAAAAAATAAAGATTTGAAAGAAAGGACAACAGCAATTTATAACGCAAAATTCTACATATTTACTAAGGAATGACCTAATAATGAATGATTTGTTAATATGTACTGTAGTTCCTAAACAACTCAGAATCAAGGACTATACAATAGCATGATGAGTTACCAGAAAACAGACAAGGAGATACTATATGAGTGAAATCATTAGGTAATGATTAGTTCATAAATATCTGAGAAGCGACATGCTGACCTCTTTCTTCATGAGTTACTCCTGATTAACTATGAATCAGCCACTGAGCTCCACAAAACTAGTAACGGCTCATTAATTACTTAATTATTAGTTAGGCTCCTATTTTGTGCACACTTAACTAAGGTGATACATTATACTAAGTCGTTGCAAAAGTCAACCTTGACTTATTTTAATGTATGTAACGTCACGTGAGTTACAGACATGACTTTCGTACATAAGGCACTTATTTTAACCCAAACTATTGCTGTGTCTCAATTTGGATACTTCCGTTAGTGCACTTCCATGTATGTACCTATTTGCGTAGTGCGTGGATTTCGACAGCGTAGTGTTGTCTCAAATCGAACACGGCTGTGCGGTTGTGCACCTACTGGAAATGACGATCGCAACAATTCTTCTTTTTAGTGGCTAATTGCAACCATTTGCCATACCAAATCATTACAGACTGCTAAATGAACTGATGGCTTCTGTTCGACAGTATTACACAGCACAACACACGTATAATTTACATTTGTATAGCACAGTGTTCAACGGGGAACCATAACCGCTGCCCTTCCGCTACGTAGCCAAGATGGCAACCACTGAGGGGGAGCAGTGTCCAATGTTTCACATTCAACATTTTGACTCTTATGAGTACATCATCTGGGTAATCGCAGTGCACTGAATTTTGCCATAATTGTCAGTGTGAACGCACTAATGCATTCGAATTAGTAACGGTTGTATGGAAGTTTGCGAATCGAGACGGAACGTGATCTTTTCCTGAACATAATTAAGTAATTTTGGTGCCTAAACCCAACCAAATTGCGACCCTTTCCCAAGTCAACGTAACTTAACTTATGTAAACATGACGACGAAGGTCAGGTAGGCCTGTCGCTGATAATGTCGTTTTCTCCAACAGTCATATATGTCATTTTGGGAGTCATTTGCAAACGACCTATTCTGTCATTTGGGTATGAGGACGTGTTGAAATAATAGCCTAAAAATAAATTGAGACTCATCAGAAAATCATCAGTCATCACACTTTCATCGGTGTCACCTTACATCTCTTTTGCCTCAGCTATCTCACTGGCCTTAATTTCCTTCAAATTTGTCAGCAGCCTCAGGTGTTTGTTTCACACTGATTGGATCACCGGGCCTTTTCTCCTTCTGGTTGACAGTGGCAGGCTCACTTATCCTCAACTGGCCATCCATTCCTGGCCACGATTCCCACGGATGCTTTTGGCTCTGTTAACATGTTGGTCGCTTCCCACTGGATTTGCCTGATCTTCATCTACTGGAAAAGATAGACAGGGAAAGCCACACAAAGAGACAGACAGAAAGACAGGCAGAAACTAACGCACACACACATTCACACAGACAGAACAAGAAAGAGAAAAAGATAACAACAAGAAAGAAATAGTCAGATTGGATGGGAAAGGGAATGTACTGGACTGATCTGCTTTCAGTCCACCAGAGACTCTGCTGATATAGGGAAGAAGACAGAGACAGGGAGAGATTATATGGAGGGGAAATAGGCCCGATTTGATGTGAAGTCAACGGAGGAGTTTGACTGACCCCCCCTTCTCCACTTGACCAGTGAATGTGATAGGGAGAGGTATATACAGGCCGACAGAGAGGAAGAGAAAAATCAAGATAAAAATAAAAAAAACACAAAGGTATATGGTGAAATGGAGAGAAAACGCGAATGGAGGTTAAACATTGAGGAGGAACTAAAAACCGACAAGAATAAAAGTGAGGCAGACATTTCAGATTCAGGTTGTCAGACTCAGCTCTATATTGTCAAACTTCATACTTTGCCATCCTCAGCTATACTTGGGATGTGATGACAAATGTGTAGTACTAAAATTATACTGTTATACTGTGATGGCTTACATTTGAATCTATAGGAAGGTACTGTATACCGTGTCTTACTGATCGGTGGTTTTTCTAGGTAATGTGATTAATTCAACCCACCCACTGCAGCATTCTTAATTTCTCTGTAATTTGAGAGAAACATATGAATCTTGCAGTTAAGATTGACAAAGCAGCTTCTGGGTTTTGAGATGCAGAGGCTTACTCAGTATTTTGCAATGTCAACCACAGAAGAAGACTGATTTTTTTTTTTTTTAGGAATATCTAATCATACTAGCAATTCAGACTTTGCTTCCAATCTTACATAATTCCATTCAAGAAAAGGGACATCTAATTTACAAAATGACCGATTGCCTGAAATCAAATCAATTTATGCCCCCACAGAAAAAATTAAACAAGGCTACCTTTCAGTCCTCTGCACCATAACCAGGGAATGACAAGTAGTACTTTATGAGACTCAGTAAGAAGTGAGCTAGAAGCCAGGAAGAGGTTTAAAAGGTTTAGAGTCTGGTAATATGTCAGACACACAACCTGTGGTTTTAATTGGTGCTTAATTGCAGCGTGGGCAGTACATTAATAACGTATTACCTTGGCCCTCTCTTGAGATACTAGCCAGGCAACTTCTCACGGGGGGTGTGCCATCACATCAAAACTTTGATTAAAGCAGTGGGAAAAGCACAGACCCTGATCAGATTTTTGTTCAGCTTCCAGGCTGATTTAAATGTAAATTCATTTTTATTTGAGCTCCTCCCATCTTGACAGTGTCTTGGTATGGGAGCTGAGAGGGAGTTGAAGGGAAGAAGGCAATTCTGTCCAGGTAAGCGTATTCAGTTTGTGAGGGTTTGATTCTAAACTAATTTAAATAACTGTGTGAAAGCCAATTTGGTTTAATTGAGCTCTGCTCTTCTGAACACCTGCAACTAGATTAGTGACTGACATTAAGTTGTTTTGCTGCATTGGGCCTCCAAGTGCTGCTCCTGCTGCTTCATAACTCTGGATTTACCTCCAAATTTTTAATACAACACCATATGTGCTTTGCAGAATATGCAATGAGCTTGGCTTGGTGTTCCACAGAGCAGCAGTGAAATATGGCCAAGAAAGGGAAAATAGTTCCGGGGCTAATCCATTCTACTCTCCCATGCCTGAGTGCTGTGACAAAGGTGGTTTATTACCATTACCATCAGTGTATGATTATCAATATGTATTACGGCATCTCACCATCGAGCAAAGCCCCAACAGGCCATGGCAGGCCTAAAACAAACTATGTTTCTGCTCCATCAAGGGAAAACATTAAGCAAAGATGCACATCCCCTTGGCGCCAGTCCAGCACAGCTGAATCTGCTGGAGCAGTTGAATGGGTATTTCTGTTAGCTCACACCAGCACACTCAGTCCTGGCTTCTGTCAGCTTTTTGTAAGCCTGTGCGGCTCTTTGATTTGTGCACCACCAAACTCATTGATCCACTCCTGTTCAGATCTACAGTACTGCTGGCAAGCCCGCCTGCTGTAATGCCGCGAGAGCAATACGCACTGACTTAGCTAAGCTCAGAACGCCCTCTGCTGACCTTTTTTCATACTAGCACAGATACACATATACTTAATGTTCTCTTTTGCTGTCACTGTCACCAAAAAATACAGAAGAACTACAAAATGTCTTTCAAAGGTTGAAACGGGGCTGCAATTAGTCTAACACTATCACCGTCCTTTGTTACACGCCACTTTTATCCTGCTCATTTGTCAAATTTTACTTATCCATTTTCGGTCTGTGCCCCATGCTTATGCTATCATGATCAGGTGGCACAGTTAAGTTTCAGCCACCATCCTCTCCGATGCAATGTTTATGAAACAAGGCATGTGGGGCATCACATGCATGCAGATTGTAGATGTTATTCAGATGGATTCAAATTCACACTACTTCATCTCAATTAAAATAAATGAGAGTCATGGAGGTGTGTTTTCAAAAATAAATTCAGTCTTTTTGTCCTCCCATGCATATAAAACATGTTTGAAAAAACCTGACTTTGTTTCTGCATCCTACTTTGATAGCGGTCTTCAGTGGAGTTTATACAAAGTATAACCACTTAGAGAGACAAGAGATCCAGATATGATTACTACTGTCAGTATTCAGTAAGCCTTACCCTGCCTGACTGCTCCTTTCCCAGCAGGGAGCACACGCCAGTGTCTTGTTCACACTTTTATGCTTCGCTGGATTCATTGTTTGTACTGTTGTGTCGTCCTCATTCCTTTGCCTTATTATGACAAATGCTAGGCTTTAGATAACACCAAATTAAAGGTTATATTTCCCTAATTAAACAAGATATTTATGGGTAAAATTGTAGTTCAAAAGTTAATGCTGCGTTTGCTAATAATCCAAAGTGGCAAAGGCGTCATTCCCACCCACTGTGCATTCAAACTACTGAGGTGGGAAAAACAATGAATGCCTGCAGTTTAATGTTTCTTTAGATGCTTATGAGCACCAGAAACCTTTATGTGTGCAGTTCAAACAAACTAATGTTAATGAAATGGTGTGCTGATGATTTAAGAACATGTCATGCTGAAAATAATTCTAACTAACTAAACTAACTAAATAAACCAACCTGGGGTGTTTCAAAAGCATGCAATCTTGTAAAAGTAATATTATTATAAAGTTGACTATGTGGATTCATTTGGCGTCATGCCAGGTCGCTGGGGTTTGAGAAAAAGTACACTTGACTTTGGAACAGCCTTCTGCAAAGGCTCACAGAAGCAGATCAGTGTACATTTTTTAAAGGCATCTTAAAAGTCACTTGATTTCTTTGACCTTCAATTGATTTCATTACTTTGTTGTCTTGGTTTGTATACTTTTCCAATTGCACGCTTGTCCTTGTTCTATGAATCATCCTCTCTGTCTCTTATCCCCGCTTCCATTAATCTGTAAAGAATGTTGTGACAACTGTTTTGAAAAGGGGCTGCAAACAAGGATATTTGATAAATCTGCACTTAACATTTTGCCATTTGAGACAAATATAGGGAATTGTATGAGTAACATGACAGCACCTCAGATCAGCTTTACACGTCGGAGGGGATTCAAGGTGAAATAAACTGAATTCTGAAAGCCTTTAATAGGGAAGACATTAAGTGGTGTCAGAGAGTCAGAAAATGACAAATGGTTGATTCAATTTGAATACGTTTATATGTAAGCTTTTACTTTCATACCTTAAAGTGGCAGAATGGTGTGGCTAAGAGGCCTTGAGCAGTAAATTATTTTAAGTCCATGGTTCTAGTGTGGCACTTCAACCACAGACCTTCATTTGAAAATCTTGCTATGGTCTCTTTCTTTCTGTTTCCTGGATAAACTGAGTGGAAAAGTTATGCGCTTTGAGCACTGTCTGAGCAGTGAGAATGAATTTGGTCAGCTGTAAAGCCACAGATAGTTACATTGTGCTGCGACAGCAAAATGGGATCCAGGAAAGAGGCCATTGAAAAGCCCTCTGTTAGACCTTTTAGTAACAGAACTGTGGCCATGCTGACAGAGACCAGGCACTCACCTGATCACCAATGTGACACCATCTGTTAATGCTGCTGAAGGCCTTTCGGCTGTTTTTTGACAAGAATCCCTGTCACAGTTGTGACTGCAGAGCCTCATTCAGCTCATAATGTTTGAAAACTTTGAGGAGCGCAGTGGGACAGAGAGGTTGAGTGGACTGGTTATAGTGGGACAGCGAGGTTATTTGCCGATTATTTGCTTTGAGAATGAATGAGCTGAAAAGTTAGACCTGAGCAGCTTGTGGAGGACTTTGCGGTGTTGAAGGTTCACAGAGTGTCGTTCAGACAGGTGAGTAGGTGGCTACAACAACAAATCCGTTGTGATGATTGTTCCTCTCTCCAGAGGAGAGTGTCAAATTTGCTAGGCTACGTAGCATTGCGTGCGTGTGTGTGCACTATATGTGCAAAAACTGTGCAGCTCAGCTTCATTTTGACTTTGATTTGTGCTTGACTGGTTTATGGCTGCAGCTGGTGTGGAGATTTTATTGTTTATACATCTCTGTGTTGTCTGTCTTCGTGATTTTATTCTACTGTTAATTCTATAAGAGGTGGCAGGTTATTTAATTTCTGCAGCATAATAATTGCTTGCTGCACCCGCCATGATGCCCATGGCTCTTTTTATTTATTGTCGGTCATTTTTATTTAATTGAGTTTTATCTGTGTTTTTTCCTGTTTTCTGGTTAATTCCAGTAAGGCTACACTGAGGAAGGCAGATGTATAGGTTATTTGTAATGGATAATTACTTCTACTCACACAGGCTGCACAGTGCCCCCTATAGAGAAGGAATTATTGTTGGCTTGGACATAGGGCCTCTGTGGTGTGATGTGTACAGTGACAGGTTAATTCCCTTTATTTTGTAGCCTAAATGTGTTTTTTAATTTAATAGGTATATCATATAACATCATCCTCATATACATTTTTTTCTTTACCCTCCCTCCAACCCCCCTTTCCCTTTTAAAAATGTAACACACTAAAATTTACTCAGAGTACTTTTTAACTGACCTAACTTTTACTTTTACTTAAGTACATTTGTAAACAAATAATTTTACTTGTACTTGAGTAAAATTCGTCTTGATCCTACACATCCTTGGAAGGGACATATTACTGGGCTGTAGTGGTGATTAGTTCATTTTGCTTTTGTACATTTCTTTTTTGCAATTACATTTGCTTGCCTAGGGCCATATACACACATTAATCTAGCTCTTGGCTGAACCAATCACAGAGTGGGTTTTCAGGAAGCATTAGGGGCAGTGGCATCATCAGAGTTGTAGAAATGACTGGAAATGACTGAAATGACTTTGTTCTGACCTGTTTGTACTTGAGGTTAATTAGGATGTGCTTAAAAAACGGGGGACAGGTTTGTTTGAGTCCAGAAGGAGCTGCAGATGAGAGTGAAGTACTTTGTGTGCCACCAAGAAAGTACTGCAATTTTCTTTGATCTTAATTTTTCACTCAAGAGGGAGACGCCCTTCTGTATCCTTTGGTGCAGCACACAACTGAATTTAAATCCTCACAAGATTTTTAAATATAAAACTCCTCCCAGATTGTGTACACAGCTTGCTCCTGTGAAAGGCTATGTGTTTTAAAAGTAAAATACAGCACCAAAATAATCACTAGGAGTATTATTCATGACATTAAAGTGTGTTCATGTAAAGATGAAACTTGTAAATGTAAACACCAGATTTCCACTGTGGAAAATTATGTTTAGCAAATAACTCGGAATGACTGGGCCACTGGTTTCTGCCATGCAGTCTTGTCATCCTGAAAAGCATAAGCAACACTAACATGTATTGCAGGTTATGAACAGTGACGTCTCTCTAATTGGCTCACCACTGTCTGTCCTGATTTACAAGTGTATCGAAGCTGCTTTCTCATACCATGCCCATTATAAACAATTGGACATGGCTCTTGCCCTCCAGCTCGCTCACAATTACTTCAGTTCAATCTCCTGTCTGTGTCCCTGTATATGTTTGTGTGTGTGTGTGTGTGTGTGTGTGTGTGTGTGTGTGTGTGTGTGTGGGAGAGAGGGAGAGAAAGAGAGACAATCTCTTAGCACACTGCTGCAATTCATGGGGAAAGAATTTGTTGCAGAAAACACAAAACACAAAAACACAAAATATCATATCAATCTAGTTGTGGCAGAAGGATTAAGGTCTTGTACATAAGCAAAAGTAATAATACCTCAATTTTATAAGACCCCATAAGACCCCATAAGAACAGTGAACTTGTGTGCACTGACGTGATAGTGAGCTGCTGTTACAAAGAGTTTCCCCTCGGGGATCAATAAAGTATTTCTGATTCTGATTCTGATTTCTGAAGAAGAAAACTCACATATTAAGGGAATTAAATTAAGAGCTAGGCAGTGTTGTAATATTGTGGCTCTTCAAAGGGAAGCTAATTTTAACTACTTTATATACTGTTGGGTAGTTAAATCTGTAAATATTTTATCATCATATATGTTGTATTTAAAGTCTGGCAAAGTCATAATCTATCCATCTACCTGTCTGTCTGTTTGTCTGTCGATCTAATCTTATCTTAATCTTTGACTGCATTGGTCTTTCGCTGTTGAAGAAGCAAGGCCCTAGTGAGTCACATCTACTATGACGTGAAGTAATAACACATAGACAATTCTACTGACTCAGCACACAGTCACACCCACTGAGGCATTGAGGAAAAAGAAAAGAAAAAAAAGTGGAGCAAATCCTGTGCCCAGTCTGAGAGGGGAAGTTTTCCATTTTATTTTTCATTTTCATTATCTGTCTGGTGAAAGTATAAATGCCAGGAGGATTAGAGAAATTACATGGGCTCTCGCCTTTCCTGGTCTGGTGCTTATCCTCCTCTCTACTCATCTCTCCCTCTCACTCTGTCTTTTTTCATCCCTTGCTCCCTTACCTTCCTTGCCTTGCTCTCTCTCTTTACCCACCATCTTTCCCACTCCAATGTCCCATTCTCTCTTCTTTGCCCCTATCACTCTCACGATGTCACGGCTGCTCTGTTGCCTTCTTCACCTGGTTCCCCTGTGACATACCCCTATTTCTATTCCTCGTTCCCCTATCTTCGTTTTTAGCCATGCCATTGCTTCACCTCTCTTTTTGTGAGTGTGTTTCTCTCGCCATCCCGCTGGCACTCCCCTTGCGTCTCCCGCTGGATCAGCATGACTGGGCCTGGCCCACATGGGTCCTGCTGGACGGCCAGTTCTCAGCAAAAAGAAGTGTCTTAAGAAGGCCTCCCCCCTAATCCTTAAGATCTATTACAGATAGCAGGGCTGACACAGGCGACAGAGATTAGAGGGGGCAGATACTGACTGTATTGATTGGCCTTCTCATCCTGAGGCCAGCCCAGCAGCTTGCTCATGTAATAGCACACTGTAATGAAATTCAGCCAGTACGTCAGAGCCAGCAGGCCTAAATGCATAAAGACTGGACTTAACTGTGGTGAAATGGTGATACTGTAGAGCCACGCAGCAAATGCAGGGGACAGAGTGCCTGCTGGTATACCACTTTAAGCGGAGGTTAGCGCCTCTGCTTCACCTCCCAAAATATGTGCTGGCCCGCAATGGCCCAAATTTGCTGAGAGGGAAAACCACTCTCTGTTTAGACCCAAGGGTGATTTCTTTATGTCATGTCATGAACTTGTGTTTTAGTGAGCCGTTTGTTCGGGATGTTTCTTTGCCAGTCACATTTAGGCATGGTTTGGGAGCCAAAAAACAAAAACCAGCTGGACCACTCACTATGCAGTCCATTAATGGAGGTTACAAAAGCCAAATTCATTTTGTGCTTAGCTCAAAAAGACATGTGCCAAATTTTTTCACTTTGGAATTTGATAAACGTTCAAAGTGCCCATGGCTCATTTAGGGCGGTACTTTAAAATTAGGATCAGAATGAAACACTAATTAAACTGATACTTCATTTAAAATAAAGATTGATGAAGGTACAGAAGTCTTCTCAAATATATTTTTGCAATAGAAAAAATGTGCTGACAACAGTTACTAAGTTTAAAACAAACCTTGATCGATTGAATACAATTATTTTTCAGGTAAAAAATGCTATGTGTAAAAAGTGATGGAATGAGTTCAATGTTAAAATTGCTGCTAATGACAGAAACTACAGTTTTGACAATGGGAACATACAGTACAGTATATACCAGCATTGGCTATGTGACAAAAGAGCTCAGAGAATGGACATAATAGCCTCAATTAACCATAATGAATTAAAGCACTCATGTCCATCAAAGTCATGTTATGTTGTCTAGAAATTGATCTGGGAGGTAAAGTTAATGGTTATTGCATTTTTCAACAAATACACAAAAGTCTTGCCAAATAGCCAAAAATCGAGCTGCTGTGAACCCATAAGCTAGCTTTTTGCACGTCTCCCCCTGCAGTTGTAGAGCTACAGCAAAAATGGCAGACTTGCTGTGGAAGGCTGTGTGAAACAAGATCGCAGCAACAGCGTTGGGTTTTGTGGTGGTTTCACTGCAGTGGCCACAGTCATAAGTGCAGGTCACATGATGACTTGAACACAGACTTGTTGTAATACACTACCATTGCAGAGGAAAATGGATAATCAAGAAAATGTCCTCAGTATGACACATATTCAGGAAATGTTCAATTTATTGTTTATTTTAAAAAGCAAATCAATATCTGGTCATCCCTTTTTGCAGTCAAAAATAATGTCAAAGTGATTTTAGAATGCATTGCTATTAATTATTGTTTATTAAAGCTGCAGCACGAACGGGCAACACTATCCTTAAAGGGACAGCCCACCCAAAAATCAAAAATACATATTTTACCTGTTGTGCTATTTATCCATCTAGATTGCTTTGGTGCAAGTTGCCGAGTTTTGGAGACATCAGCCGTAGAGATGTTTGCAGTTTTTGAATAATAACTTGTGCTGCTCAAAGTGCCAAAAAAAATCCATTTGAAAAATTTTACAGCAATGTCTCTTTCCAGAAATCATGTGTCCCAAAATAATCCACAGATTTGTTGTGAGCAGTTTCATGTAGGGACTATTTTCTTTCTACTGATAGTTCCTACATGAACCTCCTCACAACTTCTTCTTTTCCTTTCGGCTGTTCCCTTTCAGGGGTCGCCACAGCGAATCATGCGCCTCCATCTAACCCTGTCCTCTGCATCCTCTTCACTCACACCAATTAACTTCATGTCCTCTCTCACTACATCCATAAATCTCCTCTTTGGTCTTCCTCTAGACCTCCTGCCTGGCAGCTCCAACCTCAGCATCCTTCTACCAATATATTCACAGTCTCTCCTCTGAACATGTCCAAACCACCTCAATCTGGCCTCTCTGGCTTTATCTCCGAAACATCTAACATGAGCTGTCCCTCTGATGTACTCGTTCCTGATCCTGTCCGCCCTCGTCACTCCCAAAGAGAACCTCAACATCTTAAGCTCTGCCACCTCCAGCTCTGCCTCTTGTCTTTTCTTCAGTGCCACTGTCTCTAAGCTGTACAACATCGCTGGTCTCACCACCGTCTTGAACACCTTTCCTTTCATTCTTGCTGATGCTCTTTTATCACACAACACACCTGACACTTTTCTCCACCCGTTCCAACCTGCTTGCACTCGCCTCTTCACCTCTTTTCCACAGTCTCCATTGCTCTGAACCGTTGACCCTAAGTACTTAAAGTCCTGCACCTTCTTCACCTCTGCTCCCTGTAACCTCACTATTCCACCTGGGTCCCTCTCATTGACACACATGTATTCTGTCTTACTGCGGCTAATCTTCATTCCTCTGTTTTCCAGAGCAGACCTCCATCTCTCTAGATTCTCCTCCACCTGCTCCCTGCTCTCACTACAAATCACAATGTCGTCTGCAAACATCATAGTCCATGGAGATTCCTGTCTAACCTCATCCGTCAGCCTGTCCATCACCAGAGCAAACAAGAAGGGGCTCAGAGCCGATCCTTGATGCAGACCCACCTCCACCTTGAACTCCTCTGTCGCACCTACAGCACACCTCACCACGGTCTTACAGCTCTCATACATGTCCTGCACCATTCTAACGTACTTCTCTGCCACTCCAGACTTCCTCATGCAATACCACAGCTCCTCTCTCGGCACCCTGTCATACGCTTTCTCTAAGTCTACAAAGACACAATGCAACTCCTTATGACCTTCTCTGTACTTCTCCATCAGCATCCTCAAAGCAAACACTGCATCTGTTGTGCTCTTTCTAGGCATGAAACCATATTGCTGCTCACAAATGCTCACCTCTGCCCTTAGCCTAGCTTCCACTACTCTTTCCCACAACTTCATTGTATGACTCATCAGCTTTATTCCTCTGTAGTTGCCACAGCTCTGCACATCTCCCTTGTTCTTAAAAATTGGCACCAGTACACTTCTCCTCCATTCCTCGGGCATCCTCTCACCCTCCAAGATCTTGTTAAACAAACTAGTCAGAAACTCTACTGCCACCTCTCCTAGACACTTCCATACCTCCACAGGTATGTCATCAGGACCAACTGCCTTTCCACTCTTCATCCTCTTCAACGTCCTCCTCACTTCACTCTTGCTAATCTTTGCTACTTCCTGCTCCACACCAGTCACCTCTTCTACTCTTCGTTCCCTTTCATTTTCCTCATTCATCAACTCTTCAAAGTACTCCTTCCATCTTCCCATCACACTCCTGGCACCTGTCAATACATTTCCATCCTTATCTTTAATCACCCTAACCTGCTGCACATCCTTCCCATCTCTATCTCTTTGTCTGGCCAACCTGTACAAATCCACCTCTCCCTCTTTAGTATCCAACCTAGCATACAAGTCCTCATATGCTCTTTGTTTGGCCTTTGCCACCTCTACCTTCACCTGACGCTGCATCTCCCTGTACTCCTGTCTACTCTCTTCAGTCCTCTCAGTGTCCCACTTCTTCTTTGCTAACCTCTTTCTCTGTATACACTCCTGAACTTCCTGGTTCCACCACCAAGTCTCCTTGTCCACTTTCCTCTTTCCAGATGACACACCGAGTGCCCTCCTACCTGTCTCCCTGATCACATTAGCTGTAGTGGTCCAGTCATCTGGGAGCACTTCCTGACCACCCAGAGTCTGTCTCAGCTCCTCCCTGAAAACTAAACAACATTCTTCCTTTTTCAACTTCCACCACTTCGTCCTCTGCTCTGCCTTTGTCCTCTTCATCTTCCTCACCACCAGAGTCATTTTACACACTAGCATCCTGTGTTGTCTGGCTACACTCTCCCCTACCACTACTTTACAGTCACTGGTCTCTTTCAGATTACAACGTCTACACAAGATGTAGTCCACCTGAGTGCTTCTCCCTCCGCTCTTATATGTCACCCTATGTTCCTGCCTCTTCTGGAAGAAAGTGTTCACTACAGCCATTTCCATCCTCTTTGCAAAGTCTACCACCATCTGTCCTTCTGCGTTCCTGTCCTGAAGACCAAACCTGCCCATCACATTCTCATCACCTCTGTTCCCTTCACCTACATGCCCGTTGAAATCTGCACCAATCACCACTCTCTCACCTCTGGGGATGCTCTGCATCACTTCATCTAACTCACTCCAGAATTTCTCCTTCTCTTCTAACTCACATCCTACCTGTGGGGCATAACCACTCACAACATTGAACATCACCCCTTCAATTTCCAGCTTCAGGCTCATCAACCTGTCTGACACTCTTTTCACCTCAAGAACATTCCTCACAAACTCCTCTTTCAGGATAACTCCTACTCCATTTCTCTTCCTATCCGACCCATGGAAGAACAACTTGAACCCTGCTCCTAAGCTTCTAGCCTTGCTACCTTTCCACCTGGTCTCCTGGACACACAGTATGTCCACCTTCCTTCTCTGCATCATGTCAATCACCTCTCTAGCCTTCCCTGTCATAGTTCCAACATTCAAAGTCCCTACTGTCAGTCCTACATTCTTAGCTTTCCTCTTCTCTCTCTGCCTACGAACACACCTTCCTCCTCTCCTTCTTCGTCTTCGACCAACAGTAATCCAATTTCCACCGGTACCCTGTAGGTCACCAGCACCGGTGGCGGTCGTTGTTAACCCGGGCCCCGACCGATCCGGTATGGAAGTCATTGTCGTGATTCGCATTTTTAGTTTGGCATGTGTTTTACGTCGGATGCCCTTCCTGACACAACCCTCTGCATTTATCCAGACTTGGGACTGGCACATGAAGACACTGGCTTGTGCCCCCCTGCGGTTGCATTATGAACCTCCTCACAACAAGGTCTGATTAACTTTTTACTCAGGAAGCATTTAATGGACTTTCAGTAACGACATTTTGCTCGCTTTGCTGGCTGTTAGTGTGACCCCCCTGCCTGCAATAGAATGGTGATGTTACTGCTTTACGTAAGTACAATTTAAAATGAAATTATTTATTTGGCTATGTAGCTCTGTACATAGCAGGCAAACTAACAACATCATGTTTTGTTTAATGCAAATATAGGGAGCATAACCAAAAAAAATTGCAGGGCAGATATCAGATATATATACTGGACAAATAAAAGGTTTTAAAGTGTATGCACTGGTGAGACGCTTTCATTGAAATGAATGGGCCACCATGTTCATCCATTTTGTCCATTCATGAAAATGCAAAAATGACTTGAAATGCATGGCTTCCAGGGTCCTGGCTCCGTTTTAAAGGATTTTCCTGGCTTTCTCAAATCAGGGTGTCTGCAACACGACAAGCCACATTTCTCAATAGCAGAGAACGTCTCCAGCAATGATATATGTACACAGATGGATAGAGGGCAGTAACTATTCAAAGTAGCCTAAGGTAGTCCTGAAACTTGAAACATGTTGCTTTTTCAGTTTCAGTTATTTTTTTATGCGACATACTAGACATGATATGCACTAATGGCCAAATTTCTAAGCAAACTATAAGCAGAACTCTACTGACTATAACGTTATCAGTCTTGGTTGTATGACAATGCAGTTGTTGTATGTAAGTGATGCTTGGATCAACTGTGATGCTCTACAAGCCCTTGATGTGCCAAATATTTTACGGGGGGTGCATCTTAATGTAGTTTATTTTATGTGGAAAATTACTTTTTGCATTTGCTTTTCAAAGAGAAAAGTAGAACAAAACTGACAGGTCCCTAAGAGAACAAACACATACTCAATATTCTAATAGCTCACAATATTCAATTTCTGCCTTCTCTCTGCCTTCTTCGTTCATTTGCCTTTCTTTCTTTCTTTCTTTACAGTACAGTACTGACATTTTTCATTTGACTGTAATAGCGCTGCACGACTCAGGCTCCACCAGTGCTGTTTAGCTATAATAGAAAGAGTGTATTAGCATTTATCCTGATTTATTACTGTTCTAAACAATACACTATTTGAGTGTTTGCAATCATTCACACAGATGAGCAGAGATAACACATGGAAAACCTTTGACTTTTAGTTTTGGCATAACATTGTCAACAATCTATCTGTATTCCATTTTAGAGGTTTACTACATCTGGTTCTCGTTAGACTTGTTTCAGCCTCTTTCTCACACACTACTCCTCCTCCTTAGGCCTTCATGGTTGGAAGGAGCAACAGCCCCCCCTGTCCCCTGGGCTTAGCTTGATGCAATGGATTGCCACCAACACGCTATAGCTACAAGGCCTCTGCTAATCACACTATTGATCCTGTAATTCCACCCATTTGAAACTCTTTACCTTGGTGGGCGGTATCAATGAATAAAGTCCAAGTCTCCGTTTCTTCCCTCTTTCGTTGAAGCACCTGGTGTCTCTGGGGAGGTGATTGTGACCTGTGTGCCTTCTCCACATCACAGCCTTGCTCTCTTTTTAGTATTCAGCTGCCACAGACTGCATAGGGAAGTCTGCTGCGTTGAGAACAAACGCAAATGCAGAATGGCTGATCGACCTCCTTCCCTTTGACTGCTTCTTTGTGGAACTGTTATGTTGTGCTGTGTTGTGTTTTTTTTTTTTGTTTGTTGTGCAAGTAAAGATTGTCACGTAAGTGAAAATAAGTGGTATGCAAGAGAGGAGAAGCCTTAGAATGTGAACTCTCATGGAATATCAATGGCAAAGTAATGGCCTGGTTTTCGAGATGGCAGAGAGGCTTTGGTCCATTGCATGTCATTTCGAACGCTGGGCCCGTAGAACAAACACAGATTATTGTCCCAACAGGTATCTTGTGATCACACAATGTTCCCATGTAGTTAGTTAGTCTGTCATCTTGTCAGAGAATTTGATTAACTGTGACACAACTCCTTGACAATAATTATGTTTTACCGCGACAGGAGCAAAATCAGCAATGCATGCCCGCCTAAGAAAAATCTGGCTGAAATTTACGGCATTACTCTGCGTGTGCACCCTGCAATAACGCAGATGGCGCGAAGCAGCTAATGGTGGGTTTAATTTTTCTCAGCACTTTGCTTCATATAATTGACCCTTTTACTGTAGATCTGAGAGGAGATGAGCTTGAATTCCCGGAGTCATAATGTAATATTTTGTATGCCTTTTAATTAGAGCAGCATTAAAGAGAGAGAGGAGGAGGAGTGGGATAGAAATATTGCAGTAAGAGATGCCAAATCACTTGTTTACATATTGTCCTTGAGTAGATGTAGGTCTGAGGGCAGGCATTTTAGGATGAGAAGGACATGATGAGGAGGCTAGGGTGGAAAAAAGAGAAAAAGAAAGTGGCTTGGAATAAGACACAGAAAGGGAAACAGAGATAGAGAGCTGAGGATTATAGAAATACGAATAACAGGGGAAAAAGGAAGAACGGGATTTACATAGTGTAGTTCGCGAATGGATTTGCTGGGAAAGAGACTATATCTGATGGATTTGGGAGTGTATCAGTGGTTGTGGGAATACGTAGGTGAGCTCTGTGTAATGTTGACGCCAGGATAAAAGTATTACATGAAATGAGCTAAAGTACTGTAGGCAGAGAAGAGCAGATGAAGTGGCGTAGAATGGGATAGAAGTGAATTGGTGGAACGAGAAATATGGTTTCCTCTCTCAATCCAAAAATAAGAGCCTAGAAGAGGCAGTGGACACATGATAGCTGGAAGGGATTTTAAATAAAACAGCTCAGGCAAAAAATGACAGATAAGAGTATTGGACATGACCAGTGTCTCACCTTCTTTAGAGGATAACTGCGGTTTACAACTTGGGTCTATTGTTCGTAGCTTTGGCCATCATTTCTATCAGTTATAATAAGATTATACTCACCAAAGCAAATGCGTAGATCTGGGAACCTGGCGACATTGCTACGATGTCTGATGGGGCAAAAAACATAAGCTGATGACCACGCAGGTTGCAAACAAGCCAACAGTTTAGCCAGATTACCCAAACCAAATCTAAAAGCTATCTAGGTAATTACTTTTTCAAATGTCTAAAATTAAAGGAAAAGTCTGACGTTTTAGAAAACGCTTATTCGCAACCAGCAGAGACCCCAGGAAGTTGCTGGTTCCAACCAAGAAATAGTCTGGCACATAAGCCATTGTAAAACAGCAAATTGTTGTGCTTACACTTTATGTTTTGTACAGATTTAACAAACATGCTAGCATGTTATTTAGTGAGCCCAAGAGGTGCTGGTAGACAGATTGTGCCATTGTTGGACAGAGCCAGGAAAGCTATTTCCAGTCATTGTACTAAACTAATCGCTGTAGCTTCACATTTACTGTAGAAATATGAGAATAGTATCAACACTCTAACGCATATAACCGTATCTACCAGAATGTCAAAGTTTTTATTTAAACTGGTAATTAATAATACATTGTTACACAGGAATACTGCATGTGTGCATTCCCAGATCTCTTAGTACAATGATGTTATTACAGATAGGAAGGATGGCCAAAACTACAAAAATGCGATCCAAGTAGTAATAAAACAGATTTGTCCTTTAACAAATCAAAAATATCTAACAGAGGGTAAAAAGTAGACCAAGAAAAGAGCACAAAAAACAAAGGGAATTGGAGTGTGTGTTAGTGTGGTAAATGCCGCCTGTCAGATCTAGGCATTTAGCCCATGCAGCAAGGCGTGGTTACACGTGTTTTCCAAGGTCATGAAAGTGTACACCTTATTTCATGGGTCTATGCTAAACCAACTGTAACAGCTCCATCTGATTTTTTGACAATGTGTTATTGACGGGTTGAAATTCCATGACAACATTTTCTCAGTTCTTTATACCAAGCCTTTGACTTTTCATCCATCCAGCTATTATTAGCTTCTGTAACTCAGATGGACCTCTGGACGATGAGGGATTGCCATTGTTCAGTCTCTCGCTCTGTGGTTCATGTGCTGCTTCCTTTTCATTATGGTCCAAAGAGATAATACCACTTAACAAACCCTAGCCGCCCATCCCTTGATTTGCTCAAATCATTATCGAAAGTAGTGATTGTGCTGCTGAGGCCCCCTCCCTTTCTCACCCTCAACTCACTCTCTTTCCCTGTTATAAGAGGCGCTCTTTGCACTCAGCCACAGGCCATTAAAGTTGTCCCACAGCAATAAGCCTTTGTCTATGTGACCAAACAGTTGATGCTTGATAAGCGTAATCCTGGCCTGTGTTTTAGCCCCCTGAATGGTGCTGTGTGGGCTGCGAGGCCCTTCACAAAGCAGCTAGCACTAAATTGCTCACTCTTGCTTCCCTTTTGTCTCTGGATTTATGAAACACTTTGAGCCGCTTTGCACTTCTGAGGGCAATGGCCTCTGTGGGATGGAGTTTACTGAAGACCATGTTTTGTAGCCTTACTGACCACATATAATCAGGATAGTTTATCTGTTAATTTCAAAAGTTGAATTATGTATTTTCTAAGATATATATTTTAAAATTAAGTCTGTTTACAATTCATTGAGCTCAGCTTTTAATAATAGCATGCATCACAACAACACATGTAACATGGCAAAAATAGTTCTTTAATTTTGTATTTTAATCTTAAAATGAGCTTGCGGCTAATTTGTTTTTGACAAAAAGGATTCGAGCCCGAGAGGATGGAATCATGGAACAACTTCACACTACTCAACACATTTTTCAGAATTAAAATTATAATAATATCCATATAATAATAAAAGTCATAAGGTTTCATCTACCAAGCCATCGTTTGATGGATTAACTCTGACTGAAATGTATGCTCTCTGCTGCAATTCTGGATTGATCAAAATGTGCACATTTCTTCAGCAAAGTGGCCTTTGCCCTTTTTCCTACCTTTCTGTTTTAAGATGGTCTTCAAAGCGATTTTCTTTCTGTTTTTCAAGTGTAAACATATGTTTTTCTCTCACTGCTTTTACACTCTGGCAAGAGTATGGTCACCCACATCCAACTAGCTTTAGCCACAATCCCATTAATTGCATTAAGACTCAAAGGGGAAGCAGCCAAGTTGGATTAATTGGCCTTCGCTATGCAAAGCAGGCACAGTGTAACAGGAATTCAATACCAAAGAGGGCTGATGAGTGATTACAAAAACATTTCAGTGCCTGCCCAGAGTTTAGCTAGAAATTATCCCATGGCAAGTGTTATCTTCTTCGTTGTAGTCCTATAGAAACTCTTGTTTCAGTTTGATTTGATTCTGTCTTGACAATGGCTGAAATGCCAATGCTTTGTTTTTTCACTGTCTGAGATGTCAGGATGTCAACATTCTTCACCATCACTCACTTCCCATTTGTGCAGACTCAAGCCCAGCTAATGCATCCTATATGTCCCCTCTGGGCTCCCATACATCAGCTCTTGACCCACAGGAGAGGTTCAGGAAGCAGGGATAATTTATTATTGAAATATCTAAAGGGGTGGGGTGAGGTGGGGATTCTCATAAGGATTTTTTTTTCTGGAAACAATGAATCTGCAGTAGGACATTTAGGTTAATGTGGCTTTCACAGATCCACCAGAAAGAGAATCCCACTGTGGAATGTGAGAACATCAGTGTGGACTTCTTTGCTGAGAAAATATGGTGGTCAAATATTAACATTTGTGTTAAAAACAAACCTGCTAAAAACAAATCTGCTAACTTTCTGCATTTTAGGGCACATGATATGTGCAATGGCTACTTTTTTTAAGGTGGAATGAGTTATTATTACCATTATTATTATCTAAATAAATCTAATCTTGGGTAAAAATGCATCCAGTGCAGATGCCATGGTAATTGTTTAATTCTGATTTACCACCATTCTGCATGAGGGCTTAGCACCAGATCTCTCTTTTTCAAACAAAAATACATCTGCAGTCGAACATGATATAGATGATGTAAACATTCATAGTCCATGCAGTGCACTATTATACTGTCATCGGTGAACAAAAAGTCTGTTGTATGATCAACGAGCTTGTGTTGGAAATCATAGCACAGCTACAGTCCATGCAGTACAAAAGTACCTCATATATCTGGAAAATGCCTGCAATAACCGAATGCTATGAATAATGTACAGTGTACAGTATACAATAAATAAACAATGAGCTTCTTTTGACCAGTCTCGTGTGTCTCTCAAATATCCTTGGTTATTTCAAAAGGTTGCACATTCATCAAAGGTGCTGGCAAAACAAGAAAGGTCAATGCTGATGTTTTCCTTCTTTTTTTGGACCCATAATTTTATTTTAAAAATTTTATTTATAATATATTTTTATGTATATTTTATTTTATTGAACACATTACCCACATATAACGGAAAACAGATAACTGGATACATATTTTACAAAACAAAATCACCTGTCTTAAGCAGGGAATAGATAACAGCTGTACTTGGCATGTGAAAATGCATAGCTGATGTGTCACCATATTATTCCAAATACCGTTAGATTGCAGACAAAAACATGAAAACATGAAATCAGCAGCACTCCAGCAAAAAACAGAAAGAAACAAACCAAAACTACTATACATATTAAAATAAATTCTTCTTTGGGATAGACCAAATATTGAATCAAACTTGGGCTAAAACATCAGTGGACTTTGGGTCAAGCCAGCACTATCTGGTCATGTCTGAGAACAGTTAAGCCACTAACGAACACATAGAACAGATGCATAAGGAGCCAAACCCTAACAAGCATTTGATGCTCCCTAGATAATCAACATCTGCTTCCTTTTCTACCTGTACCGAATTCAAATCCACGGTAGATAATAGTAACCTGTATCAGATTTAACAATTAAACCTAACATAGTCACTGTTGATCAGTTTTGCCATCATGACTTGCCTCTTAAAAACTAGGTCTGTTGTTGATCTGTCGTAAACTATGAACAACAAGAAGCCAAATCCAGTCAAAGTGGATGTGTCATACAAAGCTTTTCAGATATTTGGCTTTGGTTGGATAGCTTTTTTTGAGGAATCTATTTGTTGGTGGGTTTTTGTTTTGGAATTCCTTTATTGGTTAAAAGGTCTGAAATTCTGAGCATCATTGTTGTTGTTCATATTTTATCAATTTTGTTAGGTTAGTTAAACATGCAAGTCTACTTTTGATAAATTCACATAGACTACATCTTACTCAGGACTACCAAACTTAAACTATGAAACTTTGACACAGTACATGAAAGCTCAAGTACCAAAATATAGTACACAGTG
>CM022473.1:22695542-22769777 GCA_011952105.1 Coreoperca whiteheadi
CTTCTACTGAAACGAACAGCTTTATGTCTCTGTCAAACCAACAGAGCGGTGTTGAATGAGATGTAACACGAAATCTGCCATATAATGGATTGTGTAATGCCCCACAACATAATTTGTTTAATAGGAATGGCCCCAATTAAGACTCAGACTCCTGCTAACCTTGGTCATCGTTTACAGTATGATTAGCAATCTCGGAACCCATCGGCTATCGTCTGATGACAATTTGAACGCGGATACAGCTTTAAAAAGCTAATAGAAAGCTAAGCTCTATGGTTCCGAGACAAGTTAAGGAAAACAGACACATGAGTTAAAACAAAACAAAAGACAGCCTCTTTTTAAGAGCCCATTCGGTGACAAGAAATGAAAAAAGCTGTTTTTATTTTCAAATCATCCTAACTGCAAAAACATCAGCCTTTCAGAGAGCAGCTATGATTTCAAACTTCAAGGTTTTTAATAAGGACAACCACTGTAATTTTATAGAGACTAACAGTGTGTCTGTAAGTTAATGAATCCTAATGACTTTAGTGATCCCCTGACTTTTCCTTTAGTGCCCCAAATGGTTCAAAGTTTTCACTTATCCTGTAAAAAATTCCATTTATGGTTCCCAGAGGATGAATCCTACTTTTTGTCTAACGCCAACACAAGGTTCTTATTTGTGGTTATGAATGAAATGTCTCCAGAACTACTTGATGGATTGCCATGGAATTAGGTGCAGACATTCATGTTCCCATTAGGATGGATTGTAACCAGAGCCATTATCAGATCAAAATATTCACTTGTCCAATACTTTGTTTATGACCAAATACATGCAAAACTAATGATATTCCTAGCAGCCTCATCTATAACTATCAAACACTGGCATGATAACACGCTACAGATGATCATGGTAAACATTATACCTGCTGAACATCAGCATGCACATGTAAACGTGCTGACATTAGGATTTAAAACAAAACACCAATGTCCTTAAGAACAGCCTCACAAAGCTGCTAGCATAGCTGTAGACTCTTAGTCTTGTTTTTATATTTCTAGGCTGCTGTTGTTGACAGCCAACAGTGACTCCTTCTGTTTAATGGTCTCAGTATGTCTCTTTTAATTAAATGAAGGTCAGCCTAATGTATTCTGATTGAGTTAAATCTCATCCAAGGCAACTACACCAACGATTCGCCCCCTTGTTTATTTAAAGAGGTTATTAATGAATGGATGCACACTTAGTGTGTAGAGGATGAGCATTGTATAAAATGTGCATGAAAAGTCACACACAACTCTCCTTGAGGTGCCTTTCAATTAAACCCTAAATACAATTGACTATTCCTGCTAGATATTCCATTCCAAACCACCCTATCAACACTGTGCTGGGAAGAAATGTTTATGGTGAAAATATGAGATTCAGTGTAGTCACGTCCTGTTTAACGTATTTTTTTCTGTGATTTCCAGCTATATTCTTTTAAATCTGAGGTCACAGTTTAGCTGAAGATGAGAGGGAGAAAGTTAAGCACATGCCCTGTGAGCTCCTGGGCTCTAGCGTACTCTTCTTCTTACTCTCCCAGGGTTTACTGAGGGAGAACTCTAACAATTTCTATTCTGATAGGAAGCAAGTGTGTGGACTGAAGGGCAAAATCAACTAAAACGGTTTAATCTCCCCACCAGCTGATTTACATTTGCAGAAGACAGTCCTAATCTGCCCATTTATAACCACCAAATAAAGGAACAGAGACAGAAAAAAAGAGAGGGACTGACCTGAAGCAAATGAAGTCCAATGTCGCATATATCCCAGCCTCTGTCTTTCGCGCTCCCTCACATCTTTTAGCTGTCTGTCTTTATTCCTGTCTTTGCCTCCTTGTCTGTCTCTCTGTCCCTTTCAACATCTGTCCCATCACTTTCTGTTGAACTGACTCTCCTCTCTCGATCTCGCTCCCCCTCCATCTTTCATTCTCTGTTCTCATCTCCCTGAAGGGTCTCTATCTTATCTCTGAGATAAGCTGAACTGCCACAGAAATGCATTGGTCTTCATCTCCATCTGTATTCCTCCCTTCTGGGCTTATGGAGGCACATTTGGGAGGATAGATGCAGTTTAATGAAGCATTCACTGTGTGCATGTGTCTGTGTCTGTGTGTGTGTGTGTGTGTGTGTGTGTGTGTCTGTGTGTGTGTGGCGCCAAATCACTTTTTACCTCCATGGATACTCGAAAAGTGAAGGGAGGCGCACCTCCTGCACACTTGACAACATTATAACCCTCCATGGTCTCTGAACCATAAGGCCCCTTTGGACTCAACATCAAATACTTTCCTGTTCAAGGAATTTATTAAGAAGTTCTAGATATCCCTTGTCTGTTTACCTTGTGAGATATAGTATGCCCAAAAACATCCAAAGTGTAAAAAATTAATTTAAATTCCCTATTACTTTGTTGCTGTCCTCTGCATAAATAAGAGAGAAAATTTCATTTCCTATTTTGTTGGCTGTATTCCTGCATACTGTATGATCTCCTCATTCATCACCTTATTCTCTCTTACATAATGAACACACACACACACACACACACACACACACGCACCCACACACACACACACTCTCCCGCTGCCTTCGTTCCCCCCGCTGACACAGGTGGTCCACTCCTCACCTCATGAGAAGCCCACCTGGCCCTACTGCCTGCAAAATCTCCCATGAGCCTCTCTGTTACAATTCTGAGCGAGACAGGAAGGAACTACAGTTCAAAACCTGATCTGTTCTGTTTAGCTGCTGCTCGCTGCCATCTGGCTGCCCGGCATTGCGTGGCATTACAATGATGCGTGCAGATGTAGGGGAAATCTGTTTGCCTCCAATGCAGGTTGTTTGGTTTATAAGGATGGCAGACTGGCAGATGTTAATGGTATGCATGTATGCACATACAGAGCAGTATATGTAATATTCCTGCATCTCCAGTAGTGTATTTTTCATTAGGTGAAGGCCTCAGCCAACGCCGTGATGTGTGTGTGTGTGTGTGTGTTTTATGATTTATTGGTGAACGGCCGTGTGTTGTTGCTGAATCTGCAACTGTGCTACAGTGCCAACAACTGATCTTCATAACAACATGTTGTTCTCTGTTAGCAACAGGGGCAGAGGAGAGGAGGAATGAGTGGAATAGGAAAGCAGAGAATGAGAGGGTGTTTCTTTACTTTCAAAATGATGCAGTGACTATATATGGGTTTCTGTTTCCTTGTGTGTTTACCAGAGAGACAGAGCAAAGGAAAGAGAGAGTATGCAGGCATTGTTGTTTGACCCTGACCTTCATTTAATGCATTCCTTCTGGTAGTAGAAACAATATGTTTTTCTTTTTTCCTGTAATTACAACTTAAGTATGTATGAGGGCTATTGTATTGAACCGAACTGGAGGTTTACAGTAGGCTACTGTATACTCAAAGACAAAACTTAGATTTAGATGAAGTGTACAGCCATACTCTCGAAAAAACTGCAAAATACTTTCTTTTATCTTATGCTATTAATGGTATTAGCACTCATAAGACCTTTATTTACTACATGGTACCACTTACACAGTGTGGATTTTATTTGTGTAAATAATAGATACGTAAATGGGTACTCCAGCTATTTAGTACTACACTTCCACAAAGTTGGGGGACTTGTAAGTGACAGATTAAAAGAAGAATGGTCACAAGTGATGCTGTGGAAGCCAATACTTCCTTACTTTTGCGCCTATCCTTTCCAGAACAAAATTCAGTAGTGTCTTTCATTAGACCCTCCATGCCTGCTAAACACCCATGTCTTTCAAACTGCACACCCTCAATTGGTAATGTTAAAAAAATGTAGTCTCAAGCCTCAAGACTGACATAACCATGATGACATCATAAGGGTTATTTTATCAGGCTTGACAAAAACTCCTCCAAAGCCACATAAAACATTATACAGCTGTTTTCACAGGCTGTGTAGTACTCCTCGTGGCCCTCTTTAGTATCTGCTGGCATATTTTTTAACAGGCCAGAAATGCAGTAGGGCTGCAGCTATCGATTATTTTAATAATCGAGTATTCTACCTATTATTCTATCAATGACTTGAATAATTGGATAACAAATACTTTGGCTTTATTAAAGAGCAATAGAATAAGCAAAAGATAAAATAAGACATGTCTCTTAAAATAAACAACTAATTGGTTTCACTTTTAGAAAAATCTACATTTTTGTTGCTTAAATTGCAAACAATAATATTATTTGTCAAAACTAAACAGATTTAGTGCATTTAAATGCCATATTACGTTCTTGGTTTGAAAGAAAACATGTTTTTGCACCTTTTAAAAAAAGGTATACATACATAACTTTTAGAACCACAAGTTTCAACCTAACTACAGCTCAGGCATAACGTAATCCTTTACTGTCTTCTTTGTGGCATTTGTAGGAGGCAAAAATGAGTGGAGAGGAACTGTGACTGTCATAATAATAACATGAATGAATCTCAGGCTTTCACAAATTGACTGCAGCATTTTATTGTCTGTGGTATTGTAATTTCTTGAGCAAAAGCTAAGCTAAGTTAGGGACATAATTAACATAGCCTACATTCTTTACTGGCCTTCATATTCCTTGTGTCAGGTCTGCTCTGTGGACTGGATGCATAGACTGTAACATTATGCTTTCTTCTGAGATGCTGAAGCCTAGACTTTGTGCTATTGTGGTAGGCTAGTTCGGTTTTACAATAGATCAACTTTACAGAGTTTTCAAGGACACTTTCTGTCGCTTTCTCTGGCCTGACTCTCCTCGGTGCCCCGCGCTATTTTCCCTCTTCCTCCTTTTTGTAATCTGCACTGTCAAATCACACCAAAGAGGCTCTGAATCGTCTCTGATCACAGTAATTCATCCATGCGAAACACAGTATGCTGTATATAATTATATGGATTAAAGCTTGCATCAATGATTTTTTGTAATCGAGTTACTCGAGGAATAGTTTCCTAATAATGTCCTAAAATACAGTCTGAAAATGTTCTCTGAACAAATATGATAATTTGCAGCACAGCTGATTGCTTTTCTTATACATTCCATGTCCTACAGATTGAAAGGAAAAGGTTTTTAGTTTTTAGTCTTCTTTAGCAAATGTAATACACAAAGCCAATTCAAAGTGCTTTACATAAGACATAAAACAAATTAAAGATGACAGCGGACACTTAAAAACTGATGTAAATACTTATGATCAGTTAAAGGCAGTGGAGAACTTAATCGTATTTCAGCCTTAAAGTGGTTGGAGTTGGGACCCAAGCTGGATTCACTCATAATTAAATGATGAGTCATGTACAGACTTTTTCAGCAAAAATTTATGATATTGTTTTGAAATATCAAGATTTTTTTTAATGAAACCTTTCTACTGTCACATAATATCTGTAGTTGCTTTAGCATTATGTTTCAGCAGTGATTTTGCTTGTTACTTGTTTCAGATCTCAACACCTCTGACAACAAACCTGATTGTGCAGCAGTTGGTGTTGCAAAATAAGGGTAGTATGGTGAACATTATAATGGTGTGAGGATTTGCTTCTATCAAGGCCTAATAGAATTTCCTCGAGCTCTTTTAGATTTAATGGGTAGTTATGCTTTTACGCTGCATTATGGCAAAGGGGACACATAGAATTCACATGATGTTGAGTCTGCTGTAATCAATAACCTGTAAACCAAGGATGGATGGTGAGCTGTTATGGCCATAAAACAAAGAGCCAGTTGTATTGACACTGCCATCCATACTACTCTGCTAACTCTGTCGACTGGAGAGAAAGATTTTTCTTCGCTTTCTACCTTTATTTTGGTGGTGTTCTATTTGGTGTTCTTGCCTTCTATGAAAGCCACCTGGGTTTTAGTTGTGCTTTTTTACATTTACATTTAGTCATTTAGCAGACGCTTTTATCCAAAGCGACTTACATATGAGAACATTCACAAACTGAAGGCGCAGCTTCAAGAGCAATTTGGGGTTCAGTATCTTGCTCAAGGATGCTTCGACGCATGGCTGGGGGATCGAACTGCTGACTTTCTGATTGGCAGGCGACCGTTCTGCCACCAAGCCACACCCGCCATCAAATATTATACCCAATTGATAATTGATACCAAAGGGCACCAAATTAATTTCAGAATTCTTTTTTTGCACTACATGCAAAAAGTGTACATGTAGTGTGTCTTTTGTAGCGGTAAATAGACCAGAGACTTCAAATAAACAAGTTATAACAATCAATGCAGGGATAAAAAGTTGGCATTTGTTGAATTTGTTTGATGCAAAAGACCGCAGATAGATTGCATGGTGTGTTGAGATTGTTTTTAGGTCTGTATGTTTTCTCCTCTTACACCTCTGAAAGCTACCAAGTTACCAAGAAAGTCCTTCTATGCATCACAATGCAACTTTCAAACTTTCTCATTTATCTTCAAGAATGTTTTTCAAAATGTAGTAAGATTATTGGTTTAATCTAAACAATGAAGCCGCTCCCAGCAGTTTCTTGCACACACAGTTCTTCTGCCTACAGCTTCATTTGTATAGTATCTTCTGATGCTATACTGCAAATGCTCTACAAAAGATCATGCTAGATGAGACATTTGATGGAAGTGATATGTATTGATTTTTAATAAGAGACTTCTGCAGCTTTTAGGATATTGCTTTCACAATCATAATCGATTAGAGCATCAGAATTGATCCATTAAGCTGAGTGTTGCTTTACACCTACTGTATTTTCATCATTTGGCATTTTGATGATAATGGAGTAAACTATCTTGGGCACTATTTCAGAGTCTTCCTTAAGTGCTCAACTGACAAGGAGTCTGCTAACTGAAGTATAGTTTATGGTTCATTTCATATCATTTTTGTGGTCATTAGCCACTCTGACAGTCTGCTTTGTGTAAGAGAGTGCTGAATATACCTGAGAAAACATGAAAAATAAGAATATAAAATCGTTGTAAGCAATACTTCAATTTGCCAGCAGAAATTCCTATTAGAACATGCAAGCAATGTGAAGGAGAGAGGCAAGTTCAATTCCTACAAATAAATGCTCTGTGTCCTAAAAGCCCACTTTCCATCCCTAGTTTCAACCAGTGTTGACATTCAGCAGAAGGCTAAACTCTGAACATGTGTCAATAAATTATATATTAAAAAAAAGATTGTTGGAAGTGATTTAACAAATTAAAATTTGTGATTACACAAATTTACGAACATAGGGTGACTAGGAAGGGCCAGCTAGTTCTTTCTGAGACTTAAACTCCCTTTGTGTAAATCTAATAGACACAAAAAATCCTTCACACCTGCTGCCATTATGTTTTTAAATGCTCTATTATAAAAGCGTGTTATCTAATGATGCGTATTGTGTTGCTGTACGAACATGTATGTATAATGCTGTCTACACAAAGAATTGCCTTTAAGGATGATAAAGTTAACTCAACTACTGGTTATTGTAAATCACTCACAGTCATCAGAAAATGTGCTGTGACTAGCTTACACCCGTTCAAAATTGTTAATGAAGCTTAAAATACGGAAAAAGAAATAAAACAGCAACAAGGAAATACAGCTTAGGTCTTGTTATTAAATCAAAGAAGAGAGGGCTTGAAGAGGTCACAAATGTAATCGCTACGCTATTATGTTCAGAGGCAATGCTCTTTTGAGTAAATGAAGCACTACATTTATGTGCAGCACCGGAGTTACAGGGAGGCAGTTGGGGTCCTGAGTCCCGTCTGTGGTTATGTTTAGGCAACAAAAGCACTTTGGTTAAGATTAGAGAAAGATCGTGGTTTCGGTTAAATGTTGATAAACAGGTCCTGTCTCGTGCTTCAAGTCACTGCAGACTTGTTCTGTATTAAACCAAACTATGATCTCTCCATAACCTTAAACAAAGTGCTTTTGAAAAAGTAAAGTAAAAATGAAAAGTTTAATAATGCTGCAGTCTCTATGTGCAGGTATTGGATTTGTCACATCACAATATCTGCCTCTTTGTCGGGCTCTCGTCAGTCTTCAGCCACATGTCCTCTTTGGCAGGTCCCTTCAGCGCTATTCTTTACCTGTCCACCAGATGCCCACTTTTCTCCCGTTATTCCAGATCCTGCCATTCCTATCTGCCCTGCAATCGCCTCATTCCCCTCACCACTTTGGTCATTCCCCGTTGCCAATCTCCCTCATCGCCTCGACAGTGTTGTAAGCTCAGACTATGTTGTCAGTGAACATCTTACTTATACGTTCAGTTTTGTGACTCGCCCGGTATGTTATTTAACATTTCCTCATTATGTTAATTGAAAACATAGTCCATGTGGCATCTTTCAAACTGTATTGTGTTTGCAAATTAGTTGTGCGTGTAAACATAATTTCTCGGAGGTGAGGTTGACTGTAATAATTTAAATGGCTCTAAGTTTCTCCCGCCACTTAAGAATCGCATTAGAAAAATACTATTTATTTTGAAGTCGCATGAACATATTTACTCTTTCAGTTAGTGTGTTCTATTATATTTTGCTTTTCTTAGAAGGAACTAGTCAGTATCCTGGGCCATTTTCCCAAAAGCATCTTAAGGCTAAGATTATCCAAGTCCATATTATTTTAATAGGGCTATGATCATCTTAGCATTAGGATGCTTTTGGGAAACAAAAGGTAAGTAGCTATCAGAAGTTTTTGGTGAAGTGAAAAGGGACTATACAATTTTACTCTCTTGAGGACCTTTTTTGTTTACTGAATATTTCTGACTGTTTTGGAGCAGCTGTCATTGTAAAACTAAATGATTGTAGTGGAGGAGAGCTGAGTTCACCTGAAGTACAGCTCAATGAGAACTGCATAGCATTGCTTTGAGCAAGTCTTATAATGAATAAAATGTCATTTAGGCTCAGCAGTATTGCTTTTAAGTGCTACACGGTGGATAAACATTTGCTTCTAACTACCAATCAGAATCAGAATCAGAAATACTTTATTAATCCCCGAGGGGAAACTCTTTGTAACAGCAGCTCACTATCACGTCAGTGCACACAGGAATGGAGGTACTAAGCAAAAAGCAAAAATACAATACAGTATAATACAGGTAACTACAAAGTGGGTATAAGTATAAATTCAAAATTAAATAAGTGTAATGTACAAAGTGGGTTAAGCGGTTGAGGTTAATATTACAGTATAAAGTAATAGTGCATGAACTGTCATGTTACGTGTAGCTTATTACAATGCCTATAGCTTTCAAAAGCAAAACTCGCCACACCTGTTTCATTTTAGATAAATGTGGGGGAAAACATATATCAATAAGGGCAGGTTTTCATCACCAAAAGAAAAATGAGATTTGGAGTAATACCAGCATATGTGAGTATGTGAAAGACATTCATTTATAATAACATACAATATCAGTAGTGTTTCAGTTAGAGGCACATTTAAGTGTTTTTTAGTTGTCTTTTTCTTTTTTTAAATACATTGACATTTTGTACAAGTTTGGACTCCTACAGAGCAGTCATGGGATCTGTTAAACTGTGTCTGTGTCTGCCTGTGTGGTGCAGGAGCAGCCAGATCTGTGCAAGGATTCCCGTCACTGGTCAAAGTGATTAAAGCTGGCGTACCACCATCTGGTTAATATGAACTATGTGTCACCTAGCCAAAGCCAACATATGCATCACGCCAATGTCCCTCCCGGTCGAGACCCCTTCAGCGGAGCCTCCAGGAATTCTGTTGTCTTGTGAGCAATTTGGGAGTATTGGCACATTATGTGCTACCAAGTCCAAGCTATTTCAGAGTTTGGCTCTCCTTTGAATTTCATAGTTTCAAAAACACATTGACTAGCCTGATAAACAGACTGAACTGCCATTTTGTTTTAACTTCATTTATTGAGCCTGACATTTTATTCTTATTAACCATTCCTTGATCTGGACGGTAGTGTGGAGGTTATGGGTGGGGGAAATTGTGTTTAGTTTTGTCCCAACCAATTAATAGTGACTGATGTCTTTTTCAGTTGACATGGAACTTTTGGGTGTAGTTTATTCTACATGAATGCATTCTGGTCTATAAGATCAGCATGTGTGTGATGCTAACTTTAAATACTTTGACACATTAAAAAAAAGAACTCATAGAACACAAGACCGGAAAGAGAAAAGCATGTTTGAGAGGTGCCACTTAAACCGAAGCACACTGCTTGAAGGAAGGTGTAGAGGGATGTCTAACAGGATGGGCTTGTGTTGCAATGGTTGTCTACACTTCCTTGGTCCTGGATGAGCTGTAATAACTTTGGACTCTGCACTGAGTTGTAACGCTGAATAATGAGATGAGAAATGGAGTCAGGTTTGAGGGGTAAGTGTCGACATTGTTAAAATTTCATGTCAGTGAGTTCACATGGCTCTTTATGTATCAGAGATTTGGCACTTACACAAACATGTGGAAGCTGGTTCTGGGCTTCAGTTTCTGTTAGGTTTGTATTATGTTTATTGAGCTATATCAATAACAACGTCCATCCCCCCAGTGGATGAAAATGCATAGACTGCTGTGCTAAACTTTCGAACATGTGTAGAAGTTTATTGGAAAACTGTGGATTCAGTTTACTATTATGTTAGACAATAAAAAGCAGCAAATCCTCATATTTGAGAAAATAGAATACTGAAATGTTTGCCGTTTTTGTTGGATAAATGATTAATCAAATAATCACAAATGTTCGAATAATTGATTTAAATTAGATAATAACATACTGTAGTAATAATGAATTACCCATGCTATATTTTGCTGTGGTAATTGACCATCAATGTGGAAAAAATATGATGCTACAAAAATTAATGACCAAATAAAACATCAGAAATGCCAATGCATAAACACAAATTTTGACCCCAAATTTCCTGGCCTGCCCTTCCATATTATTTTCTGAAAAATACTCTGCTCTCCAAGAGATAATGTTATTATCAGTACATCCCTTAGTAAAATGTTGTTTATTCCCTTAATTACCATTCCTTTTTTTATGCTGCACTGTAGCCGTGGGGGCTATCTGGCACATGCAGCCGGGCAGAGCCTGTAAAACCCCTTCTGGAAGATTCATAAAAGTATAAACCATAGGCAACTCCTCCTGAGGGCCTCTTAATGGGTCTGTGTCTTTCAGAAAGTGTTAAAATGTAAATTATGGAGGATTTTACACTTCTCAATGACAGCCTGGGGAACAGTGAGAGGCAGACCCAGGGTGGATCCCTATCTTGGCAACAGTTTCCAATAATCTATTTCTGCAATTGCCAATGGCCAGGATATACCTAAGGTATGGTAACATAAAAGCCACAGGACTGCAATAAAAGAGGCATACTTTTCAAGTGTAAGTCATTGTATGAAGATAGAAAACAAAATGAATTTAGTCCCTGGAGAGTTTACAAAGCCTCTGTGGGAGAAGATGCTCATTTATTATATCTTTACAATGGCAGCTTCATAATCTCACAAGTACATTTATAGGCTTTAACAAAGCCATAACACTCAGTTAAATTGCCTGTTTGTCAATGAGTAGAATGACTGACTTAGTTTAGAAAGTGCTTTTCACCGAACAGTTGTGATGTTTGTGGGTGAAAATTAAAGTCCCCCCAGAGAAGCAGCACCAGTTATCATTGGAGAAAAAAAAGCAATCAGCCAGCTGCTCTCACACTGAGTGAGGGAAATTGTTAAAGTAAAATATCACATGTGTCTAGCTAAAGGACAAAGACCAGGTGTTCCCTGCTACTGTATGTTTCTTCGCTACAGAAACTAAGAAAAACAAATACCCGCAACAACAAAACATACTTAAATATCACATTTACATTTTTTTGTAGGACATGCCACACATTTTTTTTTGTTTGTTTTTAGGGATGAATATTTTTTTTAATTAATGGTTCATGTGGAAGAAAAATATTATGCATTTCACATTATAAGACATAGGCTAATGTGTGTTTATTTTTGTTCCCATATTTTGTGTTATTTTCAAACTTACAAATGAAGGGGAACTTTCCAATGAATATGCTTTTTTGCTTGATAAACCGTTGCCATGGGCTAAGTTCTTAAAAACCTCACTGCATGAGTAGAAGCACCACTTTAAGGTGGTGTGAGGTGTGAAGTATGTATAGTATAGTATAGCAATACATCTATTTGTACATCTGGCCAACTTTATCTCTGTCTGAGAATGGTAGTTTCAGCTCAGGGCCATGTATTTGAGAATTTTAGAAACTTCTCTGTGAATAAGAAATGTAGTGAAGCAGAATTCACTGTCTGCTCGCCTTCTCAACTCATTTCAAATAAAACATCTTGGTCTTACTAATGACAATCATCATGGCTGGAATTATTTTTTTAAATTACACTGCTAATGTATAACTATTTAATTCTCATTATTTCCACGTGGAAAATTCCCGCAAATTCATATCATACTCCGGTGAGCACAGGTTATGCATAAGAAACATATCCCTGCTTTGATGAATCTTTGATTTTGTGTCATGTTCTGAGTCAACAACAAAAAAGTCTTTCATTAACTGGAGTGAGCCAGTGGTGGGCTTGGGAGATCGAGGGATGGATAGAAGATTACACGTCTGTAGATTGAAACACACACTTTTAACACGGAACAGCCAAACAGGAGAGGGAGAGAGGAAACCTGAAGGAGATGGAGAGATCTTTGAAGTGACACTCAGGACTTCTTTGAAGCTGTTCACTTGTCCAGAAGCTAAGATGGGTCTGTACTGTGAGTTTGGATTTGGCCTCACAATTTCACCTTTGATGACAAAGTATTCAACACAGCAGTGTCGATTCAGAGCAATGTAGATATACTGTATGTGTCCTTCCAGTGAGCTGCTAAACTGTTAAAAGAAATTGGTTTGATTTCAAAGTATATTAAAAGTAAGAAGCACTGTGAAGGAACATGAAGTCCGCAGGAGCATGCCAGGAATCATGTGCTGCTGCACTTTTCCAAACAGATTAAAATGTTGGTTCCATCGTGGGGAAGTGTTGGCCTCTGGCATCATTGCAGATTGGGCTTGTGATATAAACCATTCTCTAGCTGACACCAATATTATCTGAATGCAGGTTGACCAGTAGGAAAAAAACTTCCCCCATGCCTCACCTCAGTCTGTATTCAGACTGAAACTTTGCAACATTTTAGCTATTCAAATATTCTCTATTTGATCAGTTACTAAGCACTGCCCCCTTTAATTACTGTGGCTCCACCTGTTGACCTTTAAATTCTATAGTGAATACGGAATACTTTTTACTCATACTCCCGAGTCCGGTTTTAATTTTGTCAAAGCAAATCATGGTGACTAAAATGTAAAGGTGGGGTCTGCGATTCTAAACCAATACGGGTCTTTTTGTCCAATTCAGCGAATAGCTCCTCATGATCCGCTAGCTGTCCATTCAGTGTGTGAGCTGAAAAACAAACCGGTGTTTGCACACAGCCCTGGCTCTATAAATGGGAAATAAACAAAGTGGCTCGGACCAGGCCACACAACACTATTCCAGCCATGATTTGTGTGTCAGGTAACGTTAAAAGACTAGCCCACGTTCATTTATCTTATTTTCTAGTTTGCTATGACATGCTGTTGTTGCGTGAAGCTCAAACTGCTCATTGTGTGCTTTGTGTGTACTCAAAACCATCTTTATGCCCTTGTACCCAAGATGAAGGCACTCGACCTTACATCAGCAACACACAACTGTGATTGTCATGGAGCACTTATATGACATAATGTGTCTTTGAATGAAAAAAAGAGCAAGAATGCTCTATTAACATTTAAATATCTCATAAACATTAGCTTATCTATTCGTAGAATTTCAAGGATAAACCCCTTGAGGGTAACTACCTTGTTTTCAAGGGGATGTTAAAATTAAATAGACATAAAAAAAACATTAATAGACAATTCAAAAATAATATGTGTGGGAAACAAAACAAGGCCATATTTAAACCATTTGCAAACTTAGTGAGAGTGTATGACTGAATAAATGCCCCAGATAACAACAATGGGCATAACAGTAAAAGTAAACGCTTAATTAATGTGGTTGGCAATGCATTTAAGTATTCACATCCTTCAGGAGAGTAACCTTGCCCTAATAAGGGCTGTAAAAGCTGAAAAAGACAGACAATCAAGGTTGCCAGTTCGGGCAACCGTTAGAGACAGACATCCTTGTGCTCCCTCACATTTTGGTCCTTAAAGGGAGTAAATAGGAACTACTGACAATGTTTACCCACAGGCTGTCCAGATCTAATCAAGAGGTGAAAAATGCAGAAGTAAATGAAAACACCACAAATCTTGCAGCACACCACTGCTTTGCCACGGCTGTTTTAAATAGATCAATTGCCTCAGCTTGTATTGTCAGGCCCTTAATATCCTCCCCCCAGGCTTGTGGTTTAGCTCTTTACTCCCATAAAAATAGACTTGATGGATGGCTTTGCAGCACTCTGACAGAGGCAAGGGAATCCTCAAAATGCTCCCCCTCTCAACCCCACTCTCTCTACCACCATCAATCCATCCTACCTCCTGGAGCCAGTTGGCAGGCTGTTGTTCAGCATTTTGCCAGCCTCAGTTTGCTTTTTTGTTTGATTGAATCACAAGTTCAGTGTATTCGGGGGCTCTAACAAGGGTCAGTCTGATTGAGGGACAAGTTTTATCTGTTGCGGATGAGCAGATGGTAGCCAAGAGGCACGGGGGAGAGAAACAGAGACCGAAAAGGCAGCTAAAAGGAGAAAACAGACAGAGCGCTTGTGTCCTGTTGGTCATCGAAGCTGAGAGGTGCAAGTGAGGGAGAGTAAGGTTGAAAAGAAGCAAGTAACAGTGTTATGTGTGAAGTATGTGTGTCTGGGCGTGCACAGGCATCGTTTTTAAATAATAGATCCCTCCTTCACTAACCATCAGTGGGTTGAGAGATATTGACTGAACATCTGGTCTTCTCAAGCCAAAGGCTAATACCCACTGTTTACTATGTTGAACTCTTCAGCTGGCACATTAAATAATGTAGTGCCAAGCAGGGAAATCTAGAGTGAGAGAGAGAAGAGGCACATGAGGCTCCAAAAGGCTCATACAAATAGAAAACGCTCCAGATCTGCCAGTGGTCATACTAAACTGAGACATTTGTCTCTGTTGCTTCTGTCCTGCTGTGCCCCCTTTGTGACGATTAAACTCCAGCCGACATCAGGCTGTCCAGGAGCAGATGAAACCTTTTTAAGCCACCCTATGAAAAATGACTGGGTGCAGAAGTGTTTGCTTGTAGTTTTTGTTCAACATTACTCAATGTAGGACACATTATTCTACCCCCACCAGTCAGTATGAAGTATTGAAACAATTGCCCCTTGGGAAAAACAGTACAGGCTTTGACTTTTAAAGGAAATTGCAAATACACCATTAATGATATAACACAGGGTTTCTCTCTCTTTTATGCCAAAGAAAAGATGTATGAAAGTGGAAGGTGCCAAGATGAACTTGAGAAATTCATAAACGTGACATCTTTGCTCTTAATCACGGTCTTATGCATTCAGAATACCCTCACTGAAAAGACGAGAACTGACAAAAGAGTCCCAGTTGTTTTTTCACAACAGCTGCTTGAAATTACAAAAGTAGTCTGAGTATTTGTGGCCTTTTGTGCAGATAAAGCAGATTTGAAAGTGATAAAAATGTATTCCTTATCATCTCACATTCACAGACAGCCAGAGTTCGCTCCATTTTTTTCATCCGTTGGCATAATTTAAACTACTCAGCCCAATATGTAAAGTAACTTGCGTTTAGTGCAAAAACTCTGGAAGGCCTTTCTTAAGCAGTTTTGCCATTTCTCTCGCACAGAACATAACTGAGCTGCCAGCTTTGTGTGTGATGTGTGAGGGGTCAAGGGGAGCAAAATATCCTGCTGAGACCTGATGATTACTTCACAAGTTTTGTAAGCAGCAGCCTTAGGCAAGACCCACCTGGTTATAGCTTCAATGTGCATTCTGAATCCCAATGACTGAAAATAACACAAATCTCCTCACTGCAGTCAGGCTGCAGCCACGCTCTACTTGCTGATTATGATTCTATTGTGTTTTATTAGCATCTTAGAATGTTGGGCTTAGCTCTTTAGCACAGATCAGTTTCTGAACTAAATCTTCTCTAATTTGCCTTCAGTCTGACACACTGTCTCCCTGGCCATAGGCAAGGCAAGCTAATGTGTCCTCCTCTCTGTTCCCCTATATGTCCAAACTCTCAAAAAAAAGCCATATGTGTCATTTACTCTTCAGTGTGCATTAAGTGCATCAGACCATTGATTATTTAAAAGCACCAGTGGATGAAATAGATGTGCCAGCAGTGAGAAGGAGCAGAGGGTGATCTGCATAAAACAACCAATTATATCATTCTTCCTCGCCTCCTGCTCTAGACTGTGGACTGGAATTATGGGCATTTAAAACATTACACAAAAAGCAACAAGGGCCTGCGTGGAATATAAATGTGTATTCTGGTGCATTTGTTCAAAAGTAACCCTTATCTTTTAGTTATTGTCCACAATTTGTGTTGCTTCTGAGAATGAATAGGTCAATGAACAGAAGGGACGCAGGGATTTTTTTTCTCTCTCTAAGGCATTTTTATGAGAGGGAGACCTTTGCCATTTTCAGCATAAGATTTCTCCCACACAGCTGTCACTGACAACGTTCAGGTGCCGAAAAGCCTATTTGATGGTGATGCCACAACCTGGATGAAAAAGGGAAGCATGACACTTTGAAACACAACAAACAAACAGGCAACACTATAAAACTCCTGTCTCAGTCTATGTGGAATGGCAACCTGAAACAACCACCTAGCAAAAGTGAAAAGGAAACATAAAATACATATTGAGGCTACCTGTGTTACAACCATTGCCAGTGGATGGTTGCCAGTGTCCATTTTTTCACCTTTGAACTCTTGGCTATGTGATCTCTCAGGAGTCGCTGCCAGTGGGCACTGGTGCAGCAGCGCCTATGTTCTGCTTCCTGGACTGGTGTGAACAGGAGGAACGTTGGGGATGTGAGGGTGCTGGACTATCAGGCGGCACACAGCATTGCCTTTCACGGCCTGGTGTGTGACTACTGGCATCACTACACAGACAGTACCATCAGTAGACTTACAGACACACACACAACATGGCACGGCACACGGTCACAGTGTAAAATCACTTTGTAGTCAGCGTGCATCACACCCTAGAGGCATGTGAATGTGTGTATGTGTGTGTGTGTGTATAGCTTGCTGTGCACCCCTGGGCTCATGGGTGCTGAAGGGGAAGGTTAATCTGTAGCCAGATTTTGCAAGACACTTTTCCAATAGAGTCCCCAGTGCGACCAGACAGGATTATGAAAAGGCCTTTCATGACTGTTGCGCTTGTCCCAGGTTGTGAACTTTTATTTGGACAAAAAGAAACCAAAGAAACAAAAACAGTATTCATCTGGTTGTGAAGTAGGGTACATGGCATATGTAGTGATTGGTTTTGAGTTTATGCTAACCAAAACCATTCTAAATCCATCCATATCCACAGTTTTTATGTTTACACAAATGTTTAAAATTAATTGGTATAAATTACCTTGCTGTGTACGCAGCTCTATAAAGCGTATGTTTACAGGATTACAGTAGGGCTACTCTCCCAGATTAGAAAACTTAAATGGAAAACATAACATACTGTGCCAACGCTTGGTAGGGATTCTCACAGACCAATTCCCCATTGTGCCAGCCCGGACTGCTTTGCATCTTGGCGCTCTTCAGTGTAGTTTTCCCTCTCTAGGCAGAGTGTGATAAGAGGAACTTGGCCAGTGGGATCCTCTGACCTTTGCACCTTTCCAGTGGATCTGAGGGTGAGCACGCTCAGCATCTCCGGCCCTCGTGAGCTCTGATAAGGGCCGACTTGGTGTCAGGGAGGAAAGTTATCGGGGGATGGGCTGCTATCAAGGCACCTTGTTGCAAAGATAATGAGACCCCCTTGTGATTATGAAGTGTCAGATCAGAGGATTTCATGAACCTGTGTTGGATTACAGCCTCTTTTCCTTAGCACTCTTGGGATGGTGCTCCGGAATGTCACCTGGGACGAAGAGGATTATGCATACTGGGAAATCCTATGGAATTACAGGCTTGGGCTCAGTGATTTTGGCATAATGCTAAGCCAAAATGGCCTGTTTGTTGAGCGAGAGGATGAAAGAAGGTAGGGAGAACATCACTGCTAGAAAGAGAGAGAGGAGTGATAAAGTTTTCTTTTTACTGTGTGGTGGCTTTTCTCATGCATGCCATCTTCAGCCTTTACAGTCTCCATTTCCAGTATAGCCTGTGGGCCCAAGGCTTAAGGGGATAATGGATGTGAAAGTGATTAGTCACATGATGTGGAAATGACTGGAATGTTTTCTGTGTCTGTGTTATGAAACACTAAATGACGTTCAGAAAATTAAAGAATGGTAGAAGGGTTTCAGAAGACTGGCACATCCCTCTTTATCTTGGCAGCTTCACTTTTTTGACAGTAAAATAACTAAATACTGAATTTGGATAATGAAACAGCATAGTACTGTATTAGATAGAGCCATGCAAACAATTTGATTTGTGACAATTGATACATGTCTTGACACTTGGTGTGACTAACTGAAGATTCCAAATGATATATCTATTACATAAAAGTTATTGAACTGACTGTGACAAATTAATTGTAGAGATGAAAATACGGGGCATTATAAATAAGCATTAAAATAATGATTTATTTTAAGAGCTTTGATTTTAAAGTCATTGGGGTTATGAGAATGCAATCATTTTACCCTTTTGAAATATTAAATGAAGAAGTTCAGGTATCATTGTTTTTCCAAAATGGATATTGGGTTTTGAAGTGAAAGCTGGCATATATCTGATTAAAGACAGAGCTCTATTTCCTATTCTGCTTGTTGCCGGGAATGTCAGAGCTCCACAGTCAGTCAGTTTTTCTATCAAAAATCCACATCCAACTTAATCAAGATTCATCTTTTGTCTGCAATAATACTGAAGTATGCACAGTGGTAATATGCAGATAGCATGCAAAATCTGTGGATTCAAACAGGATAGAGCATTTTTTTTCTTTCTTGGATAATAGGTGGAGACAGGACTAAAGATAGAAGTCTGGTTCATGTTGCCAATGTGGTGTCTTAGCTGTCGGTGCTGCTCACACAGTGTGACTGTGAATGCCAAGTGGAGCTGAGAGCAGGACCTTTGATCTTGCGAACCAAGCCTTTAAAGGGAATGTCAGACCCACTGGAGTGTACATGGAAACCCTGACGTAGGTGATGTTAGTATTTTCTTTTATGCTGTATGACAAATGTTTCTATAAAGAACCAATTAATCATACTGTACATTGCACTGATATACTGTATATGTGGATGAGGTGAAGTTAAAAAAATAACTTATTTCTATGTATAGCAATTCAGTGCAAAAGCACTACAAACATAAAGCCTTAGAACTCACAGTAAAGTGGAAACAACACCTCTTTGATACACTCTAGACCAAAACTAAAAAAAACATTATTAACATCACAGTGGAAGAATATTAGCAGGTCTGTTGCATTGGATTGCATTAGACTGTATAGCTGTACAACCCCCAAGAGTGTATGTATAATCAGTCACACTTAACAGACTTAACAAATTGTACTATACAATATATAATACACTTATATTTAGCAAGCTAACATTAATGAATATCCATTGCAGTGTTCTACAAACACCCAAACTCACTTCTCTCTCAAAGTCACTATATCATGATTAGAATTCTTCAAGTGAACTTTGAGTTTTACTGAAAAAGATGAGACTCAAATTGCATGTATATTATGCTTCAGTGGAATTTTAAAATACAATCTTACAAAGTCTGTCTTACACTGTCTGATGACTCACTGACACAGCTACTCCATATTTGAATGAAATTCAAATTTGATAAACTCATCAAAATTCATTCTGAATGAGTCTGTCACAGTGTCTACAATATCAATAATGCCTGTGCTGAAATCTGTACAGGAAGCCTTCTTCATCTGGACACTAACATCCCTAAATAATGCATAACGGATGGACGTGAGGGTTGATGTTTGATACAGAAAATCAACATTCTAGCCTGATTTTTCTAAAATTATTCATTGTTTTGACCCACACTTTGAGTGTTAACAGGTTTGAGTGCCTTACCCTTTTTATCCCACACACGTCGCACCCACAGACAATGAAATACAACAGACACAGGCTAAAGGAGAGACAATGAATATCAAGTAGAAATGAGGTGGTGATCAAAACCGAGGTATTTTTTTATTTCCTCTATCTGGAGTGGCCCTCAAACAGTCCATCTAACTAGCCATGATCCTCTGACAATAGCAATCACAGCCTATTGAAAATGTCCCTCTCATCAAAAAATGGCAGCATGCAGAAATCTATGACATGTTTTAATGTTGTGGGCCTGCCATGATTGCCCAGGCTTTTATCTGTTATTCACCAGGTCACACTGTCCCGCTCCATCCTGCTTGTCTCTGCCAGGCCAAAGACAGGCAGAGAGCATTATGTGTAATGGCAGCTTCATTGTTGCAGGTAGATAGGCCATATATTATCAAAACTAATTGTATCTGCTTGACAGAGATAGTTTCTCCCTGCCTCATAATTTGACTGGTGCCTTCTTTTGTCAGAGGAAACCAGAGAAAAAGAGAGAAGACATGAATAGACAAATAAACATTCTTTCATAAGATGACATATAGATAACTTGTGTTTCCATACTTTGTGTATAACCATGTGTATACTGATATTATATGGAAAAAAATGTTGTTCCTTGATTTAACCACATTTTTAGAAAATAAAAAACTTCCACGATGTTCTGTAATATGGGGTTTCAAAATTCAAGGTTACAATGGATTGAAGATTTTTTTTTTCATTAGTAATAACGATAACCATTGTCAATAAATAAATATATTTTAATGGCTAAAAGTTGGTGTTTCAGAAATTCATTTCAGCTCGTTCACCGAAGTTATTTTTCCTTGTTCACAGTGGCAATGATCAGAGGCACCGCTCAGTCTGTTCCACAGACATTAAAGGAAAGAAATGAATTACCTTTGCAAATGAAATACCTCCTGGAAAGCCATGACCGTGCATTTAAATGGCTTGCTGGAGAGTCCAACAATCACATGTCGAGGAATATTGAGGGCATGGGGTTGTGTTAATAGTTTGCCAATCAGACTGGCCTGCCATTTTGATGAGCGCATTCAATTAGATTTCCACATCAAATGAAATTCAGCAACACAGTAATTGGTTTGGTCATGCCTTGGTTTCACACATTGACAAAATAGAAAATGTGACTGCTGCCAAACAAAGTATGGTACAATATTCAGTTGTGTACGTTCTTGCAAACATGAATGAGCAAAACATTGCAGCCAGATTTCATACATTGATGAAGTAAAACTAATATTCCTGATAGCATAAAAGCAGCAGTCATCTTGTGTGGAGAGGGTTATCGCTTCGCATTTGGCAGCAGTTAGGAGAGCTACACTCCTCCAAGGCAGACAGGAAGTGTGCTGTGTTGACAGCCACTGACCTCTTGTCTCCATAACACCACATGTCTATCAGAGCAGCCTCTGGCCTGGTGCTTAAAGAGACGATCCTTTCACCGGTTCGACCCCAATAATAACTGCTGTCCATTAACAACGTGTCCTGTCAAAGAGTCCTTGAGCGGGGCACTTAATTCTCACGTGCTCACTCAACACTCAATCAGAGAGTCAGCTAAACCTCAACTATGTACAGGAAATGGAAATGAGGTGTTCTTCAGAGTTGGCTTCTGACCTCTCTTCCCCACAATGATGTACATGTTTATCAGACTGGCCTCTGGCAAAAAAACTTCTTCCCTCTTCAGGAAAAGAAACCGAGGCATTCTCGCAGCGATGTCCGTACTCACTAGTGCTAATTATCCTCCATCATGCCACCATGACATTCTCAATAGCGACATATGCACTGTATATATGTATGCACACATAGCCTAAGGCACAAATATATACATATTTTTATTCCTCTGTAAACTTAAATAATGAGTAAGAGTAAGAGTAAACATTAGTGTGAGTTTAAGAATGAAAAAACTTCATCAAGACTGTGTTGGTGTGGTGTGACCATATTTGATAGACCATGGAAACATAAACAACCAACCACCAACTGTCAGATTTTTTATTCAAATATTGCTACATCCTGATTGGTCAGAAAAATGTGACATCACCTATTTCCAACTAAGCCCTGCCCACCTCAAACCTGTCAGAAGAGCACAGCAAACAGCAGCACAAATATATCAACGGTAAAAACCAACGCTGTTCTAAATTTGGCAGAATATTTTTTTGTTTCTTGTAGGACCACATCACTTATAGTTAGAAGATGATTGAGGGTTAACTGACTTTATACTTATATTTACATATTGCTTGTTTTTGTAATGTATGCACACAACGCCCTTTTACATCATCACTTACATGTATTAAACTTCCTTTTGTTGGTGATGCAATGTAATCTATAATGTTCAATATTATCTTTCACTGAGTAATTTCTGTATTCTACATCCATGACAGTCCAATAGTGCTACATGTAATTATGTATTAAACACAGTTTTGGACATTAATTAGAATACTTTTATCCTGTCTTAGGAGTTGATAGGTAGTCAATACAACTCTCATAGAATGGAAAATATGAAGCAGTTAGCATAGCTTAGCACAAAGGCTGGCAACAAGTGGAAACAACCAACCAGGTTCTGTGCAAAGGTAACAAAATCCTCCTATCGGCACCTCTAATCCATGCTTTACCAGCAGTGCCAGACATTCACATGGGCATTAATGCTGGACATCATTTTTATGATTTCAGCCAAGACTGTCCTTATCCTTATGGTTTAATGTTTTATTGCACGCAACTTGCTCCAGCTGCAGGGCAAGTATAAAAAATAATCTACAATCTTCAATTTGGAGCTGATGCTATAGCTTTGAGGAAGGATGTCGGAAGGGGTGAGAGCGAGAGAGAGCGAAAGAGAGAGAGAGGGATGATGGAAAGCAACCTCTGTCAAGCTGGCTGGCCACAAAAAAATGGCAGCCTGTTTCTTCCCATGGTCTCTTTGGGCCCTGAGTCACTCCCCTGCTGTGTCTCACCACTGCTGCTCTTTGAAGTGTGTGCAGCCGGGATGTTCGCAAAAACTCAATTCTGTGTGACACATGCACGGAAACACACAAGGGCTCATGTCTCACACACACACACACATGCGCACACAGACATGTAGGATACATATATGCGTGAGAACCTGATTAACGACATTCAGCGTGGGGGTACACTCCGACACTCTTCTCAAGAGAACGAGTAAATTATACACCCAGAGCGATGGTTTCTGAAGTTTTTGTTATATTTATTAAATTTTTTGTTAAATAACAAGGAAACCTTTGATGACAAGAAGAGTCTCTCCAATAACCACATTTTGTTTCCCAGTGATTCTTTACTAATGATTCCTGTCTAAACACATAGCTAGTATAAATGAAACAGCTTGCATTAGGTGCTGTTTGTGGAGAGACAAGATAGCCTAATTAAATTTTTTTGTATATTACAATGGTTTCATTTCCTATCATACAATATTCCTCATGAATGCTGATAAAACAAGTGGCCGCAGCCAAGTTTCTCAGTGCGACGCCTCCACTGTACATCTGATAGTATCTTATCTATTGAGCAGCATTGTGTGTGTCACGTACGTGCTTCGTGTCTTTGGAATAACTGTGGAGAAATTGAAATGAGCCTTCTATCCTTCTACCCTTTCTTCATCCCCTTCCATCAGTGCCTGCTGTGAACAACAGTGTTGTGTAGTCATCAAATGCAGTCATCATGCTTGTTTAACCAATCAGTTCCAGTTTGGGCTCAGGTCCACAGAATGAGTTTCATCCTCAAATGAATTCTGCGTTCATTGATTAACCTTCATTGTAGCTTTTAGCCTCAGTGCGCCTGCTCCCTTAATGTAGCCCTTCCTGGCAATCTGAAAATTTTAATTGGTTCTGCACCAGTCATAGTCAGTCTCTCCTTGTGCTCATCGCTTACACCAGTGTATGTATGTATTACAGATAGTGGAGATGGACTAGATTATGTTGGCAGCCTTGGTGATACGTGTGTATGTGCATACAATGTGACTGGGACATTTATTAAGCATGTTCATGAGGTGTGTCATCAGCGGAGCAAAGTTCAACCAAGGTGAATTTAACAGCTGGCAACAACATGATATAAATAATCCCTACTGCAGCCAGAGCTCATATAATATGATGTGCAATCCAGTATATTGGAATTGCTTACAGGAGAGGAAATTGGCCATCTGCTGTCAATTTGAAGTTAATAGTTTATTATAGTCAGTCAGGTGTTTTTGCATCTTCGTTGTTTAATGTCTTAGTGTTTTGATACACAGGTGCCAAGTTAAGGCATGACTAAGTCTGACTGACAGTGCTGCGCCAGTGTAATCATATGCAAACCCCTGTTGATGACAGCAAAGGTCAGCGTGATGGCCGCACCTGCTGCCACACAACTGATGTAATTGTCGGTAATCCTCCCGCATTCACACATTTTAGTTGTCTTTATAGTTTACACATAATAGTTTATTTTCTCATTTTTGTAGTTTATGTTGACCTTTTGACCTTCAGACATCATACTCAAATTGGGGGCAGGGGGAATTTAGACATTTCTTTAGATTATAGTTTACTTTAGTTGTTCTTTGTTTTGGTTTATTTGTGTCTTTTGTTTCTACACTAGTCTAATCAGCCATTATATATGTTCCCCTTTGTGTCCAGTTTGTTAGGTTAGTTTTGTCTTTGTTAGGTCATTTCGGTCTGTTCAGTTCTTTTCAGTTTATGTTAGGTTATCATAGCCTGAGTTTAGTTCTGACCTCTTTTATGGGCCCGGAACATTTGTTGCTTAATTTGGTAATCGCTTTCTTCATTTTTGGGTCATTAATACTCTCTTTTTGAAAATACACCTGTGGCTCCTCATGCCTGCTAGCTCGATCCCTCACAGTCACGTTTGCTGACTATGTTGTACAAGAAAAATGTAAATAAAGAATTCACTGATCTGAGGTCGCTTTCACACCTGTAGTTCAGTTAATTTGGCCCTGACCCAGGAAATAAAGATATTGTTGCCATTAAGTTATGTTAAAGTTATGGTCACACTGGCTTTTAACAAACAAATCAAGAGCTGTAAGCATATGTCAGATGGACTGGCAGGTAAATCGTTGATTGGACAGTTTTGGTGGTGTATCATGGAAAATCCCAGCACTCAGGTGCTGACATGCATATGTGTTAATATGGTTACCAAATTATTTGTATAAATATATACATCACTTATACAGATTGCTTATAAGATCGCTTTCTTGATAGTCCATGGCCAAAAGATTAGCTTTTGAGCTGATACTAAAATCACAAAAATGCAATCACAAAATCCTTTGGTTGTACTGTTTTGCTTTCACATCAGGCGATCTTGGCCCAGTTGTTTAGTCTGCACTACAGTTCGACTGACAGCTTCACACCAGCTCAAATGAACTGTACTAATCAGGCAAATGCACTAGAGTGTTTAAACCAAACCAAATTGAAGCCAGATGTGGAAGCACCATTGTTTCGGACCTGGGTCAAATTGTAATGGTTTTTAATTGGCCAAGTCTCTCAGAGTTAGCACATGCACCATCTGTGGTGTCATAATTGATCCCTACAGACAATATAAACCGCAGAGGATATGTATGACATTGTTCCAAAAACTATTTTTCCTATACATCTGACATGTTTACTATTGTAAGAGTGAAAATGTGGTATGTTAACATAATTGTGTAGACACAGGTTTAAACATAAGGGTGCAAACATACGTTTAGTATATTCTTATTGAATTGCTATGTTATCTTGTTTATGCATATTTACAGCAATGTTAAGTTGATGTTCTGGTATCAGGTATTGCAACTAGACAGCGTTGTTCAGGCAGCTGTTAGTTGATGGGTTAAAAAAGGAGGGGAGAAGAAAAAAGGCTGGAGCGGGATGTAATGTGGTGCCGGAGTTGTTGTCGGACGTGACTAAAAAAGTTATGAGAAAAACTCAATACATGTCGGATTGAATTATTCCTTTTTACACACACCCACGTCGCTTACACTATCAAAATAATTATATTACACACATTATCCATTTTCATCAAATTGCATGGTTTGGGTGGTTGGTTCAGGGAAGGGTGATACATGTGACATCTGTCTGACTCAATATATTTAATTGAATTTTTGTAGTTCACAATAACTGCTCTACTGTAATGCAGCTCATTTACACTGACAGATGGAATGTGTGCTTCAATAATATAATAATTATAATTATCCAATACAGAGTACTATAGCTGTACAGTACACATTGGGAGTCGGCACAGGTGGTTCTGTATGTGAATCAATGAAATTTAAACTGCATCATATACCTTTTAATATGGTCTTTACGGAACCACTGCTGGCTGTTTACAGTGCTTCTGTCCCAGAGAAGTAGATCACAGAGCTCTGAACAGCTGAACCCAGTACAAAGGAAGTCACAACAAAAACAGATGTGAATAAATTGTAAATCACCATAATCGTGTTCCAGGAGGCCCCAAGAAATGGATGATGTCATTAGGGGCACAGCCTTTGCCTGGTCCCAGAACAGCCTCTCAGGTGGAATGTACTGCGGGCTCGCTATTCCCCTGTCGAAAGGTAATGTAGAGTCCAATATCCGCTCTCTTCTCAGAGGAGGAAGCTGCTTTCTTGTTGAATAATTGAGACCCAGATAAAAGACCAATGGTTTTGCATTAGACAACAGCGCGGCCTCATTGGCTCTCCCTCTCCTTTTAAAGCTGTTCCTATACCTCTTGTACTGTCTGCATTATCCTTCTCAGTCTCTGTCGGACCTTTTATCTGATACACGCACACACACACATTGCTTTTGGGGCATTGTCTTCATAAATAATTAGGTGTTGGTGTTTCCCCTGCTAATAGCTTTCCCACTGTTTTGTGTTTGTGTTTAAAGTTACTGATAGGACTGTACTGTGAAAGATAAACGGAGGTAATGTCTAGGTTAAAGCAATGCAACCTCATCTGTTTCTCCTAAAGATGGAGATATGGCAATACAAACTTCCAATTGCTAGCCAGAAGATGTTATCGTCAAGCCAGCATTTCACATTCACCCTGCCCACCTCTTCCGCCAAACGATAGGCTTATTTCTCAGTTTCTTTCACCCTTGCATTCCCTGCCAACAGGCAGGTCAGTGCACTGACATCTCAGTAAAGAGATTAGAAACGTTGGTTGGGGGACTCCTTTCCCAGGCTGAAAAGAAGGTCCATGTAGACCTATGATTATGGCTTCATGTACCGCCACAACAAGACATAATCTAACATGCAAAGGTGGAAATAAAGATCAGAAGCAAAGTGAAGCATGTTGAGATTTATATTCTCCCATTGCTTTCAAGGCTTTCAAGTGTTGTGTTGGCATACTTATTCATTATACTTAGAGCTCATTATGTTAATTTTTCAGTTTAAAAAAAACAAACTGTGTGAAGTAAAGATGATTGTACAATACAAAAACCTAATAATAAACCCAGATGAAAATTGGATTTTGAAAATGTTTGCTGTTTTTCAAACCAAAATGTAACTGTGTGCTGTTTTTTAATTACTTTGAGAGATGGTGGAACATGATCAGCAGTTTATTTGCATTTTCTTCCCATTTTTCTCTTCACTTTGAATTACTGGAACCATAATCAGGACAGTACTTACCACAAGAGGACTGTTTATCTCAAACTGAGTTATTGCAGCAGGAAACACAACAATGATTACATATGCGATATATCCAGATTTTTTTAAAATGTGGGTGTATTTTGAAAAAAATGGGGGAAAACGCATAATGATGAGCCTCCATTGTACTATAGGCATATAGGCAGGATCTGGAACGAGAGCATGAAAAGTGAACATGAAGTGGGCACAATAATTGGCTCCAGCTTGAGTCTGATGGGCACCTTGAAAGGTCACTGTTCTTGAAGCACTGAAAAAGCTGCCAAAGCCCAGATAGTCTTGGATTTCATTTATCTCCGCCATCCAGTCTCTTTCACCCAGAGTTTCTCACAATGCCATAGTTACCTTGATTTGATGTTGCCTCATAGACAGGCCACAGTTTGTTCATCTCTGGGACAGTGCAGAGTAGTCACAGAAAGAAGTGGTGCCCCCTCTCTTCTTCTCCCTTTTGTTTGTCTCGCTTAAGCTTCAACTCTGGGTTGTGCTGCCTGCTAGCCCTTGAATGTCCCCCCTGTTGTCGTATAAAGTAATGGAGTCAAGAAGGAAGAGTAGACCAGTCCTGCAAGCATCTTGGACTGCACATCAACACCGGAGAAGACTGGTCAAAAATATACAGACACTAGAGAGAGAGAGAGGGAAGGGGAAAGAGATTTCAGAACAGGCGATTTCTCCTTGAGGAGGCACAGGTTTTCAGGAAATGCAACAGACTGCATGTTCTGTGAATCAGTGGTGGTCAGCACAGCAGTTTTGGAGTGGTGTGCTGTGGAGCTTACACCAAAGTGGTGCAGGCAGGTGGGAAGAAAAAAAAAACAGGTGAAAAAACGGCTGGCTCTGCTGTGGGGCTGAGCTTTAACACAGTATTGGAGAGGAGCATGAGGACGAAATTGAACTCTATTTGAGATAATACATCCCACCCGGTGCTGTGATGCAGTTACAGAGCAAATTCAGCCTCACATATTCAGATTGTGCAATGATTTATGCCCAGATGTCCCAGCTGGCGGTGTGCCTGCCAGCACTGTCTGCATGAACTACCCTGGACTGTCTTTAGATTTGTAAGTGTTGTACCAATCCTTGCAGCATTTTCTTGTACAGTTGATGTTTCAGAATACATGTAGCATTATATAATATATATGTAATATTAGAGTTACTCTGATCAGGCTTTTAGCACTGACACCAATGTTTTACAAGTTGACTGATCTAATACCACAAATCAACTGGTTCCTGTTCTTCAATATTTTATTAAAATCTCCTGCATCAGAGACCCAATAAAAGTCAATGTTTATGCCTCTTGTATGTTATTCTCGAAGTTGTACTTGCTGCAAATATATTAGCCTGATAAATTTGGCTATGTACTGTATGCGCTTCAAAAGAAATAGGCCATTTCACTGGGAGCAGTGATTCATTATGTCTTGTTATATCCTGTCATCACCATGATGGATAAGGCAGTAAAAACAGTTTGAGTGATCCTTTTTTTATCTGCATATTTTGTAAGGGCCACTGTCCACTACAAGTTTTAGCTTATTCGTGCATGGTTGTATATGATAGGGATAATGATATTAGATGTACAGTATCTGCATATGTCATGAAGGTTGGCACTTTCTGCATATTCTATGTTCCATTTAAAGGTTTTGATCAGATGGACAGCTTCTAAGTATTCTGACTTTATGAAGTCCAACACAGAGGTCAATAGTCTTCTATTCTAATCATACCTGATCTGATTTCTCTAATTCAAAACCTGTTTAGATTCTCTGTATATACATTCATATTTAGGAACAAGTCGTGTGAAGTTCATTCTGGTAGTCAACTCAAGTGGTGTTACAATCACATGTGACATACTCTATACTACTGAAAATGCAATAATGCTACAGTCCTAGTTATGGTTCTTATGTGCACAGATGCATAACAGGCTTGAAAGTATTCCTATGATTTTAAATCTGTACATTTCATTACATAAACATATTTTCCTGTAAAACCACTATGTCTCACTATAACTGAAGTTTGATTTTAAAGCGCAAAGCTGCTTTTTTGCCATTTTTTTATATTTTCAGATTATTTGGTAATATTTTATACTAAAATAAGTACCCTACAATGATGCATGTTGTCACGTTTGCTACTTTTGCCACTTTTGGCTGTCCAATAAGTGCAAGATACGACACCCTCTGTCCTTAGACCCTCGATTCGAATAAGAAAAAAGTCCCCCCCAAAAAAAACTTTTAACAAAAAAAAAGGAATAAACCTCACAAAGAGCAACAGAGGAAGGATCCCTCTTCCAGGACGGACAGACATGGTTGGGGATTTTTACTGCACTTCTGCAGGTCTGGTTGTGGGTGATACATTAGACTGCATGCTGGTATTGCTTACCATGTTACAGCTAATTTACCTATATGCAGTTTTTGGAGCTTATTTTCATTTTACATTCTTTCTGTGTTTTGGCACATGCATTATGATGCTTTCATGCTGTCTGTCGCCACCCTGAGTGAAAACATGCGTTCTAGAGTGCATCTCATTACGCATGTTTTCACTAAGGTCCTTGGACAACATTGCACTGCTGTATGTGTTGCTGTCTGACAACAAAAGCACAAAACACGTATTAGCACTTGAATATTATAATGCACCATCTCACTGCCAACAGTACATGTAGTATGACATTTGAGAAACATTGTGGTAGCCAAAAATATTAACACCAGATCCCCTTTATACCTTTCCGAATTTCCAAAGACAATTTTGAACTGCTGTGCAATATGGTCTGTTTTGAAACAGACCATGTTGCACAGCATCAATGTTTATTTATCCTTTGTGGAATAATATTAATGTAAATAGTAATGTTTCAACTTTGACATCTATATATTTCCTGCTATATTTATTATTCAATTTATTCACATAAAAGGCTTTCAAATATGTGATTTCAATATTTGTTTCTTATTAATTTCAGAATTTTCTATATCTCACATATCTCTCACATAATGATTTTAAAACATTTGTTTTATTTACTATTTGTTCCAGGTTTCAAAGAGTTTTTGCTTAAACATCAGACCATACAGTTTCAAGCATCATATCATGTGGTGCCATAGTATAAATCACCTGGTAGAGTGTATACAATTAAGGTTTCTTAAGGTTAATTAAGTTACTGCAGTGGCCTGGGTTAGATTCAAACCTGAGACCCTTTCTTGCATGTCATCCCTTCTCTCTCGCCTGCCTTTACTTTGTCTCTCTCCACCTGTCACTATACAATAAAGGCAAAAATGCCTGAACACATCTATAAATAAATTAAAGCATCATATTATGTTAAATTTTTCATTTATGATTGAATAATTCAAGGGGGCCACTGTACATAGCTGGTGCTCACAATGAAAACTTTTTATTGTGAAGGAAAATATTTTTTACAAAGACTTATGTATGCTGTGGTTATACTAGCACTGGGGAAACTGAGCTTTAAATGCAAACCACCTACACTGGCTTTTCAAAGAGAACCTGTCAAAGGCTTCAGGGCCTGACCCTCTCCACTATTACAACATTAAAATAATTGCCAACAATTATGATTGGGTCCAGTGAGTTTCCTAAGTGACTAAGTGATTTCACTGTTGAGAGGGCAGAAGAGAGAATGGATTCACTTCCAAGAACTATGACAGTGGTTTCCAATGAACACAATCATTTATCATTCAGATCAATAGCTTAACAAACAGAAATAATAGTATATACTATTAGTATATAATAGTAAAATATTTCTGTCAGACATAAGTATAACTTGGCCGGGTGCAGTGACTTCCTGGAGTCTTGTTAACACCATGAGCAAGGCAGGCAGCCAGCGGAGACTCCAGGAAGTCACTTCTCCCGGCGAAGAAATAAACTGGAAATAGAATAATGCCCTTTTTCCTTTTAGGCAACTTTTAATGTCTTAGGAAATGCTTAAAAGTACAGTTTATTTCATCAACCACTGGTACAGGTGTCAAAATCCTACAATCACTGGCATTTTCCATTTATTTGTATACGTGATAGAGCCTGGAAAAGCATGTATCAGTGTGTTAAGGATGTAAACTAATTTCTAGTTGATAGTAAACCATTTAAAACTTCTTGTGATTTGCAACCTGTGCCCTCATGACACTCACTGGCACATGGTTAGTTGCCACTGCTGGAATCAAATATAGCCAATATCAGACATCTGACTGATGAAAGGCCACAACACAGTCTGATGTATTTAAATTCAACAGAGTAATCTAGCATGAGAAGGTTGACTAATGAAGTACCCTATGGCTTCTCACAGGATCTATGAATAATTTAATAAAGGTCCAAGTTTAATAGGTTGTATTATAGAGGAGGAGGAAGGGTACTACTTAGTATTTTACAGTACTGTTTACCAGGTTTAGGTCTCACTTAATTCCCTTTGAACAGTATTTGTAGTCAATTTTGTCTATCCATCTATCTATCTATCTATCTGCCTATCTGCCTATCTGTCTGTCTGTCTGTCTATATATCTGTTTATCTGTCCTCCATCCCAGAATAATAGAACAAGGACCACACTTCCGATTACACCCCCCCCCCCCAAATATTTCTCCAGTTGCTTCAGTTGATTCATGTGTCCCTTCATCTGTTGGCAGTAGCGTATTCACTGGCGCTGACTCATTTAAACACAGGATAGAGAAGGAAACATTCACACACAATATACCTTGGCTATGTGGCCTTCTGTGGTCATTGATGAGGGAATGGAATCCAGCCAGAAGCTATTGTAGCACTCTGACACATTGAGTTATAAAATTCATCGCTATATAAGCCATGTAGAATATAACATAATGTAATAGAAGTCTTGTAGACTGGAGCGGGGTTTATTGTGTGCATGTTTTCTGTGAATAGGTTAAAGAGTTAAGGTGTGGAATGCACGCTACTTGTGAAAGTTGATAAAGGAAAATTGCAGCATTTATACAATATAACAATATAGTTCATTTTCATTGAATACACCTCAAAGGTCTACTGAAGGCTCAGTTGGGACACTATGCCAGCCACTAGGTTATGGCATTCCATGCATCTTACACCCTCTCAGGGGCATCTTTGCACAGTCTGCACCTGGGGTCTTGTCTGGTGTGGTAGACCCCAGCCTCTAGTGATCTTGTACTGAGTGCCTGTTCTTGTGCTGCCATGATTAGTGCTTCTGTGCTGTCCTTTAGTCCAGGCTTTTCCAGACACTGGTAGGATTTCTTGATATCATCCTTCTATCTGTCGGTGGGTACATGCCGTGCAGGGGCTTCTCTCTCTATGATGGTTCATACTCCTCTTCTTCATCATCCTTGGGTTTCTTCTGCCTGAGGTATTCACTTAGGCATTCATCACTGGGTGCCATCTTCCGGATGTATTCCTGGATCTTTGTTGTTTCATCCTGGACAGTGGTTCTGACACTCATTAGTCCTCGGCCTCCTTCTTCCCTAGTGTACAGTCTCAGGGTGCTTCCTTGTCTTCATATCAGTGGCATCTATCTCTTTCTTTGGTGAGTTTATTATACCAGCCGGGTATCTGGTGACTGGCAGGTTTTATGTGTTGCTGGCTCGGTGGAGCTTAGAGAGCTTAGCTGCAAGCTTGCCTAGCTGAGCATAGTGCTATTGTACAGCATTGCTTGGCTGGACCTCTGCTGTGCCTATGTGCTTAAGAGGCTCTCCAGTTATTATGACATGCAAAATGTCGTTGGGTTTTTTTTGCAGTTTCGTTCTCATGACAAGTGTTCCCTTCATGCTTTTTAGCCGCTTGCAGCATCTTTATCATAATTTCTTCCATAGGCACACAACATAATCTAAACAGCAGCTGTTTTGAGCATATTTTTTCAAATGACAGCTCACTTGTCTACAGTCCTACATTTTCTCACTTTCCGTCAGTCACAAAGTTTACATTAGACTCAGGTACATAAGCTTTGCTCCCGTCTGTGGAAAACCTCCATTAATGGTACATAGTTCAGCTGAGGTAACTGAAGTTACTGAAGTTTAACTTTAATGTCAGACAGCATCAAAGATGCTACTAAACAAACTTTAACAGACTTTGTTGTGCTTTAGCATTCATAAAATGCCTAGCTATTTTTCAAATTGCCCCAAAACTAATAGTAACTATTGCAACAGGTGGCTTGAAGTAGCACTTTTAACTAAAAACTCAGTACTCAGTTTGCAAACCAAAAGATCACCATGACATATAGCTTTGCCTACCAAAGTACTAGAGGAATGAACACTGGCTATTTTAACTGTAACTGATTAAGAACTCACATCATTGTTGTTAGATCATACTCACCAAATTACAGGAAACCACACAGAAAGTTACCCCAATTGTGTCCACATGAAGACGTCTTACCCCTCTCACTGACATGCACAGTAGGTAGCCTCAAGGCACAAACCTAAAATTCTTTCCTTAATCAAAATAACTTTGCTGACATTGCATGTTTAACCTGGGCAACTTATATTTATAAAAAAAATGAGGTTATAAATATATCCAAAATTACTCGTTTATGGTCATCCAATTAATGCCCATAAGCAGTTTTTTAAGTGTGACTTGCTGAAATAAAACTCTTACCGACTGTGAAAAAAAGCTTTAGGAAAACAGATTCTGCAGTTTGAAGAGAGAAATATTGAGAAGGGCCATTTTCGACTTAATTCCACATGCAACCACTTCATATTTCTGACCTGATGCATGCATAGTCGCTCCAAAGATAAAGAGCAGAATCTCTTATCTAAGCCATAAAAGCAGAAAAGCAGAGGATAAAGTTTATTGCCTAACACTAGACAACTGTTTCACCAATCATGTTCATATATTCAATTTAAAATATTGTATCTAATATATTTTAATAGCAAATTGGTTAAATATTTTGTATTTGATTGTTTCTTTTTTATACTTGCATACAATATACAGTATTTGTGTTCAAATTACTGTAAGAGGGAATATAAATTAGATACTTTCTGCAATACTGTTTCCAAATTGAATGAATGGTAGACCTAACATGTTTTTGTATTGAGCTGTAAGTTCAATTTAGTGAAATTGATCCATTAGAAATTTAGAAGGAAAACTCAGCTAAATAATCTTGACAACTTTGGTTGTGTGGCCACGTCTGTTTTGTCCCCAAATTAGAAATCTTACATAACCAAATAAAGTTTTATAAATGAAACGAGCAGTTTGTGTTGTGCTATTTATTTTTATCATGTCTGTGTAGGACGCAGCATTCATTCATTTTTATCTGAGACACAGAAAGGTCACAGATGTATCATTGTCAATTCCCCCTGTCAAAATGACCCCTGAGGTTGTTGAGATGCTCAGTACAAATCACGGTCTTGCTGTAATGCCACTCTGAAACATGATGTTACAGTACAGTGTTGCAGCCCACACATATGGACATTGCCAGCATTCACTCATACATATCGGTCATGCTTGCTCTCATAGTAGTTGACTGGCTCTTGACTCTGTAGTAAAGAGTCAACTATCTGGGGCTAGATGTTGGGTTTCGTCGCATTAAGATGACCTCAGCTTGTCTCATACATATGCACAAAATATTTAAGGTCAAAAGGATTAATTACTACTTGAGCTGGAGTTTTGCTGTGATTGGCATGTCACAGTGAAGAGGACTGGAGCACTGTGATTTCTAGGGACAAATAAAATGAACCTTGAATCTTGAGCCTTGTACCTACCTGCAGAGCACATACACATTAACCCTGTCCCCTTGAAATTCCATTTATAAGTTACTAAATTGATTTTCCAATTATGTTGTGGTGACAAATATAATTGCTGCCAGGATCATGTTCACAGGCAACGTTAGTGAAAGAAGTGCTGCATTAATGTACCACACAAGTCGTGGGCATACGAAGGACAGGAGTTTGACTCCACAGACCATGGTTCACATTCTGTGTCCCGTTTGTGGTTCGGTTTAGGCAGCAAAAGCACTTTGGTCAAGGCTTTGTTTTAGTTAAATGTTGATTATTACGTTGTGTCTCATGATTCAAGTTACTGCAGATTATTTTTGTATACCATAATCTTTCCCTAACCATAACCAACTGCTGCCAGTGCCTACAACCATAACAAGTTTAATAATGTGATAATCACTACCAGCAAATATTGAAATGCAAGTTTGGATATTTTAGAATAAAACAATTGAAATATGTTGTCAATTAACATTTCACTGATACGTTCTGTATCACCATTTTCGGGACTTGCCATATACATTAACATTTCCTCGTTACCCGTTCCATCCATCTTCTTCTGCTTATCCGGGGAAGGATATAAAATGTAATCCACGTAGCAATACATTTCCTTCTAAACGTATTTGCTGTTGTAAATTAGGAGCATACTAACGTAAATTCTGGAAGTCAGGGTTGCACATGGTTCTGGGAGTGGTTACTTTTAGATTTATTTTGAACAGGCATTTTATCCTCCAAAATGTAATCTGTGCTGTCTCTGTTCTGTATCCTCTGATTTTTCAAAGTCAGTCATTTATTGTAAGTTTTAGATTTTTATAAACATAAGGTGTACAGTAGGACAGACAGGCAACATAATCTACTCTCTTGAGCATATTTTTTCAAAGGACGGCTCACTTGACTGTAGTGATTAAACATTTTCTCGCTTTCTTTCAGTCACAAAGTTTACATTAGACTCAGGTGCATAAGCTTTGCCGATCACGTCTCCGGAAAGTTGTTCGTCCATTAAAGGTATGTAGTTTAGCTGACATCAAAGTTAAGCTTCAGTAACTTCAGGCAGCATTAAAGGCACTACTAAAAAACTTTAACAGTCTTTGTTGTGCTGTAATAATAATACCTAGCTAAGTGTTGCAACAGGTGGCTTGCAGTAGCAATATGAACAAAAAACCCAGTACTCAGTTTCCAATCATAAAGATCACCATGACATATAACTTTGCCTACCAAAGTACTAGAGGAATAAACACTGGCTATTTTAACTCTAACCGAGTAAGAAATCACATCATTGCTATTAGCAAACATACTCACCAAATTACAGGAAACCACACAGAAAGTTACCCCAAGGTGTGGCCACAGCAAGATGTCTCACCCCTCTCACTGACATGCACAGTAGGTAGCCTCAAGGCACAAACCTAAAAATCTTTTATTAATCAAATAAACTTTACTGTCATTGCATGTTTAACCTGGGCAACTTATATTTATAAAAAAAATGTGGTTATAAATATAATATATTTGAATTGATCCAAAATGACTCGTTTATGGTCATCCAATTAATGCCCATAAGCAGTTTTTTAAGTGTGACTTGGTGAAATAAAACTCTTACCAACTGGGAAAAAAAGTTTTAGGAAAAAAGATTCTGTAGTTTGAAGAGAGAAATATTGAGAAGGGCCATTTTCGACCTAATTCCACATGCAACCACTTCATATTTCTGACCTGATGCATGCCGAGTGGCTCCAAAGATAAAGAGCAGAATCTAACCCACCCACTCACCGACACACATGCACGCACACGCACACACACAAACACACACACACACGTTGTGTTTCCGTCACTTTCGGGGACATTACATTGACTTGCATTCTCTGGAGACTTACCCTAACCCTAACCATAACCATTACTAGATCAAACCTAACCCTTATGCTAGCCTAAACCTAACCTTGCCCTTACTCTAACCTTAAACCAGGTTTACATCCTAAAATGTAACAATTTACGTTATGGGGACTTGGATTTTGTCCCCATAAGGAAGGCAAGTCCTCACAATGTGACTGTGTAAACAGATTTATGTCCCCACAACATTAGTAATACACACACACACACACACACACACACACACACACACACAGTCTTGAGTAGAAAAGGATCCCCTGCTACTTCACAATCCAGTCTTTTGGTCTACTCAGCTCCCGCTCTGGTCTGCTCGTCTCATGGTGCTAATCTGGGAGATATACCCTGTATTGACCAGGGTAAACCTAAACATCCTCAGGTTCTAGGAAATACACCTGGCCAGCTGAAAAAAAAACTCAGGAGGAAATATCCCAGAATGACAGCTTTTATTCTGGTTCATCTACCTCTGGGCATGAACAAAGTCATGCCAGGTATCTTCACACCTGCTGGAGTGTAGAGATCCGGCATGAATCTCCTATATGCATGGATCATAGACAGGGACAATGCTCTTGACCTTCTGGCATTTGATGTGGCGTGTACTCTTCCATCAAGTCGGGAAAAAGGGTCTTTCTTTGTATTTAAAGAATTTTCTTTTTGAAAACTCCTTAGAAATCACATACATACACCATACATGCAGCCAACTTAGAACACCCATATATGTTGTCAGGACTTTATTTATTCATGGCTCTGTGAAAAACATGACAAACATTCAGATGGATCAGAGAACAGTGTCAGGAGCATTTTTGCAGAAGACATAATGCTTAAGCTATTGTGGTTACTTAAACAAATGTTTAACAAGTTTTCCCTGTCAGTCACATCAAAACAATTTGTATTAAATCTGGCCCTATTTTTTCTGCTTTGTAAACTGTACTATACTATTTAGATGTTATTTGTATCCATTTTTATGCCTGATGTGAAGCACTTTAAAATGCCTTTTAGCTCATAATTGTCTAAACAAACAAACTATGCTTAATTGTCAAATTCAAGAAATCAATAGAGGTAAACATTTATTAGCTCAGCTTCCAGTAGTGTTCTCTAGCTGAAAGACCAATTACTACATTGGAATGCTAAAATATGATAAACCTGAATGCCAGTATAGGTCAAATGAGAATAGCAAAATATGTTTGGTATTCATTTTAGTTTTTGTCATAACCGTAAAGTAATTGTTAAAATTTGGGTCTTGACAAAAACTAATCCTTCTCCTGACACCCAACTGGTCCAAAGTGGTTTCAACCTTCTGACCAGCTGACTGTGTCATGAATTGCAGGTTTAGAAAGAACCCCTTTTGCTATTTATGTGTCTGCCTGATATACACATTTTCAGGGCAGCACACACAGACTTAAATTACTGAACAGCACACCTCAGCTGCAGCAAACAGGGGGAGACAGAGTGCCTTGTAACCATTCATCACCACTAATAGGTCATAGTTTACAATTTGACATTGGGCATATATTATCAGTCAGGAGGAAAATGGAAGAAAAGGCTTGATGGTACAGTAGGAGTCTGATGAGATTATATTATGTGACGTCAGCCACATTCAGTGGCAAACTGGATAGAAGAATGTCTAAGAAGAACTGACCCAACTCTATTCTATTTTAGAAGCTGTCCTACCAAGGACTGGAAAACAAACTGGACAGATGTGGATGAAGTGTTTAGAAGCTACGGTCGACACCAAGTATGCTCTTCAGGAAACAGGTTTGCCGGGCTACAGTAGGTGAGAAATATTTTAGAGTATATGCACCAAGCACACCAGGCTTTGCTTCAGGAAGAGCTTAAAGATGAGTGACACATGGTCAAGATCTTCCTGAAGCAAACCCTGGGGAGTGTGGTGCTCTACAATATCTCTCACCTTCATCTGGATTTATCCTTTAACTCCCACATGAAACAAAGTTCAAGGAATGCCTTTTATCACCTGCGTAACATTGCAAAAATCAGGCACATCCTATCTCAAAATGATGCAGAAAAACTAGTCCGTGCATTTGTAACTCCTAGGCTGGATTATTACAATTCCTTATGTCACACTGGCACTTATTATCAGGCTGCCTGGATATGTCCCTTTGACTCTCCAGTTGATCCAGAATCCTGCGGCACATCTACTGACAAGAAAAGAGATCATATTTCTCCCGTATTAGCTTCCTAGACTGCCGGTAGACATCCCATGATGCACCTCTCTCCTCCTCTCCCTCTCCATCTGTACGCATTCTTATCCCATAAATGCATGTTACTACCTCGACATCTTCTCTCTCCCATAGTTTTGTGCTTTCCCAACTCTCTCCTCTCTCCTTCTGTCGCTTTCAGCAGGTAGTTCCGCCTCTGGAGCTGCAGAGACTGGTTCTATGATTGTGGGCAGTGGTATGTGGAATTTGTATTGTGCTACTGTATGCTCTCTTACCGCTCTCTCTCTCTCTCTCTCTCTCTCTCTCTCTCTCTCTCTCTCAACCCAACCTGCATCAGCAGATGGCCGCCCACCCTGAGTCTGGTTCTGCCCGCAGTTTCTGCCTCTTAAAAGAAAGTTTTTCTTTGTCACTACCACCAAGTGTTTGCTCATGGTGGAAATGTTTGCGTCTCTGTAAATAATGTTATAAAGAGTATGGTCCAGACCTGCTCTATACGAAAAGTGCATTGAGATAACTTCTGTGCAATATAAATAAAATTGAATTAATTTTGCCTTTGGCTTTCTTCAACGCGCAGTCCATGTATTGTCTCTGCTGTCGAATCAGCTGAATATGGCATCGTCAAATCCAACCTTCCATTACATTTATTCACTATATTTTTCTGTTTGATCTCTGTGACATACATAATCTGTCTTCTGCTCTCAATCTGTGCATCAGACAATGCAAATCTGAAAAGGTAAACAGTATCTGCTAACCCAAATATTTTATGTCTTCAAAATTGCCCATTTCACTATAAATCTTAGATGGAAGTTCACAAAGGGATCCAACCTGGCAGGGCAACCTTTTTCCACACTGTGGATTAGAGATTCTCTGTGTTGATGATTGGCTGAGCCCAACTCGTATTGACATCCAGACAGGTTCCTGCCTGTCATTAAGGTTTAATAAGACTCACCACATAGTTCCTCATTAATAGCTGCCCACAGGGCATACTCAGGACCTTTGTGTAAATGGGCGAGAGCAAGTCAGCAGCATAGACGAGCGGGTGGGGTGACTTTAAAAGAGAGAGACGATACTTTCATATGGCCCTACTGATAGAATACAAATAAAGCTGGACACATGTAGGTATGTGCATACACATTACATATTTGTAAGCCTATACTTTACTTCTCTGGGCTACTACACTGCGCAACATTTTTTTGCCTGTGAAATTCCAATTCAAACGGCAACCAATTACTTTAATTCAAAGGAAAGTTTGAGACTCTCAGTCTAAATATTTGAGCTGAGGGAATGAGTGGAGTTTTGGGAGTAAACACATTCTCTGTGTAGGCCTGATAATGTCAGGGGTGTGTATATGTGTGTGTGTTTGTGTATGGGAGTGTGTTGTGCATGCACAGGACTTAGGACTTAGAAATAACACAAACACTAAATCAAAGGAAGAGTTGGAAATCTACCCTCTAGATACCCACTAACTGCTGAACTCTAAAAAACATCAACTGCACGACTCCTGAAGCTAGCAGTACCAAAACTATTTTTGTTGATCGTGTTCATGTGCATTAATCTGCAACGCTGGGTGTTTTCTAATCCAAAAAACAAACAAAAACAAACCTTATTGTTAACCAGCTCCCGTGCTTTCTCTGTTGTTCCAGTGTGAACAATTTCTTTGTCTTTTATTACAAAAATGCTCAACACTCACCTTATGTAACCTCCAATATAAAACTTTGTTCTGTTGCATTACTGGAGAAGCTTTTTGGTAATGTGCACTGAGAAACCATCTCTGATAGTAGGGTGAAGGGGAGTGTTTTAGGTGTAAACACAGCACAGGCATTAGACTTGAATGAGACGCACTTAAAAGGGTCTCCTGTTCAGGGTCTGAGATCCGTGAAGGGTAAAAACATGTTAGGCAGCCGGAGTGTAATACAGACAATTGAAGGTACGCACATGTCCTGTTGACATTCTGATAGGTGGGGGGCCAAGTCTGTTGAGCTGAGTTACCCTGTGGTGTTTTTTTATCCGAAGTGGCTACATCCCCTGTGTTTCTGTCGGGGGTATCCTTTCCTTAAATAAGGCAGAAAGGGAGGCGAAAGGGAGTTGGGCTTGTGAAAACATATAAAATGGTGAAGCTAAAAGATAATACACTGAATGATAGATTGAGAAAATTATTTGTATTCCATAGATTATTTTTCTATATTGGTAGGGCTGCTCTGGATGGCTGACAGGCCAAATTGCTTGAAAAATCAAAGGATATGTTTTGGCAACAATGCAGAATTGCCACAACACAGTCACCTCCTCTACAGAAAATGTTGGGTTTACTCAGTCCATACAAAAGTCAGCCAGGTCAGTAACTGGCAACAGCAAACTGGACTCAAATGTAGACACAGGTCCAGGTGGAAGAAGTACTTACTTAAAGGTCCAGTGTGTACGATTTAGTGGCATCTAGCATTGAAATTGCAGTTTGCATCCATTTGAATACACTCACCCCACCCTCCCCTTCTAAGCATGTGAGAAACTACAGTGTCCGCAAAACTCACATAAAAACGCGCATGGGCCTGTTTAGAGCCAGTGATTGGTTTGTCCGTTGTGGGCTACTGTACAAGCATGGCGGTGCAACATGGCGAGCTACGTGAAAGAGAACCCACTCCCTATGTAGATAAAAAAAACTTATTCTAAGATAACGAAAACACAACGATTCTTATTTTCAGGTGATTACACACTAATGAAAACATACTTATAAATATTATATTCAATTTCTGTCAATAGCTCCTCCTAAATATTACACACTGGACCTTTAAGAAACCCACAGGGTAGAAATACTTGTTACATGTAAAAGTCCTGCATTTAGAATTTTACTTATATAATTGTATACTCATACTATCATGGCCCAATTCAGAATAACGTTTCTATTATAATTTATTTATTTTTTTAATTGTTGATGCATTCATTTGTAATTCAGTTTAATGTTGCAGCTGGTAAAGGTGGAGCTCATTTTAATGACTTTATATACTGCTGGGCTTCTTGGGAATTTCCCCCCAGAGTTCAATAAAGTCTTATTTTATTTTTATAACAGTATATCATAATTTGTTTGTTTGTTATATTTTGTATTAATAATCTGAACAAAGTAACTAGAAACTAAGGTTATCAAATAAAAGTAGTGGAATAAAAAGTACAAAAATTGCCACTGAAATGTAGTGGAGTAGAAGTATAAAGTAGAACAAAATGGAAACACTCAAGTAAAGTAAAAGTACCTTCAAAATCGTACTTAAAAGTTATATTGATAAAAAATGTTACGCAGAGAAATATAAAAAAAAATACATTGAAATACCTTTGAAAGGGTTAGAATAAAAGTACCACTTTTCAATTTTGAGGGGTCCAAAATTAATGGAGCGTGTGTTTGTGTGTGTGTGTGTTTGGGGGGGGGGGGGGACATCCATCCAGCCACTAGATAGACTAGTGGTAATAAATAAATAATAACTAATGCTATCAGTGTTATCAATAGCACCTTGACGTAAATGTTGTGTTTTTAAAAACTGGAGATCAGGGCCGTGAATGGGCATCCAACCGTCATGCAGGAAAGCAGTGCTCACTTCCCATCACTGACCTGCAATTAACTGTTATCACAATCTTTCTTTAACCTTTTCAAAGTGTCTTAGTTGCCTAACCTAAACCATATCGTACCATAAATATTTTTTTGTCACCACACAATCTTTGCTTAACATCGATCATAGCATATTATGTGACATGCAGAAAGCGAGCATTTCAATAACATTGGCATTAAATGTACTGTGGGGCTGTGCAGAGTCCTAAAATATTGATGTTCTTATCTGGCGATAGGGTTGGATAGTTGGTGTGCAATTTGATGCTGGGCAGGTAGCATACAAGGAGTTTATCAGAGCTTTTACACTGAAATCAGCTGTCTGCTGCTGCTGGACACGAGGTTGACTGCTCCCATTACCTGTAGTCATTAGATCCATTGTTAAAATAACAATATTATTGATTAGTGCAGCTTTAAAGAGAGGGAGCATGTTTGTTTGATTGACAGAAGTCTCTGTGGCAATTGGCACTTCCTCATTCAACTCCGCCTTCAAAGCATCCTTTTACAAACCTATGGGGTGATATGACAAACTGTATGTACAGGCTACGTCTGTTGTTGTCGAGTTGCAAAATGCTTACAAAGTGGTGTTGGCCCATACTTTATGTACATAGAATTTGACATGCAACAAGGTAGCATCACATACAGTACAAAAAGGAGTACATACCACTGCATGAGAAGAAATCCTGGCACCTTCTAGACTGATGCAGCTCTTTCGCCTCCACCTCTCCAGCAGTCTTGTCCTTGTTTTCTTGGCCTAGAAAAAAAAAATCTGAATACAAAACAAATTCTGACAGGCACATATTACACACTATTAAAAAACAACAAATACATATCTGTAAAAAAAAATAAAAATAACCCGCCCAGAGACTTTTTAAAATGCATGGGGCTTTAGTTTATTCAGAAGACAAACAATACATGTAACATTGTCAGACAGAGAGTGTGTGGGCGTGTGTGAATGACAAACCAGAAAGTGCTGGTTTTTAATATGTCCTCTCCATCTCACAAACTGAGTAAAATATAGTGCAATGCCAGTTCTGCTGAAAACACACGGACATTTTGAGCAGGATACAGAGAGCGGATGAGAGAAATGTCATGCACATATCTCACATGAAAAGGCCAATGCTGTTTCATCACACTTTTCTTCAGATCAGACCCTAAGAGCGCCATTATTTCAACAAAAAGCCCTTTTGACAATATAACACTGTGTTCCTCCTTAACCTTGCATTCACGGGCATATTATTTCGACTTGTTACGAGGCTTTATTTCTTGCTGTGCCTGGATCCTTGATTCAAATATCCATATGATGTAGTTTATTCTTTCATTTAAAAGAAATCTGTTATTATTTTTCCAATTATAAAAAAGTTTTTTTGAATCAAAGAATGAGAACAAATTTCAATCTCTCTATTAAATACGTAGCCACACGGTGAGGACCTCTCAATCGATATTTTCTTCTCCTTATCAGTTCCAGGCGAGTGAGCATGGTAGTGGCATACTATTAGGTTATTACAAAAGAAAATCAGTCAGCAGAATTAATCTTCTTGCAAAATATGAGTCTTGCTAAAGGGAATTAATACCATTGCAGGGCATGAAGATGCTGAATTTTCATCACTTTTCCCCAGCCATTTCTACATGTGAACAGAAATCTGTCTGCTTTGAAAATGGTTGACTGTTGTTTATCATGAGAAATGTTCTTTTTAGTGGGCATTAGAATGAGTGTGAATTTGCTAACGTAAATTCCCTTGGAAGTCTGACAAGCATGCATTCTTCCAGAGGAAAAAAAAAAATCCAAAATATTTAGGTGGAAACGTAATTTTTTATATTGCAAATTCACCACTCATGACAATTCCCTCATAGATTGTCATTTAGCTTCTGAAATCTGCTTTGCTCCATTGTGTGTGGGGGATATTGATTGTGCATGTGTAACATTAACCATGTGTGTGCTTGATCAAGATTTATGTCATTATCTTCTATCTACAAAGACAAGGGGTGATGAAGCATTGAGTTGTGATGTGTAAAGAGATGAAAAGCTTGTATGCTCTTAGGGTGCAGTGGTGCCGAGAGAGACTGGAGAGCTGTGGGTTTAATGTAGCTGGAATGACACAGACAAAGCACAAAGGAAAACATCTCAACCATTCACAGAAGCCGTTTCTCTATTTTCAAAATTGCACAGTGGCAGCGTGCTTCTGGGTCTAACTCTGATCTTTATTCAGCTGACAAGCAATAATGGTTCAATCTATCTACTTTCCGACTTCTGAAAATGTAATTCTTTAAAAACTGGTCATAATTGATAGCTGAATTTAAGAAAAATAGGTGCAATGGAGTCATTTTCCCAAGGTTGTTGGGAAGTGTAGAAAACCTTACTCAAAGAGATTTTGCTGGGGACTATTTTCAGTCACGGATTAATCTAATGAAGGAACATGTCACCCAGTGCTAAAGTGTGGCTCATTTATGTTTATATAATAGTTTCTGGACATGAGTAAGTTCAAGCCTTTGCTAAATGCTCGTTAGTGGGCTCAGTTCATTGTTGTTTTTGGCCATTTCATTGGACTTTGTGACAATAAGAAAAATATTATTCTTTGAATCTAATCTGGATTGATGCACATGTGTATAAAACGTGAGGACCAAGTCTACTGCATATACTTGAAAATAAAAAAAATGCTAGCTCTAGATACATGTACAGAAAATATACTAAAACATGCTCAGAAATAATAACAACTGAGACTAAAACAGCTTGACTCGTAATTTCCTACACTGTGTGCAATGGAAGTAGAATAATCTATGGGTCTTATCTTATCTACGGGGAAAGTAATTGAGGTCAGTTAGTGTAGTGCAGTCAACATTTCCACTTCTGCAAGTGTCCTCTCTTTTTCTAACTTCAAACACTGACTATCAGACTATGGAACAAAGAGTACTGTACCTGAGGTCAAAAACATTAACAGAATGGGAATATTACTATGCAAGCTGCATAGGTAACTAATGTTTAGGCTTCGGGGATACTACAGGGCTTTCTGATTAAATGTGCTCATGCGTTCTGTCCCTTTTCCATCATACAGATGAGGACTCAGTTAATAAGAATGCAAAGCCGTGCTCTTGCTGGTACTGTGGATAGTGTGAGTGGGACAACAGCAAATTTGCATTCAACAGCAGCGAATGTTGTCATATGCTTAACTTCACTTAATCACCTCTGCAGAGTCATGCAAAAATATTCCTTATGTCTAGATCAAAGAATGACACCTACTGTCCCCTGAAACCAAACAGGACACTTAGGGGAATTATTTGTCTCTCGTGTCTTTCACTATAGCTATTGCATATTTCCTGAACCCAGACACCTAACTGGAGAACGATTTAATGACTGCATTTACATACATGCAGTCTGTATTGATCCACCTCAGCTCTATGCAGTCAGCAGATTTTGAATCACCACCATCAACATTAATGTTATAACATGCCAGTTTTAGAGACAGGCCTGTAATGGCACCACAAACAACTTTAATAGCACACTTAGCTTTTAGCTATTATGCATACAGACAACTTGCAGTGTTGTCATCAGCTCACATGACTTATTATGTGAATCTTATATAGTGGTATATGGATTTATATTTGTCCTTAAATTGTTTGTTGTGCTGGACATAATTTACAAATTGCATAATGATTATGGAAAATAAATTGTCCACTGGTATCATTCAATATTCCTTTTTTGGTGATTTTGAAGTCGATTTTCTTTTGTTAACCCATAAAAATTTAAATATGTTATGGAGTCATGCTCCCCTTAAAGCTTCAGAAAATCAAATTAATCACTACTATGTGAGAATTAGAGTTTATGGCTTAGCCAATAGAGGTGAACCATGTCTGTAATTGCCATATAATACTGCAGCATGACTAGTTGGAAGTGAAACGTGAAAATTGCTTTGCCATCATTTTTCTCTCTCATATATGTGATTTCATGCAAATGTTTTAAACCCTTGGAAAAAGGCTCACTTTTATAATGACTTTTTATGCCACATTTCAATTTTAGAGATAAGAGGTGGCCAGTACCTTAAGGGCCTTAATACCACAGAGAGGCTCAAAGGTTGAAAATTGTATATATGTATGCAAAATATTTGATGTTGATGTACTTTATATACAATGTTTATGTTATTGGGAAAAAGGAGTTGAGGGTATTCGTCTTGACTGTAGATATAAATTGGTGTTATTCATCTTAAAGCCTGTGCATGCCATAACCACATTACAAAAAAGGGACCTAACTAACAAACAAAAACATATTTGCCTATTTAGTAATAAGCCATCTAGCCAGATTAATGTTTTTGCAGGATTTTGACATTTCCCCATACTGAATCTTCCACCACAGCAGTTGAAGTAAAATACATTTTGGTTGGGGTACTCAAAGCATCCAACAGTTACATAAAAACATCATCAGCAATGTCTTGTTACAGAACAATGTCCCTGTTATGCAAGATAATCCACAGACCTCCCTGTCAATACACCTCACCATTAACAAGGAGAACAGTTGATGTCCATACTGACTCACAGTGAGGTCTGTGGATTAACTTGAGTAACAAGGTTTGTTTCTGAAAAGACACAACAAAAGGAAGGAAGAGAAACAATGAGTGTGCTTTTGAGTGCCAAAAACACAATTCTATGTAGCTCCATTGTATGGGGTGGTGTCAGCAATGGAGACTCAAAGACTTTTGACTTTGCTCAATTGCATCAGGGGTAAGTGAGAAAAGATTTGTTTTTGTGTTATGCATTTAGGTGACCTGACCTTTAAAGCAAAAAGCAGTTTTGAAATGTTCTCAATTCAAGTTGTAAAGCTAAAGAATTTTGAAGAACAGCAACGTCTGCAAAAACATCTCATCATGCTTTAATTTCTCTCTCTTCCATGAATTTATCCATCTCTATCTATCTATCTGTCTATCGCTCTTGGAAACTTGTGTGGCTGTTTAGTCAGTAGCGTACATTTTTAAAAATCTCTCCATCTCTCCTCCAGTCAATCTATCAGGTTGCCGGCTCATGTCAGGCTGTCGCGTAGCAGCGAACTTGTGAATGACTGATCGCCGTCTGAGGTGCGTAGAAAGGGAGGTTCTGCCAAGACAGACCTCTCCGTGGCAAAGGCAGTAGTCATGCACGTCAATCAGAGCTCCGCATGACCTTGTGTCAAATCAAACAGCTCCACTGCTGTAACACAGAGGACACATAGCGCAAGACTTTTCACCACGGTGGTCAGCAAGGAGTAAGGAGTCCATTTTCTTTTAACACACACATCACCGTTATTTCACATATTATAAAGCTATCCATCCACAAAACCGTCACACCTATACCTACTTGTTTAGCCACTGTGATAGAAGTAATTAGCCATAACCACACATTTAGCTGTTCCCTGTTCCCAAGAGTCATCCAGCCAAATTTGATACATTATACAATTTGTAGTATGTTCCAACCATGAATTTACTACTACTACTACTGTGTAGCACAGGTTCATTGAGTATTGTCACTTTGTTGAAATTTCTGTGACAAAATTCTTAACACTTGTGCTTCCTCATCATTTGTGCTGCTACCAAGATAACTCATGTAATATTACCTGTTACCCTGCTGTGGAGAACAAAGCTTTGGATTTTTTATTATTATGCAGTCCTGATATGACATTTAAAGATGACTACATCTAAAAAAGAGGGTGAGCCAAAGGCAGAGGAAGAGTGTGAGTCTTCTAACATTGCTGTTTTTGTATGGTCAGTGTTATCAGCGATGGAGCTGGATTATCACATTCAAATATATTTTGACAATAAGCCAGAATTGTCAAAGAATTGGGAGGACCCAAAACAAAGTTGCTTAACAAGGAACTTTTTATTTTCTCAGTGGAGAACAAAAATAGATATTTTCCAAGCAAACCCAATGAATCTGTCTTATATAATATTGCATTAAATATTAAATAAAATAAATTATGGGCTAAATTACTCTGGTTAAAGCTATACTATGGGGTATTGGAAATGCTGTGCCATTCATTTTCAAATATTAACACAAGAGAAAGTTTCATTTTCTGGGCCCTTTCTTGACTTTAGGCCCAGGGTTTTCAGCATACCTACTCCCCTCCCACCATTATTCCCTATAGACCCACAGCACACAGCAGCATCCGGACTGAAGCACTTTGTTTGGGATTAGATTTCGCTTCCCTTCACATCCTCGCATGATCAGACACAAACCACACGAGACAATTTGACAGCCTTGTTTTCTCTCCAACACATCTTCAACAGTTACCAAAGGATATCAGAATGCCATGTAATGTGTTATTCTATCTCAAAATAACATTTCACAGAAATTGAACAGTATAGATTTGTAGCCAATATCAGACATCTGAATTGTCTGGACGTTATGTTACGTAATGAGACATTTAGTTGAGTTAAAAGACATACACTTTTTTTGTATAAAAAACAAACAAAAATAATCCCATCTTTTATGTTTGAATAGTCCAAACATTCATGTCACAATGGGTCTTAGATTTAAAAACTGCTCCAGACGCTTCCCAAGCTCTCTCTTTTTCAGATAAATAAATACATAAGTAAAATTAAAAAAGAAAACTTCTTGAAAGGCTGATGTTGCATTAGGAGCTATAGTCTATAATTTGTCCAATACTGATAAGTGTCAAAGGTGCCAGGTAGGTTGGTATAGGGATTTGTTGGCATGGCTTAAGGGATGTAATCTGCTATTAGGGTGTCAGAGCAGGAAGCTTGGTGGAGTAGAGAGCAGGGTAGCTGGAAAGATGGAGGAGGCCAAGCTTTTTCAAACAATCCACAGAGAGTTGAACAGCACAGAGAAGACCCAGACCCCTCTATGAGGGGGAGGCATCAGCAGGTCATGTGGTCTCCAAGCTTTTAGGCGCTAGAAGACAGGACTCAAAGATGGAGAGAGCTGGTCAATAATTAGGATTGAGGGCAATACAGAGTGTCATCAGCATGGGAATGAAAATGAATGCCAATGTTTTGATTAGGTTCCCAAGCAGGAGCATATAGATAAAGAAAAGAACTGGAACAAGTGCAGACCCTTGAGGGATGGCATGCAATAAAGTGTGGAGACATGAACAGCTTTTCTTAAGAAACACTGAGAGTGCAAGGTTATTGACTTCTATATAGTTTTTTTTTAAGATAATCAAGTAAAAAGTAATAGTTGACCATGGTGAAGCCTGTACAGATCAAAGAGAATTAAAGAAGAAGTTGAGCTGGAGTGGCAAAAATCAGATTTATGAATCTACTTTTGTTTACTATAAGCTCACTTGTTTAAACATTTTGCCTGAAACAATTGAGATAAAGTCGATAACATTTCTACATTAGTAGAATAATGTAACTTGATTTAAGAGCATTCATACTGTATGAAGCTACATTAATCATTGTTGAAAAAGAAGGGCATGGTTGTGAAACTAAGTAAATACTTTTAGCAAATACAATTACAGAACTCTAAAAGGTCTCTTTAGTCGCATGACAATCATGCACTTAAAAACAAAATGCCAGTTTCAATGCTAGATCCACAGCTGAAGTAATTTTATTGCTAAGGCACTGATTGGTGGCTTCAATTTTTTCCTGATAAAACTTTTTGAAAGGAAAATAAAAAATGAGCTCACTTTATGGCATCTCAAGTTAAGATGATGTGCTCGTCAGGCCTTGACTTGTGTTCGTTTCAGTGTATTCAACAGTGCAATTATTCTAAGATTGGTACATGAATATCTTTCAAATTTAGGCTCATAACCTTGAGTTATTGCTATTGAATGATGTGTTCACAAATTTGCAAAGAACCTTCCAACTTGCTGAGAAATTGCAGTATTCACACAAAGTACATGGGAATTTAAGAACCCAGAGCAACTGAATTTCAGTATGGATCTACTTATGGCATATGTGTTCCTGATATATAAATACCTAACAGTATGCACAAGCTTAATATAAGAGTATGGTGGAATATTGCACTTTCTCCATTTGTGAGCTGTGGCTCTGGAATTGTGTTATGAACACAAAATGCTGATATTTTCTCCTCACACATTCTTAAGATCTCAGTAAAATAAACTGGTATGCAATAATTTGCCTCTGCGCTATGAACAAGTCCTTCCCCTCACACACTCGTACGCAGTGTAATGCAATGCCTTGGTAATATTACATGACTAAAGAAACTCTCTTTGGGAAAATAACTGGATTTTATTCCCCAATATAATGTCTCCGATAGGCATAGAGAAAGATTAATGTGGTAAATATGAAAGACTATTTTTAGGTCTTGTGGGCTGCTTAACATTGAGTTAGTTTGGTTGCTGCTCCACAGTGTATGGCAAACTAACGTTAAATCTGATCAGTAAAATACTTCACTTCTCATGTTCCCATTGACTATACAACTTTTTGATTGTCTCATATCTCTCATTTCCTCTCATTGGGCTTCAAAGTGTCTTTTCAAACTGTGATGTTGTGCTTCAGCATTATTTAGGTGAATGAATGAATGTGAAAGAGCTGCAGTGACATAGAATCTGCAGATAGTTTCAACTGGCAGGGTTTCTTTGAAGGAGATCCCACTGCCTGCAAGAAGATAGGATCAAATCAGCACAGATTATCAAGTCGTGGTACTTTACAACCCCTGCTGGGGGACTGTGATCTAGCTGTGGGCCACGGGAGTCTCAGTGATATCTGAAAGTCTTTTTACCCACATGCTGCAGAAGATGAACAGCGAGATAGGAGCTGATATACTTCAGATGTCTGTCAAATGGGCAAGATAACTGGGCTCGCCTGTAGCCTGAACAAAACACTGTGACTGCTTGGTATGAATTGTTGTATTGATTCGTGGACAACAATGTTTTATTGATATATGGGCAATTAAGTTCTTCTCACTCAGTAGCCTGATTTTTGAAGAACTCTTCATGGTACAGTATGCATTCTCATGCATGGAATTCAAAGTTGTGTTCATACAGCACCAGTCAAAAGTTGGACACAGTTTCTCATTCAAGTATAGGGGAAAGTGTGTCCAAAGTGTGTCCAAACTTTTGACTGGCACTGTGCAGAGTATGTTTTATTTATTTTTTCTTTACTTTACTATTAAACATTAAATACTGATGATGTGTACTTTTGAATCTCTGATGTACGTTCAGCTCTGTCTGTAGTCTTTTGGCTGTCAACATACAGAGCCTCTGTCTACTTTATGATGTTAAAAGCACAAATTATAACTGTGACCACTTTGTTGTGCTGTACTGGCTTTTCCTATTTTTGCCATTGTCACTCATTAATTAAAACACTCAGGTCAAGACAGTTTTATTTATAAAAGCCCAACATAACAAACCACAAATATGCCTCAAGCTTCTTAATCTGTACAGCATATGGACAGACATGCAATACATGTAGTGTGTACAGAATGGACCAACATTGTACAATTACAGTGTGGACAATCAGGATGACAAAATTATAGATAGATTGAAAACATACAGTATATGAAGAAAATGGATCCACGAGGATGTCAAGCAACCTCCAGGTGCAGTTAAACAGATAAGAGCTGAACCACACAATGTCTTCTCTACCATGGAGACCTGAAAGATGACAGACTACACAAACACACATTAGGCAAAACTCAAGCACACCATTCACACAGGTAGGAGAAGTGAAACAACCACTCAAGGGAGAGAGCGAGAGAGAGAGAGAGAAGAGGCTGAATCTCCTGTAGGACGAAGATCCAGATCCAAACCATCTGGAATCAAGCACAGACAGCCAGGGGAGAGAGCAAAGTCCCAGGACGGCTTATGGTCCAGCACGGAGAAGCCTGAGTGAAAAGAAAGGACAAGGAGGTGAAAATAGGGAGAGAGAGGGAGAGATAGGCATACAGCTTGGCTCATGTGCTTGAGGGACGACAAACAAACAGAGTTAGAGAGATGCAGTGGTTTTCAGAAAGTTTATTTGTTGTTGTCAGCAGGACACACATGGACTATAACTAGGCTTAATACATTCATTGAGACTGAAACTGACCCCCTAGAAGGATAATGGTAAAAGGTTAAAACCCTGAAGTAATAAGAATAAGGAATAAGGAACTAACTGAAGTTAAAGATGAGATTAAAAGATGAGTTTTAAGTTTAGATTCAAAGGTCTCAACAGAGTCAAACTGTTTCATGTCAGCAGTATTCTAGAGGAAGGTGGCACGATAGGAAAACAGTCTGCAGTCTGCTGACTTATTTTAAGCTATGAAAATAAGGTTTAAGGAGAGCAGACAGATATGAAGGGGAGTGCCCATTAAGAATTGTGTATGTCATCAGAAGTCTGAGTTGACATGAATTAGGGGAAGCTAAAATTGGTGTACTATGGTCAGATTTTCAAGTTTTACTTCAAATTCTAGCTATGACAAATCATAAATTGAAGACTTTTATAACTATCCTGCAGTAGACAACAAAATGTTACAATAATCAATTCTTGATGAAACAAAGGTGTGAATTTGCATCTCTGCGTCAGCTCTCCATGGACAGAAAAGACAGAATCCTTTGAGTAGGTAAGAAAAGGTGGTCTTGGTGATTTATTTAATGTGCTGATCAAAAGAGAGGCTAGCATCACATGTAACACCAAGAGTCTTGGCTGCCAGACTCTGAGGAATAATAATTTGGCAATGATCCCCCGTCTTTACAGGCATATACAGCTGCGAATCATCAGTGTAGCAGTGGAAATCAATTCCATCAGTGCTTATAATTTGGCCAAGAGGTAAAATATAAGGAGAGAATAGCATAGGGCCATGAACAGAGCCCTGATGTACTCCATATTTCACAACAGAAATGTTTGATGATGGTTAAAAAAGATCACCGTTAGTAGTGTAGTGGTAGTAGTGGTTTAGGTATCACTTTAGACACATTACTTTCGATAATGTTACAAGAGAGATACTTTCAAAATTGGCGAAAACTAGTTGGGATTTAGCATATGAATATTACCTTATTGATTCTGCATACGTACCTGGAGATAAGGAACTTATTTTGTATCTAATCTCATCTACTTATCTGCAGAAAAAATCAAAAAAATCAAGAGCTGTAAAGGGTGAAACGCTAACAGGTGTTTTCTTTTGAGTAAGTTTGGCTAAATTTTCAAATGTAAATCTAGGATTGTGTTTATTTTTACTGATTAAGCAAGATAAATATGCTGCTTAGCAGTGGACAGAGCACACTTGAAATTCAATACACACTTGAGAGGTATAAAAAAATCCAGTTTTGTATTACGCTATTTGCGTTCCAGTCTCCTGCAGGCCTGCTTATGAGCATGTGTTTCTTCAGTAAATCAGGGTGTAGACCTTTTTGACCATCGTATTCTAGTGGAAAGAGGTGCAACTGGAACCAGGAGACTAGAAAGGGCTGTGTTTAAGTCACTGGTACAATTTTCGGTGAAGTTCGGGGAAGTAATCGTATTGTACATCTCATCATTACCCCTCACAGGTAAGCGACCACAGACAAGTAATCAATGGCGAATTATCTTTCTGGCAAACACAAATCTGGCTAGGCATTCTTTTGTGAACTCTGCATCATCTACTGATAAGGCTATGCTAGTGCTATCACTAACAGGTCTGTTATAATATATAAACCTGTGGGATCTAATATTAGCAGAGATGAGCTGTTCTACCTGACAGCAGATCCGCCATACAATGAACCACCATGGTTAAATGCACTGGAAAAGGTGATTTCAAGTAGAAGGGCTTGAAATCCACATAGTAAAACACGGATGATGCACTATTGATTTGGGCCTTAAGGTTGCTCTTCTTTGATCTCTCAAAACTGAGAAGGGTATGTCTGGCAGGTGTGTTGATTCTAGGGCCTGCAGCTCACTTTGACATATATCTAAAAAATACTCCAGTGCAACTATAGATAGATCTGATAGAATCTGATAAAGAGTATAGTTAGTCAGAAGAGCTGCACTGAAGCTCCAGTTTTCCTTTCCGCCTCTTTGTGTGAGCTTCCGTGTCTTGTTCTTATCTGTCAGGATTTCTGAGGTATTTACCAATACTTGATAATAGCAGCCATGTTTTTATTTGTCCTCTAGGGCTAAAATGCTTTTGTTGCTAGTGTTTGACGGAAATCTTGTCTACCTCTTGGATCATTACTGCTAATTGTGACTGTGCAGTTTTAGCACTTGATTGAAAATTATTAAATGTAAATTTTATTTTTGCTTACATAAGTATGTAAACATCGGTTAGAGTTATGTTTCTGTTGAGGTGAGTGTTTTGTGAACTGGTAACTCTTTATATTCATAGTGTGTGTTGTTTTAATGTATTTTTAAACACCATGAAAACTTCCCTGCAGGGATAAATACAGTTTATTGGATTGAATTAAATTGAATAGAAATGGCCCTGCAATGGCTAGAGTGAACTTTCAATGAGTCAAAGTCCCTCTAATTTGACACCCAGCACAGAAAAATCGTGATCAAATAGTAAAAAAGTGATGGAGTTGGTGTGTTTGTGTTTTCTGTAAGGAAACAACGGTTCTCATTTCTGAATCTTGGCAATCTTTTTTAATGGGTTTGTTGTAAATATCCTTATAGCCCTTAGTGCTTTTTTCTATACTGATGCTTTTATTACATTTGCATTTTTTACTTTTTATGCTTAGGGTTTAGGGTCCGTTTCTTGGAAGAACTTTCCCTCTAACCAGTGTCTGCGTCATATCCTCAGCCTTATGCTTACATCTTTGCTTCTGCCACTGGCTTCTTGTTTACTTATGTAACCTTATTTGTGGACATGTTCTTACCTTAATTGTACAGTATTGTGTACAAGTTTTATATAAAAAGTTATTTGTCTTACTATTATTACTATTTTTGATTACAGTCAATATTTTTTTCTTTTAGGTTGGTTAGAGGACTGTTTGTTTTATTTTTTACTTAAATCAGTCTTCAAAGGGGCTCTCTTGCCACACCTGCCCCTAAATTAAGATAATGTGATCAAAATGTTTAAACATAGCTTCTAGATGCCTCTCTCTAGAACTGTGGCCACCCATAGGGTCTGCACTTGAGAGGATAAAGAAGTCACAATTTTCTATTACACCTCTATGGATGGTTTCCCATTCCAGGCAAAAAGAGACAATATTTTTGATGGCGTAAGATCATATGAATAACTTATGCTGTCCACAGTGCTGATATGGGATCAGCTTTGAGACAGCTTTCACCCACTCTCTGCTGTTAGGAATTGAGGAGGTATCTACAGTGCTGATTTGGGATCAGTTTTTAGGCAGCTCTCTCCCTTCGGTCTTCCGTCTGAAAATGAGTTCTCCATGCAGCTTATTTGGAATAAGCATTTAACCACAGTCTTTTATTTGGAAATACGGAAATTTCCATGGAGCTGATATAGGATCAGGTTTGAAGCAACTCTCTCCTACAGTCTACTGTTTGGAAATAAGTGAGTTGTCCAGGGTGATGATTTGGGATCAGCCTTGAAGCAGCACTCTGCCTCAGCCTTTCAATTGGAAATGAGGAGTTGTCCATGGTGCTGATTTGGGCAGAAGGCAATAAACGGCAGTTCACAACATTTTTAACCAACTGAGTCTGATATAACAACACAATCTTTACAATGTTGCAAGTATCTGCTCTGTACTGCAGATGTACTAATTTGAAGTTGGTTTATATTGTCGGGCTATGAGCAAGGAGGTGTTTAAAACCAACACTTCAAATACAGAATATAGGAAGGAATTGGGTCTCTTTCAAGCGGTTGCAACCTTATCAGCTACTGGTTTTAGAACTGGGCAAAAGCAATACTGGAAGTGTGAACATGGGTAGAATCATGAGATAAGTTGGCTTTAATACTGTTTAGAATCTGTGGCAGGTAAAATCTCTTTATTAGAAGAAAATAGATTGCTTCAGTAACCTTTGACTAGGACCTTCTTTTATAAAAATTTCCACATGGGATATAGAGTATAGTACTGGTGAGATCTCCTGGTAACACTACTGTTACCATCTTTGAACCTTTACTCCCTCCCCCCTGTATTGATTGCCGCTGCTTGTGTCTTACAGTACTATATACACAGATATTTATGCTTGTAGCTGCTGTCTCCATATCCCATTATGGGCTTGAGCGATAGGCATGGCCAGCGTTTCAACACCTCGCTGCTGAGGAGAAAAATGTAATATTCAAGAGACATGTCCTAAGTCAGCACTTCTACCCCAAGGGCTGGCTGTGTAAAATGACCAGGGACAGCAAGAATACTGAAACATAATGTAAAGGTTGGGCTACAAGTAACAAGCTGATTACAGGACAACACCTTAAATAAAAACACCAAATGAATTCAATTCTGTCCTTCAGAGAATTTCAATTTGAGAGACAATTGATTTTCAACCAAACCATGTTTTCACCTATAGATAAATGTGTGAAAAATCTTAATAGTGACAGGTTCAGACAGGAGATGCAATGCAAAAACATGGTAACTTTGAAGAGAAATGTTGCACTGTGGAAAGTTATATCATGTTCAGTGCCCACTTGCAGTATTTGCAAGTTCCAAATATAGACAAATCACTTATGCTTAAAGTGCATGAGCATCAGTCAATAAACTGACAAAATAACCGATTATATCGAAGGAATTACGCGCCAACAGACCAATGCAGTGAGAAATGGCGTTCATAAGATAAAACTGACCATCCAATAGCAACACAGTGGACATTATGTTGTTGGGGGTTAAATATTTATATGCTAACAGAATGATTATATGAAATCCTTTTGATTAATATGAAATTCCTTGCCCATTCTATACTGTTTCTGCGTGTAATCCTCTGACATGACCGCACATCTATGACAATGGCTTTTGCGAGTTCACCTGGAACTCCCAAACCGCAAGTACGTCTGAAAGGACGTCTGGTTCAGGAAGAATGACGTTCTGTGCAGTTGGAAATCACACTATCCTTCCGCCCTCCCCTCAGACTCAACCACGAGCTTCTCAGCCAATCACTACACTACTTCCGATTCCACAATACTCTCTATCACACATGCATACATTCTTCTCTTACATGCATATATTTTCTTCAGACATGCATACATTTTCTTCTTAAACACACATATTATATATACAGTATATATTTTAAATGTATACACTGACTGCATTTGCTAGACGGCAAATGTATGAATGTGTGTGTTAAAATGTATGAATATGAGGGCAAATGTATGAATGTGTGAGTTAAAATATATAAATATGAGATTGAAAATGTGTGAGTGTAAGAACAAAAATAAATTATGTATGTAGAATGTATGTATGTGAGAGTGAAAATATATGCATGTGAAAGGAGAATGGCTGTATGTGAGAGGGCCAGAGTGTATTATGGCTTGAACGGCCCCTAATAATAACCTGTTTTTTTCTCACTTTCTCTTTCACCCTCTGCCCCTCTCTGACTCCCCCCACCTCATCCTCTTTCGCTCTCTCTGAGTCTTTCTTACTTTATTCAGCACCTCTCTGTGAACAGCCTCCGCACAACGGCTTTTTGGTACATCAGCGTGGTAACCTAGCTGACTGAGCCTCTGAGAGACTCCAGCTGGTTGTGATGGTGGGTAATCTGCATCAGAAACCTTTCTCTCTCTCTTTGTCTCCCTCTGTCACATTTTTGTCCCTTGTCCCTCACTATGCATATCTTTCTGTCTCTCTCTCTCTCTCACACACACACACACACACAGACACACACACTCTGATTAACAAGTGAACCACTTCAAGGAAGCAGGCATACTTGACATTTTCACCTCCTCAGATACCCAAAGAAAAAAAATCTGAATACCACCTCTGGACTTCATCAAAGTCCATTGTGCTCAAACATTGTTTCATTTCCTCTTACAGTTGTTTTCTACCACTCTTGCAGGTAATAAAAAATGGTACAGCCTTTCTCTACTGCAGCTGAAAACCACAGTGGCCCCTCTCACTCTTTGCACTGATGAGAATAAATGATTCAACGATTTACAACACTAGACAGAAAACCACAATCAACACTTTTGTAGAGGCTTGCCACTGAGGAGTGAAGTTGCATATAGAGTTGACAGATGCAAGTGAATAACAAAATCTGAAAACAAGGCAGACAGTGGACTGTAGAAACCTCTTTATGCTGAACCCCTAAATGCCTTTAGCTCTGAAAGTTATGAATTCAGTTTATGTTTCAGCACTCTCGATTTTTGTATTGTTTCAGAATACACAAAGAAATGCATATCTTTATAGTCTCTGTACTGCAATTGTAATGGTTATGATAATGCAAAAGTACACTCTCCTCATCCCATTATGCCAAAATCAGGGTGCAGTTTAAGTGAAGCCACCCATCTACAGTATTTATCTCTACCTTTTAGAATGTCCACACCTCTTTAGGCTAACAGACAAAAAAACTTTGTGACATCCAAATCTACAGTGTATGTATCAGAGAGGATATGGTCTATCAAAGGAGCTAGGTCAAAACAAAATGCTCCTCTATTACTTTTCATTTCTATTGGTGGCTCCGATGATCGCAATACGACTCTCTCTCTCCGTCCCTCTCACTCTATCCACCTTCTCTTTTGTAGGTTCCCTCCATCGCCACCAGGGGCTTTCCACACCGCGCCGTGCCGAGAGCGGCTTGGCCGTCCCTCTCCCTGCGCTTCTCGGAACGGAGACTCCAGACGCGCAGCGCGGTGGCAGACAGGGCGCACGTTGCGTCTTTCCCTTAGATTGTAATCACACAGGGGATCGTATACTTTTCATTCCGGGAGAAGCGGCACACTGAATAGCCGTCACAGCATCCCTCTACAACTTGTCGAGGCAAAGACATCTGTTTCCGCCACACGATAACAAAGGTAGGACTTTGGGGGGGTGTTTTAATTCTATGGGAAAGTTCACAGTGCCGCGGCCTGGTCTTGTGAAATACAACTCCACTGGACTTGCCTAATGAATTTCAACATTGCACTGTAGGAGTTTTGTGTGTAATGCGATAAAGGGAAATTGCCTTAATGCACCCACAACGACTTGTGTGTGCACGTAGGCTATTTGTGTGCGTGCGTGCATGTGAACGAAGAGGCAGAATGGCGGCTTTTTTCTTTTTGGTGAACCTTTTTCATCTTTTCTTCAAGGATGAACATCACCACGTAACTTGTTGCCACTTGTAACACAATTAACGGCGGGCTAGTGCAGTCGGTAATGAGCGCTGCGCAGGAGACCAGTTGTGAATCCGATCATATTAAATTATTTAGACGGTAAACGCACTAATTGTAACGATTTTGAGGTTACAGTGAAGTAGGAAATGGTGTCCGACGGGTTACACAAGCTGTGCTATGACTGCACATTGATACTTACGTCGCATAAATGTATTGTAGCAACATTTCTGTGACATTTCCACAGTAAGACTGGGCAGCAGTAGTGTGCGCATGCATATCGTGTGGCATGGCTGTAGACATTTGGATCCTCCACTGTTAAGAATGTTCAGTACCTGTAATCAAGAGTATAAATATGTGTAAATATGCAGACCAGCCTAAATGTAGCAACAACACTGAAATGGAATTACAGGGGTGGAAAATGACTGCACGCACCTCGTGCACAGTGGGATGCGTTCGCGAGGACTCGAGCCACTTGATGCGCCAACAGAATGCATTTGGGGAAGTTGAATGTGTGCCACTGTGCACTAAAGCATGCTGTTGAATGAGTCGATGCAGACTTACAAGAATACTACAATCATTTCCTGTTTCATCAGGAAACAGTGCACTGAATTAACGGCTTTGCGATATTTCACAGTTACAGAAAATAGGGGTTGCAAATAACGGCTGTAGCCTGCACATATTCACATTACCATCAATCACTTTAGGTTTAGGCATATGCATCTAATATTTTTAATCTTCGCTTGGATCTAATGGATATCCACGGGTCAAATTGTTTAACACATTTCGCTGGACAAGATCAACATTTTGTGCAACATGCTTTTTTCAGCAGTTACTGTGCCTATTAATCCTGCTTCTCATCTTCTCAATTCACAATCTCCCGTTGGAGTTTGTTATACACTTTGTTTTAAGTGGATTTATGTAATACCCAAATTATTTGTGGACATGCCATTTTGATTTACTCCAGTATCAGTTGATGTTCATGTAACTCATAAAGCAGTCACTGAGAGAAAGACAAATATCTAAGATGGCATTTTAGAAAAAGCTTCATTGTACTGTGATATAGATTTCTGCAATCTCAAAGACACTCTACTGCCATACATACATCACAACTACACGAGTGATTTAATTCCTTCCATCTCTACTTAATATTTGTTTTATAGGGCGTCAGACCCGTCATCCCTGTGGTATCTGGATGAAATACAACCTATTCCCAGGACTTGTCTGTGTGTGTGTGTGTGTGCTTTATATTGCAGAATATGATGTGTGACCATGGGGTTACAGTACACGTTAAACTTGGATATTACTGAGTGACCTTGAAAGATTAGAAATGCTCACGTTTACTCCTTAAGGGTGTCTGCGTGTTTTTCGCCCTGTACATGCACATGTGTGTGTTTGTGTGTTTGTGTGTGTGTGCATGGGAAACTGTTGTGTGTTTGTGAGAACGCCGGCATGCCTGAGTTTTTCATTTATCCTGAGCTAATTGGTGTTTGGGAAAGTGAGAGAAATACCTCTAGTCCCAAAAGCCAATCAATGACTTTAATTTTGCAATTAGATGCTAATCTGTGCAGAAATCCATCAAAGAGGCCGAACCTCTGGGTGAGGAGCATGACCTTTATTGTCACTGTGGTTGGAAAATTGATTTTTGCAGGTTACACTATAGGATGAAAATTGGTTAGTGTAGAGATCAGCAAAACTTCAGGCAGATTTAAGGCAGAAGTCATGCTTTAAAGTTCTCTATAACATTATGTCTCATCAAGAATGTATTGTTCTTATCTTTATTTTTATTCTTTTTTTCATAAACATTGTTATCAGTGTAATGAAATGATAACTTTGGGCGGTTTACTTACAGTACATGATTTTTTTTTAGAAGTCAAAATTTCTAAAGACATGGTGTGCAAAACCGTTTACAATTTCAGTCATTATTTTTAAACATTAATCAGAGTGTTTTCTAGAATTCTGCCATACTGAAATAAAATTTCGTCAAATGTCTGTAACATTGTGCATTGTTACAGGGTGTAGTGGTTGTGGTCTTTTACTGTAATTTCTTCCTAAACTACTTAGATCATTTTACCTACAGCCACAGTATGGAATTATGTTTTTTTGGTTACAAGACTTTACATTTTTTAGAACAGCTCTTTGACAGATAGACACAGTCAAACATCTTAACTGGTAGGTGATACAGGATTTATAACTTTTACTCTTCAAGAAAAAAAAGGGAAAATGAATAAAATCACCACCTTATTATCCATTACAGATGCGTATCTGCTATTGTATCCTCGACTCCTCATTTATTCAGCGGTGGTCTAACCAGCATGTACATTACAAGGGCCATGTAGCAGTAACCCAGATGGCAGAATGGGCTGATTGTGATTTATGTACCAAAAGTGAATGCATTACTGTGAGCTTCTGGAGTCAGTGCCAATTCCAGGCAGGAATTTTCACACATTTTTCAACACACACACACCCACAAACATACGGACACAGACCCACACAATTCATAGATAAACAAAAATAAAAGCTTATTTACATATAAAACTTTGTTAATACTGATGTGTGCATGCAACAAAACTTCTCTGCCTTTCTCCCTCTGTCTCTCCTTTTTTCCATCTCTCTCTCTCTCTTTCTCTGTCTTTGTCTCACACACACACACACACACACACAGCCCTCCTGAAAAATTGTATAGATGAAGCAGTCCACCGTTGTGAGACATTGATTACCGTTTACCAAGCTGGAGCATAAATGTAGTGTGTAAAGGAGAGATGGCCTGGATAGACATAGGGAGAGAGAGAAAGAAGAGGAGAGAGGGGGAAGAAGAAGGATAAAAGGAGAGAGAGAGAGAGGCTGATAGATGACAGTGCTGTGGCAGTAAAGATGACAGATACAGAGGTAAACCAGGGGATCTTTATGGCTAACAGAAAGGGTCAGCTAATTGATCTGGATCTGTGGTTAGGTGCCTGGTTCATTCTCAGCAACCTTAGTATACTCTCTCTCTCTCAAACACACACACACTTCCACACACATTTTCACAGTCACACCCCTCACTGCTCACACTTGCTGTCTTGTCACCGGTCAGGGACGGTCAGCCCTTAGTCACTTCATTACCCCCTCCGGGCAGGGACTGCATCAACCATATTAACTCTTGAGCTCTGTGATGGAATCGCTAGGTAGGAGGAGGTAGAGAGCTGAGGGCTGTGGACGGGCTCCATGCTTGATTTTCCAGTCCTGTTTGGACCTGATTTTCAAGGAGAGGGTTACAGGCAACACTTTGATCCAACCATTTTACAATACTGTGGCTTTGCTGAGGAAACCCAGCTAGTTTTTTGATGCGTTTACTTATGATGAAACAGGCTACTATACACAGCTTTTTTGTCATTGTTGCAGCCATGTTAGATGTTAAATTGCTGTGAGACTGTGTTGAAGCAGGTCAGCTCCAACTCTTTCCTTAGATCTACTATGCTGTTCAAATCATCATCCTAATGGTTTATCACCAGTCATTCAAATGAAAAAGAATAGACATTTTCAGAAATAATCTTATGTTAGCTTTCTTGCTGAGAAAGGATTGATACCACTCTCAACTCTTACTCTCATATTTAGCGTATGCATATGAGAGTGGGATGCATCTAACTCTCTGCGAATGGCAAACATTTCCCAAAATATCAAACTATTCATTTAAGCATAATGATCTTATTCATCATTTTCTAAATGTAGTTAATATTTCAAATTATTTTAAACATTCGTAAAAACATTAAACAATTTGGTGTTTGTTGTCATTTAATATGGTATATCCAAAATCAGCTACAGTATGTCACTGACGATTTCTGTTATTTTTCAGTCCATTTAGACAGCGCAAACATAACCATGTCGACACTAAATGCCCAGCGTAGTTTTTATATTCATGTGGTGTATCAGATTGGTGCTTTGATGATTTTATAGTTACATTTGAAAGCAGCGCATAGGTTTTTCTCTTAATGATAATCATTTTCTTTCATAAAAAAAAACTGGGAGGACATTGCACTGGTTAGATTCACATTGTTAGATTACAAGTATAATGCTGTAATTCCTAACCCAACCGAAATAACAAAGAACTAAGTAACAAGAGGAGAAAATGGACACTGACAAGATTCAGACAGCTGCTGATTCCATCTGTGCTTATGATGCAGTAAAATCTGTTGACATGGAATCAGTCTCTTCAGCCATTTGAAGCCAATGGAGCCCTATTGAATGGAGAGTTCAAACACAATCTGAATACATGCTTTCAAATGAACAGCAAATGGAATCATCAAAGGACCTTTTGGCAATGAATTGAAGAAGGGTCTTTTAGGCTGACTAATGCAATTGCTGAGATATGGAATAGTTTTTTCTATCAAAACTATAAGGACTGCACTAAAAGGAAAAAAAAAGAAAGAAAGTATATTGACATAAAAAAACAACAGCATCTCTTAAAAGCATCATGATTTTACATGCAGCCTTAGCATGGTATTTGAACATGCTTATGTCAGCGATAGAAGATCAGAGGGCACAGATACATTGTGTGAATTTTCATGGTGTTTTAAAATCATGATCTGAGCTTATTTTTTGTCTATTTTTTTTTTTTTTACTACACCCTTGTGTACACCTGAAAATAACAAGATCTGCTTTGGGACACAATGATAAACCATTCTGATAACAATGGTGAACATATTGCACTTGATGTACAGTAGACTGTTGATGGTTGAAGAAAGGTATTTCATGTTCAGTTCTCCTAGTGTCCTGTTGTTTGTTCCTCTGTCTTTCTACCTAATGTGCATGATTTCCTGGAGGCAGCATTCCATCTCTGGTTATGGGATCCAGGTAGTCAATCTGCCTTCTGTAGCTGGTCTGCCGGTCTAGGTTTGTGCCTCTTGCACTGGAGTGGGAAGAACAACTGCTTTGTAAACAGGCAGTTCTTCACCTGGATGTCACGGTTCACAAAGACTCCTCCTCGGAGTCTGGCATAACCCCACTGGCAGAGCTTATGCGGCGGTGTATTTCTGCGTCAGTGTCGGCTTTGGAGGGATGAAGGCTGCCAAGGTAGGGAAAGTCATCCGCATTTTTTAGTCTGAAATATTTGTGTGTATTGAGACACACAAACGCAGTTATTCACCGCACACATGCATGCTCATCCACACATGCACACGCACATTTGAGCACAGACATAAGGGGATTTTTTTGTATGCAAGAGATTAAAATGAACAAAGGGTTAGAGGTGATGTGAAGAAGAACAAGTTACTATCATATTGTTTTCTTTGCTCTTCTCGGATTTATTCATGCAACCCAGTGTGAGGGGAGGCTTTGGGGTCATATTAATAGGTAAACAGTCCACACTCAATAGTAGTTAATTTTTTTCTCTGCCCGGCAAGTGAATGTAATGCCACTAAATATGAGTTTCATTCAGTTTGACAGGGGAGGCTCATGTTTTTTCAGCTCTTGTCTCATCTGTGATTATCTTCTGGCAGTATAAGGTGACATTTTTGCAGACTGAGGATGCTCATTGACGAGTGTCGCTGAAATGAGATTTATGATGGGCTGTCAGTTTCAAAGACTTACAGAGTGACTCAGGTACAGCCATAATAGAAAAGACCTCTCTCTGTGTAGTTTAGTTGGCCTGTAAACTATTCCATGCAACACTTCATTACTAAAATAAGCCTATTTAATTAGTTAACTTGGTTCAGTAAGTTAAAAGCAGAATTGTTTTCAGAAGATAAAGTGGAAGACATAAATGCTAGATCTTTTATCTTTGTGTTTGAAAATACACCAATATTTTATGAATAAAATTGCAGAATTGTGCCTCAGTAGTTAGAACTTGTACTCAGAGAAAGAGGAATCCACACTCCGGAGTTTCGTCCAGCTGCCCCAGTTACCCGCCAGTTCAAATTCATAAGTGTTAGCTTGATTGGAGACTACAGATTGCCCATAGATGTGCATGTGAGTGCAAGCGAGTGTCTATCTATTGTCAGTCCATCTGTGAACTGGCAACTTGTCAAGGGTATTTTCCAGCCTTCTGTACAATCTATGCTGGGACAGGCTCCAGCACCTTGTGACCCTGAGTTGGAATAAGCGGATAAGACAATGGATGAATGAGCAGACATCAATACAGAATTTGTATATTTGTCAAAATTACACTCCAAAGCTTTTCATTCAGTGTCTGCTAATTCAGCCTAGCAACAGACATTTGGCTCCTGTGAGTGGCTAATACAGGCTTTGGCTACTTTTCTTTGTCTTTGTCTTCCTCGCGCCCTCTCTCTCTCTCTCTCTTGCTCGTTCCTATTTACATCTCTCTCTGACATTTTAATATTGTGGGTGATGAATAGTTCCAGTATAATGATGTTTGGTGTGTAACATGGAATTGATTGCAAAAATATAGTCATATTTTCTTTACCGGGCTTGTCAGAAGGTACAGTATCTAATAAGTGGGAATCAGAAAATAAATGATGAAACAGGGAGTAATTTATGGTAGTGATAATGTTCATATAAAGTGAAATAGGTATTATTGTATAGTATTGTATATATACAGCAATGGCCGATTTATATAAGAATATAGCAAGCATGTCAGTTGCTTTATAGACTGCAATCGTATTTCTTTTACACTTTCTGTGTGTTTGTTTTTTGTGTTTATGTCTGTTTTTGTGTTGATGTTTTGTTTTAGTGTTTATGTTTGTTAGTGTTTTGTGTTGATGTTTTGGTTTGTTGCGTTTATGTTGGTTTGTTTTTGTGTTTATGTTTATTTATTTTGGTTTTGTTTTTGTGTTTATGTTTATTTGTTTTTGTTACCACTGTTATGTTCTTGCTGCTTTGTTTGCTGGCTCTCTGGAATTGCCTGACTGGGTGTCAGTGTAAGAAACATTAAGTGTAGAATTAAATCATTTGGGGGGGGTTGTAATTACCGTGAGAGGTTGCCAGGTTGATATTGATAATGATATTAATTTATAAAGTAACATCAAACATTTCTTTTTTATATCCTTTAATGTTTTGTTATCTATTTGGATTGTCAGGCTGGCTGACATATGTTGTATTGATGTATCTTTAATGTTGTGTCTAGCAGGCTTTATTTTGATTTTGAATAATGACCTGATTTAGTGTGACTTTGGTGTTGTGTTTTTCCTGTGTCCATTGTTTTGTCAGTTTTTTGTTGTAAAAACAGGAAGAAATATGAATATAACTGTCATAATACAGCAAACATTTCAGTCGCTTTATAGACTGCAATAGTATCTCTTTTACACTTTCTGCTTTGCAGCTTTGAAAATGGTAGATGATGAATTGTATTGGTAACATTAAAATATGTATTTGCATAATGTAGAACTCATAGAGTTACAATATTATACTAACTCATGCACTGTTACAATCTATAACAGTTACATTGTATTTGGACTGACAGAAAACAGCAGGTGTGTGGTAAGTGGCAGCTTAAAGAAATGTGTCTGCATTCTGCATGGATATCACTTCCTCCGGGCAAAGTAATAACTCTTATTACAGCCCTTTTAGGGACTCCTTGGGAGTGGAACTAAGTTGTTTTCCAATGTGATGCAGTTGGCACCTTGCAGAGGCATAATGGAAAAGACATCCTTAAATAATTGTGGTTAAAGTAATACTGAGGCGTTCTAGCAAATCTCTGTCAGGTATGCGAAAATGAGCCCCTTATAAAGTATGATGAGATGCAAATATTACAAGTTTGTTTGTGCAGTGGAAATTTTCCTCTGTGGGAAAGGGGTGGGTGATAGAATAGTTTTGGTATGAGCGCATGGTATGGTTTTATAAAATACTCCTTAATGCTCTTTCCTCTTACTGCCACCCACTAGCACACGTACACAAACACCCAAAAAGGATAACACATTTTAAGTTTTTATGTGTTTGCTGAATTATGCATCGAGAACACACTCTTGGGGATGGTTGCACAGTCGTACTAATGGTATTAGCCTTTGCTGGGTAAGGCATGCTTCCATTGGTGCAAAAAAATCACCCCAGACACACACATCAACATGCACACAGATACATGCATGGGCATGCATGTACACACACACACACACAGATACATCAAACACATTTAGAGTATTTTGAACCTTTCAACCTCCATGCTGAAAGGTTCAAAAGTTTCTTCCCTTGTGAAAACATTTCCTACTTGGGTAAAAATTTTGGAACTGTAGCATGCTTTAGAATTTAGTAGCAAATCAATTTGAACTCCAAACTAACTTTGCTTCAAATAAATACTATTTACTGACTTTAGAAGGTGAAATCTCCATGGTCATCAATATGACTCCTAATTTAAAAAAAAAAACGAGTGATGATTTATAGACCCCTTTACCCTGCGGCAGCCCTTCAGGCTCCTCTCTGTGATGGTACCAACATGCACTGAGGTCAGTCTGCTTGAGTAATCACCTTGCATCACAGATTATGGTCAGGAATCCATCAATTGAGCTGTCTGTGCTGGACAACAAAGCCTTCAGCTCCACATCCCAGACAAACACCTGATAATGCTGAGTTATAGCTCATTTTTCCGTACAATAGTAAAGTCATAATCTCCACAGTATCTCATAATGGAACATAATTCAATAATATCCCCCAGACATGTACCCAAGAGAGTGGGAAAAAGGCTGTGTTGTTAAGAAGTCATGAAACTTTGACATAATCCTCATGGTTCCCTTGGACGCAGACAATGAGAAACTTGCATAATGTTCAAATATCACTTATTCAATGGTATCTCAATGCTCTAATTGTGCTATGAATGTTTGGTGTCTCAAGTGACTCTGCAAAAATCAATGCTGGCTGAAATGTCACCAATATTAAATTAAATTAATGGAAATTGATGTGTAATATGGAACATTATGACAGTTTTTTCATTCAGGCCACTGTAATTGGATGTGTTGTGTACACTAGCTTGGCCTTTTCTTCAGTCAAGAGCCTTAAGATAAAATGCTCAGCTCCTATATTTGGAAATTTTGTCCATAGTTACCTGTTCTTTAACAACAACAGCAGCACAGATTATAAAATGGCCATTTCTCTTTTGTGTTGTCTACTATTTGTCTGTCTCTGTATTCTTTGTCTAACTCTGTCTGTTTCTTGTGCATCAATATCTTTCTGTCTCCTCTATGACTTGCGTCATAATTATTTTTCAATTCCCCCTCTTTTTGCTTTGTCTGTATTTGTGGTTCACTGCGGCTCAGTGGTTAGAATTGCGGCCTTACATCAAGACAAGTTTGATTATAGTTCTTTCTGTGTGGAGCTTACACATTGTCTCCATGTGTGCGTGGGTTTCATTCAGGTTAGATGAAGGAAACCATAAATGCCCCTGTAGGTATGTATGTGTTTTTTGTCTTCATCTGGTAGCCCAATGCATGCTGGGAGAGGCTCCAGCACCACAAATCCTTAACACTATAACCTGTTTAGAAAGGGGATGGATGGAAGTTGTTTCTGCTTCTCTCTCTCGGTGCTTTCGATCTCTTGCAACAACCTGCAACATTTCCAACAGCCTCAGCTCTGCTGAGCCCAAACCATCATTTGTCTGCTTAATGACCACTGAGGTGCCATGTTGAGTCATAGTGATGACATATTAAGGTTTATACCACTGTCCACTTTAAGCCCTGGTAAAAGGAGCATGGCCCATAATTTCTTCTTTCATTCATCCACTGCATGTTTTTCCTCTCCTTCCAACTTTCCCAACTAAAAAAGTAAAGGTTTTACCAGCTTTGTGTGTACTTGCAGGCGTGTGCTTTGGAAAAAAAAGTAATAAGCTTTTGTTTGTTAAGTTTCTTATGGTACTATCATCATCATGATTTTCGTCATTTTGGCAGATTTCCTGCGTCAGTAGTAAAATTATGGTATATCATGTGCCAAATATCCACAAGACACATCAGTATTGAAAAGATAATAATTTTTAAACTTTGCTGTATGCTGTATTAAAATAGCTTTTTTCCCCCTCTTTTGATTAATGTTTAGACAAATCATCACAACTTGCATATGTTACACATGCTTACAATGTAACTGGATAATATTAGCCAAATGTATACAATCTGTGAACAAATTGCAAAAGGTTTGAATCCGTAGCTCATGTTGAACAGACTATTAAAACAAAAATATAATGACAAGCTCGCTTTTAAATGTGAATTCTGAACTTTTAAAGCATTTTACTGTCACCATTTGCTCAAATGGGGTCTTATGTTGTAAGTTATCTCTGTCATCGATCATGCTGCCAAATGTCATATTTCTTTATCATCTAGTGAAGAACTAAAAAAAATGCACCCCTATTCTCTTTATCATGTACAGTATCATCTCACAGGAAATTGCAAAAACATCAGCAGAATAATAAACTCTCACTTAATAAAAGGCAGTCGAGTATTCATGTTCATAAAATGGCATTGATTCAACTCATATTGATAATGATATTTATCTTTTCAACTTATTTTACAAAAGCCTATAATGTTCTGTGTAAGATCTCCCTAAACCTACAGTAAGTTTTAGGAAGATCTGAATCACAATAAGCAAACTGTTAAAGTCCAGTTAAACAGACAATACGTTGCTTTGTTGTGGGTTCTGCTGATTTAATGTAGGATTGAATCAGTTATTAAGGAAGATAGTACACTACAAACTGATATAATCCTACCCTATACATCACACCTGTTTCCAAGCCTCAGACATCGGACTGTAGATGCGCAGTTAAAGAAGCCATCTTGTCTTATTTACATTAAAGATAAGTATTTGGATATTTATAAAGGACAGAAATAGGTGTGTAAATAAATAAGGCATTAAAGATGGAGTATGTGATTCTGGAGAAATCCAATGCCATGACAAATACCACGATGTAGAGCGAACTGCGACACAGCAAGTAATGTAACTAATGTTAGCTAGGTTTTGGGTTGGCAAACTGTCGCCACAGTTGCTGCTGCGAAGCAAACATGCAGAGAGGACAAGACGGTTTCCCAGAGCCAGCACACCAGCTCCAGACAGCAACACTCACAACGCTCCTGCTGCTATAGCAAACATCACAACAACAGCATATCGAGGCAAGCTAGAAAGAAAGCTCAATATCCGTGGACAAGTCATTTAACGTTACCTGACACACAAATCATGGCTGGAATAGTGTTGTGTGGCTCGGTCCCAGCCACTTTGTTATTTCCCACTTACAGAGGCAGGGCTGTGAACAAATACAATATGTGATTTTTTTTTCAGCGCGCACACAGAACGGACAGCTAGCGGACAGTGAGGAGATATTCGCTGAATTTGATAAAAAGACGCATATTGAATTAGAATTGCATACCCCAACTTTAAAAAGGGAAATGGACTGAGTAATTTATCTATTAAACCAACTGGGTTGTTTATAAAAAAAAAATAAAGAAGGAAGAGAGGTAATGAAAAAGAACGAAAAGGCGGTAACTTGAAATGGAGAGAAAGAATGTGTTTTTTGTGTGGGTTTGTAAGACTGTTTAATATATTCCTAATCTCCCAATTAATGCCTGCTTTGGGACTTTCTGCAGTATTAGAACAAGTATGCTAAGAACCCAATTTTCAGTTGAAAGAACCTTTCAAATTTGAATGTAGATATAATGCTGGAAAAGTTCAGACACCGACAGTAGCTGCTCTGGGGAGTCATACACAGGAGCAATTGGTTTTTTACTTTATTGTACTTTGTCTTACCTTGCCTTGTTTAAAAATGGTCAGCAGAGTAAGGGCAGCAGAAAAGCACAAGCATGGGAGCAAACACGTTTAAAAAAAATGATCTAAGCCATGATTAACATGATAAAGAATATATTGTGATAATAAACAAATGAGGGGTGATGTTAGGTAATCAGGGTTGCTAACTTTGCAGGTTGACTGCTCCTGTGCAACTATAAACCTGCTGAAAAATCTCAGTGAAAACAAAATTGAGCCGGAAGGTCACAGTCACTCAATCAGCTCATCGGTACCTCTACTCTTAAACACTTAAAAACAGAGAGGAGGACACAATATAAGTATCAGATTGGATCATGTACTCATGACACCCTCAAGAGTATGTTCCTTCTTAGATTTGCAATCCTACAAAAACCTTAAATCTCTCAGAGGTTCCGCCAACAAAGTTAGTAAGGTTACAAAGCAGATCTGCCAAGACGGTTAGGAAAGTTCCCTCTCCAGTGAGCTGAGGCTCTTTTCACAGAGTAGTGTTGACTAGACTCTAAAACATAGATAAGTTGAGCTTTTAGATGAAGATTCATGGCAGTCTGATATGAAATATCTTTGAACAGTTGCCGTGGTTGTGTCATTTTGAGCAGGAATGCATTCCCTGACTGGGTACAGCACAGCCTCAATAGTCTTTAGTACTTCATATGCAGCACATGGCACTTCTGCTGTATTTCTATGAAGAGATTTGAAAACACCAGTTATCTGAACAGCTCTGGGGTTAATACATTAAAAGAGGGTGTGCGTCATACTCTTGAATGGCCTCTTGAACTGGATGGTGGTCGGCTGGAAATTAGAGAAGTGAGTGACTGACACAATCTTACCGCGGTGGTGTCGGCAACCATACAGTAGCAGTTAAAGCTTAATTGCTGAACAGCAGCGCAATCTGCAATTTTGTGCACAGTGCATGTATTTGTATTGCAACACGAGCGCTCATTTAACAAAATTGTGGGAGACCAGACTCACATCTGAATGAGCAAATGCATATGCCTCTGACAGCACCAGTGATTATAACTGTACCGGCTTAATTCACTGAACATCCACAGGAAATTACAAGCCTCAGTGGGTTATGTAGTATGTTTGGGCGTTTTTATGTATTGTTTACACATTGCTGAATTTGCTGTACTCACATTATCTGTCTCAGAGATTTATGATATGAAGATGTCACATCTGTTTTTAATGGTGCACAGCTGCATGCACACATATCAGTAATCCAGGGGCACGCTGGGATTTGTACTGATAATACATATCTTTGCAAAGATTAAACCACTGTGCATGCATGTGTCAGTGTGTGTTGTGTGTGTATGTTTGCGTGCACACTAGAGTTACTACAGTTCTGGGCCTGTGTTTCCTCTTTGTTTCTGCAGCATAATGTTCTTTGTAAGATAATACCCAAGAGACATAGCAATATTTTTGAGCCAGGGGATTGTGAAGCCGTCCCAGTTCGCAGCCCCGCTTTGGCTCCTAGCTTCAGCTAGGATTGGAAAACCAGCAAAACCTGGATTTACTGGCAAATGATTTTAATCGCTGCCTCTGCACTTTATCTCTTCTCTTTCCAATCACTTTGCCCTCAGTTTCGAAGCTATTTTGTCTATATCTTCTAATTCACTCCTATAACACTCAGTGTCAAACAGGTTCATCATCTGCAATGTTTTTCTTTATCACACACTGTAACCATTTTGCTATTGTCAAGCCATCGAAAGGCTCATAGCTTTTTTCTGTTCAAAAATTAAATTGAAAATTTTAACTTGGATATGGATATCTTTTCGTTTTTCTATAACCCCCCCCCCCCAAAAAAAAACAAACAAAAAGACAAAAAAACAACAACAGAAAATAGGTTCTTAAATACTTATATTTCACCATCATTATTGTGGAGTTATATCAATTTTGATCTAGTTATTGGCAAAATCCTAGTATTGACAGAAGCATATTCACTTTTCTGAGTCAAGTTATTGTCTGTTCTCAACTGTTAGATTATCCAAACTTACTACACACAACTAGCTATCACCAGAACCATGGCTTTGTGTGGCTAATGTTTTAGAAAGCTACTATTTGCGTCAATAATGTGCAAACTACAGCGGACATTTATGTTTGCACGACATGTACAAACATAATAACCTATTGCAATGTATTGATAAATAAAAATGAAAAGAAATTATCAGATAGAAAGGGTCTCTCAAACTGCTCTTCTAACTTGTTACAATAGACTAATAGCTAATATTAGGCTAGCCAGCGTATCAACCACACTCACCTCTGAAAAATGCTTTAATTTTAGAGAGACATAGAGTTCAAACTGTCTCAAGCTCAAGCGTTCAAGACCCACATTTTCACACAGCTTCACTCGTGAGCTTTCATGTCAGCAAGGCAGCGGAGACTTGCAAACAGTCGGCCAATAGCTAGACAGCAGTTGGCCGCAGCCATCAAACAGCTGTTAGTGTTGCTGAGTCAAAGATAAATCAAAGAAAGCAACAAGTGCCGACAGTAATAAAAAAGCACTGTAATGAGTAAGTTCTTCCCCAACCTAATGCTGTTTGTTTATGATCAGTGTAAATCAGTGGTTAATGAAACTAGCTACCAAAACGTTAAGTTAGC
>CM022473.1:22769802-22916018 GCA_011952105.1 Coreoperca whiteheadi
TTTGCTGACCAATATTTCCAATCTGCCAAGAGCAGGTATTGTTTATCTGTTTTACACTAAGTTAGCCCTTAATATATTCCCACATTTTATCATATTTGCTTTTTGTCCATACAGTATGATCTGGTAGGTCACTCTCAGCTGTTGTCATTGAGCTATATGTTAGATTCTTCTACTAGCGAGCTAACAAGATGGTAGAATGATGTAAATATATCTATTTTGAGGCAAGGCTGCAAAAAATGTAAACAGTATAAGTTGAACTTGAAGCCAGATATTTGTTGTGCACTGGATGTTGAGAAATATCTCATCCACCAGACGGCAGAAAGTGGGGCTGTTATCAAGCTCTGGAGACAAAGACACAGTGGGAAATGTAATGATCTTTTTAACATGTTGTTTCCACATCACAATGAAACAATTCAGGTTGAAAATTGGCAAAGTGGTCCTTTAATTGGCTCTTTCACTTACAGCTGATGGGTGCTGTTGAACTGTGTTGTGCTACACCACTGCTTAACAGCACTATATTTGGTGGGAGGGGCACAAAACAAAAACAAGTAAACAATCATTTGGCCTGCAGGTTTGAAGTGACAGTTGGAAGTCATTAGGTCTGCTCTTCTTTTTCGAAGCCTTTTTTAGCCTTTTTTCTGGCCTGTGGTGCAATTGTATTTAGTTTATTCATGTATTTGTTTTACCTTAAACAGTATGGGCCATATGATTGTTGCAATCTGAAAGGTTAAGTTTTTGTTGCAGCCCCAGAAATGTTCAGTCTGCCACTATGATGGACCTGAAGCAATGATGAAGCGACTGATGTAAATATTGAGTGAGAATCCTTTGCTATTTTTGTATTATTTATTAATTGCTAAAATGTTTTATTTGAATGAACCAATGTTGACTTTCCACTACGCAATTACATCACATACAGTGGGCCACAGAATAGTTCATTTGTTTTCAGTAAAGACAATGACCTAAAACAACCTTAATTTCGCATTGCTCTTTTGACACCGGAATCACTTTTCCTTTAATTACTTTATCACTTGCAAGTATAAGAAACGACTTGTCATTTATAACAAATTAATGTTAAATATAACAGTGAAACTCATCTCAAACAGCTAGAGGTATAAATGATTATTTTTGACAGCGGCGTGTATCAGGCTGTCGTGGTGATTGCTTTGGTATGGCAGACGTTGCACTCTAGAAGACATTGAAATAGATAGCATAATTCTTTTTTGTGAGGGATGCACTGTTTATTAGAGATCTATCAAGTGAGATGGGGTATTGCACTGTAACTCGACAGTATTTATTGCCCTCGCTCAATGCCTCTGGAAGGCCTGTAATAGAACTGATAAACAGGACAATTATGTTCAGAGCTCCTTTAGCTTGTATTGATAAGAACATTTGGCACCAAAACATAAACTGTCTGGCCTTCATTTCTCGTGACAGGTTATAGTTTAGTATGCCCCAAAATCTTACAGCAGCTAATTTTACACCTAGCCAGTCACTCTCTCAGGCAGTGAATTTGCTTATCAGCCAATTATAACACTGAAGAGGCAGGAAAAGAATAGTGACACTATCAACTAGCACTTCAGTCTATTTGCTGTCCAGTCTGCTTTTTATCTATGTGTATCAAGTTTTTTCAACTATTCAGTCTGCAATTCATCCATCAGATTTTTTAACAGTTCAGCCATACAGCCTTTCCATCATCCACCTATCCAACAATCTACCTCTAAATCCATTGTCAACTAGTGGCTCAGTGGCCAACATAGTCATTTCACAGTTTTGTTTTCATTTGAGTCAATCCTTTCAGGTTTACAAAGCCTGTCGGTCAGATAGGAATTCATTTTGCGTCACAAGTCTCATCACTGAAAACCCTCTCCCCCTTTGCTAATCCCGGCATACTGTATGTCACACGTGTTTCAGTCCAGCATTCAACAACAACTGAGATGGAAAACAACAGGCCGACCCCAGGTCTCCTCATACAAATATCTTTGTTTTTATTGACAACTCATTAACCTGGAACGTCCCTGTGGGCAGTCTCTGTTACAGATTACAGCAACGAATGCACCTCTTGCGTCAACTTAGACATCATGGTGTTGACCGAAGATTTATGATAATTTTTTATCAGGCAGTCTCAGAGAGCATCAACAGATATCGCATTACGGCTTGGTTTGGTAACCTCTCCATGCAAATTAAGTCCAAACTGGTCTGGCTCATGCAGGCTGCATGGAAAACATCCACCCTTGCAGTCTATCTATGAACAGGCTACCCTAAGACAAGCCAATAGTATAGTTGATGACCTAACCCATATTCTACATGCTGAGCATAAGTTACTGCCCTCCGGGAGGAGGTTTAGAGTCCGTCGTTGCAGGTTAAACAGATTAAAAAATTAATTTATCCCTGTATCAATTTGACTTAGCGGCTGAAAAAGAAAACCTTCGCTGAAGAGATTAAGAAGATCTTTGCTTTTATTGATTTCTTTTTTGTTTGTAGGTGCTTTTAAGTATTTTGTTGTATGTTTTTTATGTTTTTTTATTACTCATGTTGTGTTTTTTTTTCTTTTTTACGGTTGCAGCAGGGGTGAAAGCCCAAGCCAAATTTTCCACTTTATGGGACAAGAAAGTTAATCTTGAATCTTGAACCATGTATCTTGAACAGAGCTGACAGCTGACATTTTCAACCTGTCTGTCACAACTTTCAAATTTACATGCAAGTTTAACGCTGATACAGCTATAATATCTATAAGGCATTTATTAGCAAAACACGGTGAATCTGTTTAGTGTTTATAAAATCAGAGCTAACACATGTCCCTGCTGAATGTCCATCTAGGCTCCTAAGCTCCTTGCTCATCTGATCATGATTGGACGAAGCACATTACTGTCAAACTATGCTGTTTCCCATTTGTAAGTACAGTGTTTGAAAGCAGACAGCACACATCAAGTTGTAATTTGTAATAGAGAAAATGGTTTTGACTCCCAGTTCCTTTAATGTTGAGGTAGCATGTTTGTGCCACGTATGTGTAGTTTTACGTGTCATCTCATGTTGTTGGCTCCTCTTCTGTGTGCCATGTACCAACTATAAAATGCTAATTATGTTTGGGGAATATGAGATGCCTTTCAATGAAATGGTTTCTACCACACCTTTGACCTAACAGAAAAACCCTTGGGCTTTATTTCAACACTCATTTGAATTAGAAATGATACTCCTGAATCAACTGAATTCAAAATTGTATTGGCCACCTACTCTGACTTACATAGACTTCAAAGAGCATATTTGCCTGAATGGTTCCCAAGCTCAAAACTCTCAAGTGAAACAGCATCATTTTTGCCTTTTATTCCCCATACGCATACTTGTGATTTTAGAGACAGGTTCAAGCTGTATGAGTCTTTGCCCTCCTACCTGCATACTTATGAGGGATTAAGTGACACTGCTAGCTTTATAGAAAGTTTCGTTAATGGATTCTCAATTATGTATGTATGTATCTGTGGGTTTGTTGGTGTGTGTGCTTGTGAGAATGTTTGATGCAAAAACAATAAAACCCTCTGTGTTCGTGTGTGTGTGTGTGTGTGTGTGTGTGTGCACCTGGGTCTTTCTGATGTCTGAAAGGTTTTGGTGTCCACAGTGACTGGTTTGTCAGTCTGAATGACAACTGTGCATGCACCTGTCATAGTCCTTTGAATATGCTCACCATTGCTAGCAAGATAGAGTAACTTCGGGTCGGTTTTGGTTGTTTGTAGTGGTAATAAAGCACTGACAGTTCAGGTAGTCTCTGTGACCTGCTCCCTTGTGAAAGTGTGTGTGTGTGTGTGTGTGTGCGTGTGTGTGTGTGTGTGTGTGTGTGGGTGTGTGTTTGCGTGTGTGTGTGTGTGTGTGTGTGTGTGTGCGTGTGACAGTCTTTCTGCCTAGCATTCTAACACTCTTCTATCTTGCAACTGCTTGCCACAACAGGTGGTTAAATTAGAAATATACATTTTTGCTCCTTCAGTTTTGCAGCTGTGGGGAAAAGGAAGTTATCAGCAGAAGTGTGATGGAGAAACTGTCCCCTGATTCGTTCTGGTCATGTTTCAGCATATAAAAGGAGGAGGTGGCAGATGGAGAGTAAGGGGGACTGATGAAAAAGAGAGTAAGGGAGTTGAAGTGAGATGACAAAATGGAGTGTACAGTAAATGTCACCTGCGGGCTGGTTTAGCTGCCGCAGATTAGTGGCAGACAGTTTCAAACCACCATAGTAAAAATCCCTGTCCATGATGAGATTGATCATGTTAATTTTGGGGATAATCTGTTGTGTAGTTTTGGGTCCAAGTGTAAGTGTGCAGTATGATGTCAGTCCATTGTAGGTGGTGCATTTATATGACAAGAATAGAATCTACTAAGGAGCCACATTGTTGTTTTAAATTTTACTCAACAGAATTATTCATTCATTGAATTACATTTTTTACTGGAAAATAGTTAATGATATACCTAACCTCATGCCCACGGCCTTTCAATCCATACTAAGGCCGTGTTTCTAAATTATTGTTACAGAGTTACACAAGCTACATTCAATCTTGATTATAGCTAATAATGAGTGCCTTACAACTATGCATTTAACTTATAAATCTATATTCTAGCTATATTTAAATATTTTATTCCTCCCTCTAAACACATTCATCCTCATCAAAATGTATGCTCTTGATTTATATGTCACATTTAATCCAGATGGCTGCTGCTGTATTGTGAGTGGCATGGAAATATGCTTTCTTTTTTTTATTTTATTGCAAAAGGAGATGTGAGCTGTACTGTACATCATGCCCTAATTTTCTGTTAGATGTAAAAGTACAATAATGTGTACATTGATAGACTAAAGTAAAGCAAGACCTATTTGGAAAGCTCTTACTTCCTCTTCAAATAGATTTTGAAGGAAGTAAGAGTTGCTTTAGTCTTTTTCAAGATTGTACCTCAGGGAACAAAGAAAAAAGAGGAAAAGAGAGGAAGTGTAAACAGGCATGTCGTGAACAAAAAGACAACTGTAGTGCCTTCTTTTCCAGCAGAGGAATCAACCCTACATTTCTGCGGATGAAACTGTCCATCAACATAAATCATAAAACTCAAACAATGCACTGTAAATGCAGCCCCTTCACACATTTGTTAAGGTAACTGTATAACTTTGAGGAACAGGATCAACAAAAGATTATGTAAACAAGCTACAGGGACTTTTGAAGCTCGAGGCGGAACTTTGAGTTTTATGACCTGGACAACAGTGAAGCTGGAAGTCTTGAAATCCTTCATGCAACCACGTTTTTCATTGCTTCTAGGGCATCATAAGAAATCTACATCAAAAAGCTTAAAAACTTACTTTAGCACACCAATTGGTGTGGTTGGTTCTGTTGGTTATTCTTCGAAACCCAGTACCCAGATGTTTGCAGTGAGAGAGAAAAACAGTTTCTTCTTTGCCTCCTTCAACAAAGCCATATGTCTAATGGCCTGAAAGTGGATATTTTTAGCCATCCTCTCATTTTATTGATGAATACCAACGTATAAGTAAAAGGCATATATGGGGCTCCTTTATGTCTCCCATTAACAATCTCTCTTTCACATTTCCTGTTTCTTGTGTGCTGGCAGTGAGAACCCTTATGAATCATTGGTTGTTAATGGGACATTGACTATTCAAGTCACAGCAGGAGTGAAGGGAGGGGAGGGGGCAGCTGGGAGTCCCAGGGGGACTCAGACCCGTGGCAGATCCATTATTCATGGCTCACCATGGGCTTGTAGCGAACACTGACACCCGACCTGCCTAAATCAAACAGGGCCAGTGAGTTTAATGCCCCTCGGGAAATGTGAGGCTCAGGTAAAGGTGGGGGTGAGGAGGGTGAAGGGGGGTGGTGGGGGTGAGGGTCAGATCAGAAAGGAAAGGAGGGAGGGGTGAAGAGGAAGAGTGGGAATGGCCCCTTAGTCCACTGATGCTTGCTTGAAAGGTGTCAGCACAGTAGCTGCTATGTATACAGTATCCCTCTCCCTTGCTTAAGTATGTTGTTTCTATCTTTCTTTCTTTTCTTTGTCAACATAGCTGTTTCTATCTTTTACATTCTGATCTCACTATAAGTCTAATCATAAAGGCTAATTGTGCATTTCTATAATTGAATACACAAACCATTATAGTGGATCACCTTGCACAACATCTCCTGTGCTGATAAACTTTACATTAACTTTCACTTTGAAATTCATTTGAGTAATGTAAGGTAATGTAATGGGAAAGCCCTATCAGCTGAGTGTTTTGATATTCTATTTCTGCTTTGTTATATTCTGAAACTTTTATTGTGCTCTTTTCAGACATAGTGCACGCATTGTGTTTGCAGATGTACTGAAGTGGATTTAAATAAACCCTCTGTCCAACCCTCCTTCTTCGTCTGAATCAAAAATCTCAGTCTCTCTTAAAAAAACTGTAGTATATGAATAATACTGCTGAAAATGAGATGTGAGATGGCTAAAATATTGTATGCTTAAACATGTGGTTTGGGCAGGAGTTTGCTGTGACTACACTGAAGGATCAGTAAGCCCTCAGAGTGGATGTTAAAAATTATATGAGGGAAATCAGCGAGACCTTACTGTCGTCCTCTCTGTGTCATTGCTATGCAGGAGAGTTAGTAGTGAGGCTCCATTCAGCCCCTGAGTCAGAAGGTGATGCGGTACTGAAGCCTAGTGCTAAATACCCAACAAGGGACTGATTGCTTTGCACACGCCAGCATTAGGATGAGTTAAAATCACAGAAAGCTTGAGAAAAACTTCACTACTGTCATGATGAGAACAGAGCATGTCTTGCCTGCACAAATATTCTTTGAACCAATATCTCATTAAACGTGCTTGTGCACATAGTAGCACAAATATCTGCATCATCTTCATGTACAGTAAAGGGGTTCAATGGCTTCATGAAATAAAACAAACTGTAAATCATAAAAGAGGCCATCTTTTTTTTAATTAATCCTCTGCTCTTGTTGTTACTGAGCTGGAAAGAAACCCCTTACTAGCAAAAGCCCTTTAGATACATTTTCTCTTGAAAATGCCCCAATGTAACAGGTCATTACCGCCTTGTTTGTGCATGTCTGGTTTTCGTTGAGTAATTGCATAAAATCAGTGGAACGCATAGCCATGGCGCAATGTAATATTGTTTTATTTATTCTCTGTTTAGAATCTAATGAATCTAGAGACTGTTTTCAGAGATTGTTTTACTGTGTTCGTACATGACGCACTCATTTCCCACAGACAAAGAGCCCCTGAAGTCCCTTGTAATTACCCACAGAGATGTTGAGTTCGTGGGTTGCGTGTTTATCTCCTTCAACTCGACACATCCCATGGGCAGCTCCTTCCTGTTCTCACTGCAAACTCCTCAGTAATGTGCAGCATTTTCTTTGATCTTGCAACATTGCTAATCTAAGTCAAATTTCCTGAATTTGATAATTAGATAATCTTTAGCTTGTTTCTACATAAATTGACATTGCAATCAGTAGTCAAAGCACGTGGTAGTGATTCAAACAGAAGCAAAAAACAACTAAGTGTGCTTTAGATGGATTGTGTTTGCATTGTCGCTATATGTTGTGTGTGATATTCATTATTCATATTATTTAGTACTTTACAATTTAGCATTTGTGAATTCTTTATTTACATATGAATATTTGTGTATGTTTTATATTTACAAGGCAGTAAGAACTTGTTACATCAGACGAACTTGCCCTCTTTTGTCTTTTCTGTCTCACCAAATGTGTAAGCTTTTTAGCATGCATTTTCTGGAGCATTTTTTGGGAAGATGGCCAGGCACATTCATCAAATCTGCACCGTCACCTCATTGAGCTTGTCACAGCATTACCCATGTTGCTTCTAATAAATATGCTTTATTGAACATGCAGCAGTTTACAGAGTTCCAACAAGGCACAGCCAAGAAAAGTGCCTTTAACTTTCTTGTAAGTGTAGAAAGGCTCTCATACTCTATGCAGATATGCAGCCGCAACTACAAATGCAAGAAAAAGCTGGGGAAAAAATTGGAAAGGCAATCAGTGTACCACTCAAAGTTAAAAGGAGTGTCGATCTTTTTCAAGCTGATTCAGATAATGTTTGATCTGGTAGGTTCACAATTCCACACAACAAATTGCCATCATGAGGGACAAATTATTCAACATAGAACCAGGGAAAGTCATTTTTCAAGCAATTTTGGCTTCGTTGACTAGAGGTCAGTGTTAAGACAGACAGAACAAGGTTTAAAGGATTGCATGCTGGTGGCCAGGTGCTCAAATCTCTGCTTTGGCCAAGAATTATCAGTCATAAAAACACAACATAATATGGACTTTCAGTTTTTTGTTTGTTTATTATATGTTTTCCTCTCCACTCCACTCCTCTTCTCTCCCTGTTTTCTACAGCTTCCCTCTTTTGCCTCTTTCCATCCATTGCCAAGCCTCAGATTAATGCATTTGACAAGCCACTGAGCAAGAAAGGGCATTAATAGCTTCTCAAAGCAGAGAGCTATCATGGGAACCCTTGTTGTGAGAAAATTACGCATCTTCAAACCCGCAAAGCGGTATGCTGGGATAACAGAACACTGTTTTCTAAACACTCTCTTGGCCAAGCCTGAAAAGAAAGAGGCGGGAGAGACTTCAGCTGGCAAGACAAGGCCAGGCCAGGCGAAGGGGGGGTCTGTTCCCTGGATACATGGGTATAGGCCGCTGCTTCTTAAACAGCTAGTCCACAAAGGCCTAATCACCAAATGACATGATAATCCAGCTTACAGTGGCAAACAATAAAACTGCGTTCCATTCCTTTGAATACACCATGGGTCTCAAACACTGTGTGTACACAGTTTTTTTGTGTGTGTATGTGTTCATGTGAATGCATGTGTTCATGCTTGTGTTCATTTCTTTATGCATCTAGCTGGATTCAATATATAAACACTCCCCTAATTCTCATGTGGTTAATTAGCATAAACTTGAGTGTGTTTCTGATGTTTGATGTTATACTTCACAATTGCTCTTGACAAATGACCCCATAAATATTGAATTGTGTTTACTGGTGTCTAAATACATAGTGTGTTTTGACAACTGTATGACCCTTCAGCACGTTGTCCTCTGTGTTTTCATGCAGCATAGACACTAAAGAATCAAGGTGAAAATAATACACATTTAGTTCCAGCCTTTGAACAAAAATAATGATCATAATAATTAAAAAAATATATTTTCAAATGCATGACACATTCAAGGGAATAGTGTGAATAGATTTAGCTAATTAGCTTTCAAAATAAGAACTAGGCAAAACAAAAACACTGTCCCCCTCCCTACCCCCTGTAATTTAAAAACAGGTTTGTGAGTTTCTCATATTAAAAGATTATTGTGTTTTTCTTAATGAAAAATATGCAGTGACCTGATGCAAGTTCTCAGATTTTATTAAAGTTTATGTACATATCTTGTGAATATTGTCCGTACAGCTTTGTTCTTTCTTCAAGTAAATCTTGGCAACAAAGGTTTGCTCACAAGTGCTATCAGATATGTTTATTGGCAAAATCCCAACTCCTCCTCATTAGTCATCAAAAATAATAAATAATAAACAGTGTCAATGTAGGGACCCATGTGAGTGACGCTAGTATTTAAAGCAACCACCCAAAATTTAAAAAAATAAATTAAAATAGATCTAATTCTAATTTATGTACCTGCTTACACTTCGATATAAGTACAAGTGTGAATGTTATATATACGTACATAATGAACAATAGAAAAATAGATACAATTCTCATGACTAACAGAACAGCAATTAAGCAGTCCATTTAGGTTCTGCAGCACACAATTTATGACCAATGCCAACGTTCCCTGCCAACACAGGAAGTATAGTGTGCCCTTTATGCAGCAAAGTGAAAAAGGGAGGGTGTGAAGGTCGGTGTAGTGAATGAGCCTTCAGCGTGTCAGACTGTCATGCTAGAGAAGGAAGATCACATCCCATCTCACACCAATACTTAAAGACACAGACAACATTATTTCCCTAACTTTATCTGAGCGTTGCTTTCCTTAACCGTATTGTAGCTGCTATGCACAGACATTGTAGAATGTTGGCACTGAACATTTGGGGGATTTTGTTAAATTTGATGTGAAGTTGTTACTTTGTTACTCCCATTCCAACAGGTAGGAAAAACTACATTGAACAATGCGAAAGGACCAATATAGAGCCAATGATTGGTTTGTTAATTCTGGGCTTCTGTAGTAACATGGTGTAACATGGTGACCTCTGTAGAAGGGGACCCGCTCCCTCTGTAGATATAAAGGGCTAATTCTAAGGTAATGACAACAATTTTTATTTTCTGGTGTTTTTACACTCATACTTATAAACTATATATTCCATTTATTCCAATAACTCTGCCCAAATGTTACATACTGGACCTTTAAAGAACACATTATACAACAAGAAATTCCAACCAAGCAATCTGATTGGTCAACTAGACATTAGAACATGCTCAAATCAGCATGACAGCACACCGTGCTTATCACTAGAAATATTACTATATATTACTATAAAAATTAATATTATAAATATTACTTTAATAAAATATTACTATAACAATTATTATAACTTTGTAACTGCCAAACCATGGTGGACCTATACAGAATGTCACCTCCTGTTAGGCTATATCTTCTTATTTTGACTCAGAAATGTTAGTCACTAGTCTTTTGTAATGCTCAATATTATAAAACTTTGGTAATGTTGCAGAGCTCCATATCATCATCAGCTGAAACTTCACTTGCAACCACTTACCCACGTTTCTGCTGCATCTGAGATTTTTTTTTTTAATTGTGGTAAACAAAAAATCTCAGACGTTATTCAAAACTGGTTGCATATTGCCAAGTTGCATGACCTCCAGTGTTGTCCTGCATACCTGTATACTAAACACCATTTTATTATGCCTGAACGAATCCCATAAATAATGCCTGTCCTAACATCACCTCAAATATAAAAGCCCACTATTGTAAATATAATTTACAGTTATGATTACACTGGGCTAAACCAGCAGAACAGAAGGGTAAAGGTAGATGTTTAGAGAAGAGTTGGAGGGTGAGTGGTGTTTCCCCATAAAAACTGCACCTGAGCTAGGCTGTGGAAGATAAAGAACATTCAATTTTCTGCCCCTGATTGAATGTTTGAGAGCTAGACTGTGTAAATAATATGGGGTTGAGTGTAAGAACACATGCACACACACACACACACTATCATACTCAAGTAAATATATGGCGCACACTGCACAGATATGCTACACACCTTAGTGACTAACATTTCTGAAAACACTTAGCCTTATTCATTACTGCAGTAACTACAGATATAATTGTGCTCTCCAACTCTGTACTGTGGAAGTAGTGTGTGTGTGTGTGTGTGTGTGTGTGTGTGTGTGTGTGTGTGTGTGTGACAGGAGGATAGGAAGACTAAAAAAATGTGTAGCTTCATTTGAATCGCTTTGGGCTGTTGACAAGGGTTGAGAAAAATGCTTTTCCTCTTCTATGAAGAAAAAAAATCCCTAATGTGCAGATGAACCCTGACACACACATATACATGCCAGTACACACTAACATGTGAACTTGTGCAAACACTCACACACACATAAGTACACATCCAGGCAGTGAGCTTACAGGTGAGAATGGCTTACAGCTAGGTTAAAGGGGAAGCACACTACATAAGCAGGTCACCTCTCCTGGGACACAGCAATTTTTCGGTTTTGCACTAGAGAGAAAACAACAATGCAACACAATGAATGGGTACAACCTTGTGATCTTTGAGTTGACAGTTTGTCCCCTTCTCACCTCACAAGTTGCTTCTTCATTATGTCCAATTCTAAACTTCCAAAAAATCTCTGGCAGCCATAAGAAAAATGCCAGTGAATAATTTAGTGTATTACATAACAGTAGTAAGTTGTATGACCTTTCCTTTTTAACACTTTGTCCATGCAAATGGTTTATTTCTGAGCATTTCTTCAAGCTTGTATAGGTTGGTGCAGTATGAGTAAGAGACATCCTGCATACTTGACCTTGACCTTTCACTTTGGTGTGTGCGTATGTGAGAAAGGGAAAGAGAGTGAGAGAGAAAAATGCATGGAGTCTGTGTACTTTTGGAATTATTAGACCAAACCACCTCTTACCAAGCAGCATAGGTATGTAGCTATGAATCACCTGCTGTAAGAAGACTACTATCTGCATGTTTTGAAAATTAAACTTAAACCAGTCTTAGTTTGAATATGTTTCTTTCTCTCAGGGTTTTGGGTTTGTTTGTTAGTTCCTATTTTATTTTGTAATTGGTCATTTCCCTCATGTGTCGTTAGTTTTGCTTCCTGTTTGTGATTTCCCTGATTGTTTCCACCTGTGTCATTTAGTTCACGTGTGGCTCATTGGCTCCCCTTTCTTGAGTGTATTTAGTCTGTGTGTTTCCCTATGTCTGTTCATATTACTTGTTACTGTGTTGGTTCTGTCTTCCTGTCTTGGGTTTTGCCTGCCTGCAACCTGTTTTGCTGTTTGTCTACCAATTTTGTGATTTTTCAAATAAATCACCAGTCACCATCCTACGACCTCTGTATGCATTTGGGTCCTTTTCCCCATTACCTTTTTGCCAGCAACAACCTGACACTAGTGGAACATGGAAAGACTAAATGTGCTCTGCTCATCTTAGATGTTAGACTCCCTTTGGTTTATAGATTATACAGTCAAGACTGTGTGCATTATTGGGTACCACTCAGAAACAACATGGTCGAACAGGTAGGGAAGTCTGAAAGACCTCTTACAATACATCAATCATCTCCTTTTTAATGTGGTGGCGGCCCCTGTGGAGTTTTGAGTCCAAGAAATGGCTACATTTGGACGGGTCGATGAATGGTGGTTCAGGCAGGGTCATTCAGTGCAATGCTTTTTTCTATCAAAAGGCAAGAGAGTTTGAGGTTCAGATAAAAAAAGACAAGACTCCCAGGTCTGTCTTCATCACATTGTGAAGGTAAAAAACTAAGGTAAGATGTATTTTGTTTTTGGTTGTTTGGAGAGTCGACACTTTCCCAGCTTTCAATTGTTGGTAGGTTGTAATTAGGCAGGCCTGTACTCAGCATGCCGCTTATTCTAATATAGATTTTTTAATGTGCCATTTCTGACAAAAATAACGTGGCAATGGAGTGCAATGACAACAGTAAGCAGTAGTACTTGTATTTGGCTTTGACATTTTAGAGGGAACAATATCCTCCCAAAGCAGAAACGTGTTTTCATACCATCAACATCTAGATTTTCTGTGTATTTCCTCAATTTACCATAATCTAATTAAAGCCGTTTGAACAACTGTTACAACATGGGAGTAACACCAACACCCTGAATCCTAATCTTTTCTCTTACTGCTGACAGCTAAATAATAATAAAAAAAGGTTTTCCTACTTATTTGTAGCAGGGCTCTTTGCATTATATTGGACCTGAGCAGTCATTGAATCTTTTTACAGTACCAATAATGCATAATATCTAACATTAGGCACGGTGTGCAATATATATATTTTTTTACCTCAATGCAGCAAGCATCTAATGAAAGCAACACATGAACTCTGTGGCAACTCAAATATAAATGTCTTTTAATTCTAGCCTCAAAATCCTCAAAAGCCATACATGGCAACAATGCTCAAGTGCTTTCTTATTTATGTTCTTGCTTGTGTTCTGCTGTTTACCTTTTGTAGACACTCATTTTTGTACATTGTGTCAAAACATAAAACAAGCCCTTGCCACTCAGTGTTATTTTTTCATAGACTGGTCTGATCAACACCTTTCTTTCATCCCCTTTTACTGTACCTACACATCACTTGTCTTGTAATTCTTCACTCTTTCCCATGTGGCTTTTATTTCTCTTACAATCAGATCCCTTTTGTAGGATTTACTGTGAAAAATAGATATCAGTGTGTTGAATTTCAGTACATTTCTGAGCACTTTTTACTACAATGTTGTGGATTCTGTGAAGACTTTAGAAATATATTTGTATATATTTGAGTTTTATTTTTCTCTTAGATGTCAGTGTAACACTGTATACATTAGGGGGCAACATGCTCTCTCAGGTAGTTTTAGAGAAAGGGGCTGGAGCTAATGGTGCTGGCTAACAAGTGACATTCTTTCATTAACTGGGAAGATTTGTCTGAGTGGCCAGTTAGTTGGAGGACATTACACAAGGTCAGAGCCTCTGGATGCCATGGGCGAATAAGTGAAATAAAAAAGAGGCCCAGGCTAGACAGGCAAAAAGACGAGATACTTGCTTTGCTGTCTAAAAGCTTCTCTTCTCCCTGACTGGCAGGGCTTGATGTGAGAGGAGTTTGAAGTTTGGACTTTGGTCACTGCTGCTTTTGAACATGAAGCTATTTCAGTCCTAGATAGGGCGTGTGTGTCTGTATGCAGCAGGGTGTGTGCTTGTCCATGTATGTATTTAAACTGACTTTGCTGACCATCACCAAGGGGCGAGGTGGGTCCTCTTCCTTTCACAGGGCTATGGGGTTTGCTAGCAGAATGGGAAATCAATAACGTCGATAGGATGAGCATTAGGGTGGCCAAGTGGTTTTAACTGCCTCATTGTCATGCCACCATTTTTCTAAAGCAGTTTATGGGCCATTCTTTCTACAGTCTTCAATTTTCAAAAGGCTGAGGAAGACAGACAGCTGAAGTGACACAGAGACAAAGACAGAAGGAGAGAGGCAAAAAGAGGAAGCCCTTAGACAATCAAACTGGAAGCACATTTCTGATGTGTCTTCTGTTCGACAGCCATTCACAGAACCTTTCAAGATGCGACTTTTTTCCAGACCATCAGCCCCTGATTTGGACCATAGTTGTTTTCTCATCAGCACTGAACCCTCTGCACAACTTGCCCTTCACCAAGGAGGCTGGCCTTTATGAGCAGGTCTCCTAATATTACACTGTAAACAATTTTTCTTATCATCGAAAGGGTTCTCCTATATGCCCTTTTGAGCTTACACAAACATATCAAATGACTCTACTTAAAAAAAGAAAATTCTTCTTTGAGCAAAAAGCTAGGGAAAAAGTAAACAAGAAAAGGAATATCAATGATTTGTAAATAATTATTATGTGATGTTTTAAACATTGTTAAAACTCTTTCTATGTAAAAGATTGTTCTTGAGTAAACAACTTAGACAATGCTAGCATGTACTGTCCCCCATCATATAAAGCTGTCTAATATTTAGACTAATTCAAATTAATTAAATTAATTAGTTCAATGTTCTTTCTACTGTCATGGCTTTAATAGGACTATACTGTATAGTGTTCTAATGCATAATTGGCACGAGTTGCAACAAATAACTGAATGACCATGTGTGTTTTGAGCTATTAGTCTTAGACCAGAAAATGTGCCTCCATATCTAAACAATCATCTGGGTCTATCTGGATCGGAGCTATACACTCGTGTGAAATCAGAGATAAGGGGTCTAGGGCAACCTCTTACTATCGCTATGACTGTGGAAGACAGTAGTAAAAGCTTAGTTACAGACCAGGGCCCTGTTTTTCAAATGTGGCTTAACTAATCCATGCTATTATACTATTTTCATGCTAAAATAACCCTGTTTATTCCCATCCAGCCAATTTAGTTCTTTGAATGCAGTTAAAGGATTGATTTGTTGGTCTCAGTCGAAGTTGTCTTGAAAAACCGTGTTCCCTTATTTTGAAATAAAGGCTAAAAAAAGTTGAGAGTTGAAACATGATCAACATTCCCATGACTGGCCAAGAGCTGATCATGTGATTGCAGTTATATGAGCTAAGTGGGTTGGATTGCCACCCTACGTGTGTTCCGTCATTTTGTTTTACATTTTGCTGCACAGTTTTTCCACACTGATCACATTAGATATTACCGGCGAATGTGGTCAGACAACAAGTCAAGATAGTGCACGATTTGTGAGGTTCTCCTCGATGGACGTGCAGAGACTTTTCACTGATAACCATAAGCCTGCTATGAAAATGAAACATTCCTAAAATCATTTAAAAACAAATAAATTAAGCAAACAGCTTTAATTGGATTAACTATTCTAAGCAAAGTGAGTTCTGAAGTTAATAATTGAATAAGTTTATTGTTAAAATGACACATTTTAATTTCAAATCAAATGCTCCTGGCTCCATTGGTCTTTTAACAATCAGAATAATCTAGTTGAGTTTTTCTTTTTGCACACAGTATATCAAACTACATTTGGATTGGTTCTTTTTTTAACGTACAAACTTTTATTTTGTTGTATATTTGTTTATGTATAGGTAACTCTTCAATATAGAAATTAAATTGTGATAATTAGAGATTATAGTATCTCACTAATCTGCATATTGTCTTTTAAAATCATTATCATATCAACACTCTTTTATTATACATCTAATAAAGCGAAATGAGTCTAATATTTGAAATAAGTTCATGTATGGGGTTCACCCTAAAACGTTTTGTTCATGATCCAGGTAACTGTCAATAAACCTGCACCTTTGTAGGTTTGGGCTTAAGTACATATTGCTCTGACAACAGTTCCAGATGAATTGAAACCGGCTTCGCAGAACCAAAAATTCCAGACTCATGTCAACTCGTTAACATTCTAATCTGAATAACTCAATTATCCATGTACGAAGAACAAGGCCCTATAGTTAATAAACTTGTTCTAATTTACTTATGTACTTTAATGCAAATCAAATAGTACTAATCATACATTTTATAGTTCAAATGACAAAACCCCATCATAGTTAAATGTCATGTTTTATCTTTCCAACAGTCTTTTTTTATCTTTCCAACAGTCTTTTAACCGTCAGAGAGTTTTAACTGAGTTCATATGTTTCCTTTTTTAAGGTTGGTTCTTTTCTTAAAGGTAAATATTTTATTTTGTGTATTTTATCACATATTGGTATTTAACTCTTCAGTGTGAAAACTAAATACACAATAATATAATAAACAAATTCATAATACCACCAGATCTTAAGAATTTCTCAAGAACCTACACCTTCTGATCTAAAATCATCCCCCCAAGAAAAAGTCATTTGTTTCTGAAAATGACTTAACAAGTCAGTTCTAACAAAGTTATCTATGTACGAAGAGCACGGCCCAGGCCTAAAAGCTATCCTTGTTATTAAAACATAATTTTCATTCATTTTTGTATATTCCTGTGTTCAATGAAAGTGCTGTACCATGTGCAAGATGTTTTGCCCTCAGTCAGTCAAATGATTTCAAAGCTCTAGAGCCAAAAGAATAGTTGACATCCAGAAGCCGTAGTGCTTTCAGAATTGGCTGTTATACAGTTACACAGATGGGCATTTCCCCAAATGCCACGATTCTCATAAAAGCATCAGTTTGAGGTGTCATTCAGGCTCATATGTCTAAAAGTGCTACATGGATCATCTTGTTTTGTAGTGACATCTCTTCAAACCAAATTCTTCTCATAAAGAGAGTGTGATCTAAATGGTAATCTAAATCTTAATGTCATTTTTCATTTTCATACTGCAGCCCTGGGTTGCAAACCTGGCCCATGGTTTTGCACAATTGTTTAACTTAGAAAATTAAATTCAGCAATCCCAATTTCCCAACATAAAGTGTGGATTATTATTACGGGTGAAAGCGTGGTTAATTATTGGTCCTGGAGAAAATTGGTTCTTTGTCACTAATAATGTCTCTTAGCGAATGCATATTAAGTCTTTTAAAGGTCATCTTCACAATGATGGCTCAACATTTCTTTTCCTTTTGTTCTACGTATACATTGTTGTTCATTGAATGTGAGTTTCCATTATGTTTGAAGGAGAAGTGCTCTGATCATCTTGCTCAGCAGGATCTTTAAGAAGTTTACTCATGGGCAGATACACAGGTACAGCAATGCCCAGAGGTAGCAAAGAGAAATTTGTGGATGACAAAAGAGCAAACAGACAAAGGCAAGGATCAATAGAGGTTGTGTGACATTTAGTTACACCTTGTTCTCTTATTATTCCCTCACGATTCACAAGTCACATTGCCTTAACAGAAGCAGTGATTGTAGAAACGACATTTCTGCTGGCTTCCTCTAGAACTGCACCACTCCTGCCCCATTCCCAAGAAGAATATAAAAAAAAAACCAATATTTGTTTCTGTGCAGCTACCATAAATTACAAGGAATTGTGTCCTAACTTTCATAAAAATGTTCTAACTAAATTATTGATTCTACAATACAATGTTAAACAGAAAATTCACCTCAATATACTTGAAGGATGAATGCATGAAAGGGAAAAAACATGCAAAGACATGCATGCATGTGCTTTTACTTTGAACAAGTTTTTTTCATTTATTTTAAGTTAAGTATGGATCAGATATAGGACATTCTGCATTTAGTTGAATAAGCAATACAATTCTTATTAAGTTTTAGCTTTAATTTCTTAAAAGGTTACTATTACAGGGGAAGACACAGGGTTGATCTAGATGTGGTTTCTCTCTTCTTGGCTGCCATTTTCTAAGGCATCCTCAGCTTGAAACTTCTTAATGAGGTCTTCTCTGAAAGCAACAGGGTAATGCTTGCACACATGCACACAGAGACTTGAGGTGTTTGCTTTTGAAAAATAAAAACAGCAAAGGTGTTTTGGAGTAGATGCCTGGTGGAGGTGAGCGCTTAAGCTTCTGTACTAAAAAAGACAAAATGTCAGGTCAGATATGCAGTAAGTAGATTGTTAGTGTCAAAGTGTATAACGCATAGTACATTCATTTTGGTTAAACCCTTGTATTAAAACATGTATCCAGGGTTCCCTGCTCTTAACATTTCTTGGTCAAATCAAAGACTCTACAGATGCTTTATAGGCACGAAGAGGCATACACATTTGTTAAAAAAAACAATGAAGTTTCCCCTGAAACCTCAGAAGTACCATACAAGACATTCAGTCAATACAGGACATTACAGTCCTGTGCCCACCCTTAAAGTTAAAAGTCTATAATTTTGAGGTTTTTCTCCAAAGAGTTATGGTCTTTGTCTGAATGCATTGGCATCATTTAAATCTGTGAACATGTATTATATCTTTGTAGTTGTACTGTAGATGCATCTCACTTCACTATTTTGTGAGACTTTTCTTGTTAATGAGATTAAAATATATACACTTAACATTTTCAGTCTTCAGCCTCACTGTGTTGGATAGACCAATTTAACAGGGCATCACTTCAGTCTGGTTGCATACACAGATAAGAATAACCCAGAGCAGCTAAGGGAACCTTTGGGTTTCCTTGATGGTGTTATCTTAAAGGCATATTCTCTCACTTCCACTGGATACTGTCATGTTTCTCAGCCCATGTTTTATTTCTCTGCTCTGCAGAGGGGAGCCTTGTGCCAACCTAGAAAGGCAAGGGAAATTGCTCCTTCTCCCTCTGCCTTTTTGACTCCCTGTAGAGCTCTCCTTCCTTTTCTCAGTAGTAAATAATGCGTTTTCATTGCATGCATACTCTGGCTCAACAGTGTGTTGAAAGCATTTTATGAAAATCAGGAGTTGTTTGAAGTTGAAGCTTATTTCAAACTTAAATCTCTTGGCCTTCTCCTTCAGACCCTCCCCTTTCCTCATACTCTTTGATATGCAGGCAGTGTACACAGAGCTGATTGAATTTGTATTCATTTTTTGTCTGTCTTTTTCTTCTGTGAGACCTTATTTCATCAAATGCATTGGTATTACTGAATTTCTGGTGGTTGATAACCATCCCTGCAATCATTTACCCTTGATGTCTTTTGGTGAAGATTGCTGGATGAGAGAGATGAGAAGAAAAGGTGGCTGATTGACTTGGATATTTGTTTTGCTTTCTAACTGCTGTTTGAAGTGGTATACACATGAGAGGGGGATGCTTATGAACCCTTGTGAGTCTCTAAAGCTTTCAGGGTAGATTCATTTAGCGTGATATGCTCTTCAAAAATTCCACTTGCCCAACTACACTCACTTTTGTTATACCCCTTCTACTACTTGTTAGCAGCAGACAGTCTTTCTCAAATTTTTCTCAACAAGCAAAAATTCACAGACACACAATGCACACAATGTTCATTCTCACAAATAAAATATATCAGTAAAGGCTCTGTCAGGCTTGTCAGATTTGACAGCCTGTCTGTCATTAGCATAATTTTGACTTATAAATCAATATATCGCTGGCCTTTTTAGGCACTTGTTTAAGTCAGCTTGTGTTTGAAAGTGTAACTGAGTAAAGTACAAAACACAGATTGCAACTTTTAGTTGTGAGAACACTTTCGAAGCTCATGAGTATGCGAGTATATTTGAATATGGATAAACCGATACAAACAGTGGACACTGGACAACGGACAGTCGCACACACATACAAACACACACACACACCCCACCCACCCCACACACATGCTCACTGAGTCATAACTTGCTGTGTTTTTAGCCTTAGGGAAGTTCTTTATCCACATAACTAGATTAACTCACAGTGAGCTCTGATCAGCTTAATTTGGATTCAGCTTGCAGGCGGACCACGGAGGGGTAACTCCCTGGTCTGCCTGTTTAACCATGTCTCTGTTTAGTCTTTAACAAAGATTACCACCAGCAAGTTATACCCCCACCCATTTTTAGCTTTTCTCCCCTCTCTCACTCTTATAGAGCTCATGTCAGTTGTTTTGTTTTTTAATGAAAAATTGTTTACCCTTAAAATGAACAGATGAATATATTATTTTGTTTGTTCCAAAAATAAGTACTCTTGCTTCAGGTAGATTTTTATTTTTTCCTTCTTCTTTTAAAACTACATGTAATGAACTCATTCTGTCTGCACGTCTTGGCAGGGTGTCAGTGCAATATATTGACTGCAGTAGTCTTTGGATTGCAGAATCTTAAGGATACCCCCAGGGACGGACTGGCAATAAAATAAAAGAGAGATTGTGGAAACTGTCAATTTCCTGAATCCAAAAAGTCAACATTTCTTCAAACTGAAAATCTGGTGCATTTTTCAAGTCACATTCTCTTCTGACAATTCACAATACATGATGCTATTTGTGTATTAGTTTTCATTCATCCATCCATCCATCTTCTTCCGCTTATCCGGGGCTGTGTTGCGGGGGCAGCAGTCTAAGCAGAGACGCCCAGACTTCCCTCTCCCTAGACACTTACTCCAGCTCTTCCGTGGTAATACTGAGGCGTTCCCAGGCCAGCCGAGAGACATTGTCCCTCCAGCGTGTCCTAGGTCTTCCCTGGGGCCTCCTCCCGGTTGGACATACCTGGAACACCTCCCCAGGGAGGCGTCCAGGAGGCATCCGGAACAGATGCCTGAGCCACCTCAGCTGACTCCTCTCGATGTGGAGGAGCAGCGGCTCTACTCTGAGCTCCTCCCGAGTGACCGAGCTCCTCACCCTATCTCTAAGGGAGCGCCCAGCCACCCTACGGAGGAAACTCATTTTGACCGCCTGTATTGGCCTGTAAGCACAAACTACCAACTATCTCTAGTCGGTATCTCTCAACCTCCCGCACCAGCTCAGGCTCTTTTCCCCCCAGTGAGGTTACATTCCATTTCCCTACAGCCAGATTCCGTGTCTGGGGATTGGGTCACCGAGGCCCCTGCCTTCGACTGCCACCCCAATCCACAATGCACTGACCCCTTACGGTTCCTCCTGCAGGTGGTGAGCCCACAGGAGAAGTATTAGTTTCATATACCAATAATTGAGTTTAGTCAAAAGCACTCTTTTTATAGTTTACTGTTTCAATACAATTCAGTCACCTTTGCTGTAGTGGCTCCATTCAAAGTAGCTGTTCCTGCCCAATCAGAAAGTCATCTCTTAGTAGACAGGCCAAAAGCAAAACCCCTAAGCCACACACTGTTATTCACTTATATTTGTGCACATATGACAACATCCTAGACAATTTAATGTATGCTTAAATGCCAGGTGTATCATGGAAATATTGATAATTAATGGTTAACAAAAAAATTATAATTAATTGTAATTAGAAGCCCTTTCGTCTTGACTCTGCACCCAAATATCCTTTGATCTCCCTTTCAAGGACAAGGACGACAAGGACAAAGTGCATGGGTGTATTTCCTAAAACTTTAAATGCCATAAGGTCACTGTCAAGTTGAGCTAGAATTAAGAGTTTTGGTATTCCAGAAAACATTTAGAAAAATATTGGTAACCATTTATTTGGTTTTAAGAACAGATACACGTTGCTTAGATTGTCATTAATTATTAAAATTATCCTAATTGCATCAGTGAACTAATGACAATATGTTTGTGAGGTTTATCTTTGTATATACTATTTCATACAAAACATAAAGTCATAAATCCAGCAGCATCTGTAAAGTAGAGGCCATTGTAAGTTTGAACCAGTTTCCCTGACTAGTCACTTAAGACTTGGTGGATGAGGAATCTGGAAAACATGGCCTTTTGGGACATAAAGAGACTAAGATCAGTGGCCAAAGCTTAAGAGTCCCATTACAGAGCTCAGCCTGTGTTCATAGAACTAAGATTACAATGTGTAACCATCAGTGCCCTACTCTCTAGCTGGCAAAGATGGGCCGCAGGTCTCGTTCATTACTGAAGTCTGGAGAAAGACAGCAAGATGGGAGCGAATGATGGAGAAAGAGATGGACACAAAATGGGAGGGAAGCAGGATATGGACGCACCGAAAGGAGAATTATATGAAGGGCCAGAGGGAAGGAGGGTCAGAAAGCAAAGAAGGGGGATAGAAATAATGAGGGATGGAAGGAAAAAGGGGATAAGCAAGGAATGGAGGAGAAGGAGGGGGCAGCAAAGAGAGAGCTGAGGAGGCGCTGGTCCTGGGGGATTGCTACGCATTTATCCTCTTCTGCAGCAGGCTTCTGAAGCACTACCTCAGGAAAAGACTTTAAAGCAGGGTGGCTGCTGCTCTGCGCTGATCTGTTAATACATGAGGCTTCGCCATAGTACTCTGGGGGTGGGGTGGAGCGGGACAGTGTGTATAAGTCTGCATGTAAGTTTGTGTGTGTTTTTTATTATGTGTTCAAGGATCATATCATATCTCTGCAGACGATATGCCATCCCCACCGCTAGCTTGTCCCAACTCACCCGGAGACATGAAGTTACCGGAGCGATTAAAAGATTAGATTGGACTATCATGAGGCTGTGTGTCAGCATTGTCACCTAAAGCTGCTGCCTTGACAAGGAGGAGGGGCTATGGCTACCCTGTTTAAGGATCCTGTATAAATAGACTCCTGCCTCCTGGGAATTGGTGTAAAACTCCCCCAGAGCCACAGTATGCAGCAAAAAAATATACACACTGGGAGGTGGAGAGAGTGCATGGGATTTGTACTGGCTGCTTTACAGAGGAACATGTCCAATGCTCCCAGGGGGGCCTACATGATTAATTCAACAAACGTAAAAGACCCAAGGGGGATAAAGAAGTAAGATGTGAAAGATCAGTTTCTTTGTATTTTTGTATTTTAAAAGTAAGGTTTTACCGATAAGGTGAACTTACTGCATATAGCTAGAGTTTTTAAAATTGTGTCCATGTGAAGTCAGCATGTCAAAATGCTCTTTATAAACTGAATAACAGCAGTACAAAAGCCCCATCTGGAAAACTGTAGGATTGAATATTTATAAGGCTGTGTAAAACTACATTTGAGACAATTTCTTAAAAAATAATTTGTGGGAGCTGAGAACATGTTTTCCTGTGCTGGCCCATCTTTGTTTTTAACACACAATCCCCTCTAAACATACTGTAGAGCAATTTCTTGTTTTCCAAATCTATTTGAGGAAAGCCTGCAACAAAACTCTTTCGCAGACAAGACAGAGACTTTTTCATAACTTTGTGCATTAACCCCAGTGATGTTCCCCTTAACTCCTTGGTAAATGAATTTTAGCAGTGCACATATGATTATTCATTGTATCTAGCTGACAGCAATGTGACTTGAGTGTCGTTGAGATGCTATCACCTGACATTACAAGTGGTTTTGGTTAAGGATGGAATTATGTTTAAATTTCCATAAAATAAGTCAATAAATCAAATGTCCTCACAAGTGGATGTGTGCATGCTGATATATATGTATAATTTCCAGATTGTCCTAAAACATTAGGTGTTTAAACATTACAGGACAACCAAGTGAATAACAATACAAATATTAATAAAAGACAAATATCACCACCAGTATGAAAGACCATTGAAGATATGACATTGACTTAGTTACTGCTTTGTTATTTGTTTGAAGTCAAAGACAAAACCATAGCAAATTGCCATTGTGTGGACAGATAAAAGATACCATAAAATGCTCTGAAATGATGAAAGACCCTTCTGCATTACAGCAACAAACAAAAGCAATGAGAGAAAAAAAGATTGAAGGGAAGGACAAAAGTATAAAAAACAAAACAATGAAACCATTGCAGGCCCAGTGAGGAATCCGCACCATACTGGTGTTTGATCAAGACAAGCTCATGTCTTCAGCCGCTCCTCAAAGCCCTGCGCAACTGTTCAGCAGTAATCTCCAGTTTGACTTTTCATCATGCATAAGTGTTAAAACTCCTAGGGAAGCCTGGCTTACACGTTTAAACATTTATATATGAAACGATTTTGCATCACACAAGTGTTTTCTCCAGAAGAGCAAGAGAAGAGGAAAAAAGGATACTCTTGGCAGATCCAAGTAACTATGCTTTATCTAATTGATTTTTCACATGTTATCTTAATTTGTATATTGACTTCCCAGCAGATGTTAACAGTGCAAGGATCCTACCATTTCCTTTAGTCCAATCTTATCACGTCCCATTTAAATATTGTTTTTATTTTGCTTTTTTAAACACAGTTTTGTAGTGTTCAATGGAAAAACAGTTCCAGCAGGAAAAATATGCTTTGTCATTTACTTGTGTTTTTATAAATATTTCTGCTCACTTGATCATGTCTTTGTAAGTTAAATGCGGTCTGTTGGCGCCTGTTGTTTTTTATCGACCAGGGCCACTTATCCTCTTCAAATCACCTGTATTCTCAGATAACATGGCAGGCTATTAGAAAGACGTGGTTAACCAGGCATGTGATATCGCCTACAGTAGTCTTTAATGATGGTGTAAACAGCAGTTGTACTGGGTCGCTACTCTGTGGTACATGCACTGAGCATCTGCAACTTGTGAATGGGTGTATTTTCTTAATGTATGATTAAAGGTATTTGTTACAATAGAAAACAGTACCCTACAAACTACAGGTTTAAAAATCTAGGACCACAGAGTACTGTAGAATCAGCATATCTGGGATACAGCCGCAACAGAAATTGAACATTCTTCACAAAGTTAGCATTTGTTGCTAGGCTTTTTTGTGCTGCATCAGATTTTGCTAGTGTACATTATATTGTGTTAACCCCCTGTTATTGTATTTCCATTTAAAGTGATTGAAAGAGATTTAGGTTCTGTTGGGTTCATAAAAAATGTTGACAAATCATGGCGTTTAATGACTTGACCAAAATTTCAGACATTGGAAATGTATGTATTTGTAATATCTGAAAAGATCAGTTTACCAAGTGTGGTTGTCATCTGTTCATCACAATTTGTTGACTTCTTGTGGTTGGCATATGTACCTAACTGTTACATCTGCTACATACAGATTAAAGAATGGGTGTTCATAGAGGTTTTAAAATTATGTCTGTGTTCACATTTCAGTCAGCCAAACATCTACCCAGTTCAAATGACCTCAATTCCAGCCAGTCGAGAGAGATTGTAAATAATGTTCCACTGAATTAAGAAGCCTAAATCCTGGAGCTTCAGCTTGCTGACAGAGTCTGAGGCTTGTAATCTGGACACACAGTTACAGAGCAACTGGGTTTCTGGAGATAGCTTTCTTGTAATGCCATCGTCAGGACAAAGTTTGTGCGATTAGACTCAAGTTAGACTGCAATTAACATAGTTAAAAAGCTGCACCGCAATCTCCATGGACCCCTTCATGTAACACTCAAGGTATGGGAGGAGGAGGGCATTGGGGGAGGAGGTGGTTTGGAGATGTAAAACAGGTAATTAAATGAAGATTGTAGGCTACTGAATGATCTCCTGGGCAGTACCTCTTCTTCTTCCTCGCTCCTCTCCCACCCTCTTCCAACCCTTGCTCTCTAGCCTTGCACGTGAGATGAAGATGACAGTTAATGATGGTGTTTTTTAAAAAACACTTTAGCTCCTGTCCTATAGCTCACTCTCGCTTTCTTCAGACAGACCGAGGCTATTCTTTTCGCCTCTTCTTACATCCTTTACCAAGATAGGTCCACACCATTTTTTCTCTATGTTCCATTAGCAAATTGCCTCCCCCTCTTACTCTACTCCTTGTTTCCACCTCCCCACCTGTCCCCTAGCCCTCCCATTAGAAATCTAAGTGGAGAATTTATTCATTTTAACTGGGAAAAACAATGAAGTTCACTCCAGGGTCTGTTTTATTTTTCAGAAGTTGGAGAGGAGCCACAGAGCTTGAAAGAGACTAATGTTGGATGGCAAAGTAAAGACAACCTGAAGGACCTGAGAGCCATCATTCGCACAGAGTGGCAGCAAGGTCATCTGGCTAAGGGATGGTGAGTCTGTTATTTGCATATGCCGTGGGTTATGAGGCAATAAGGTCAGTTTAGCTTCTCCATTTTAATCATTTTAAAAGTGTAGACAACCATTAGTAAAGTGACCAGCAGACTGTTTGATTTGCTTAGCTATTATCTACTTTCATGCATGTGTTGGCCTAGATAAAATATTCCTAAATATGTTTTGGAGAATAAAAAGAGAAAAATACAAGCTATATAATTTTTTTGTCAAGCTGTTCGATTCATTTTGATAACAGCCATAAAACTTTCTAGTATTACATACAGTATTATGGTTACATTGGTTGACAGGGCATAAAATTACAGGTCTGGATTGAGAAATGTAGGCCTAATAAAGAACATAATTCCTCTGTAAAGCACACGAGGCAAGTAGGCAAGTCTGAGTAGCATATCATCACAACAAAATCTCTTGCTGAATAAATACATTAATGTGATCCATTATTACTAATCAATCTATTATATTCACGACATATTTGTATACACAACACAACAGCTGCATTACATTTGGGGTAATCAACACTTGATTACCATAATAAAATAAGTCCGTTAGTTAAAGCTGAGTCGATTAAATAGAGAGAGAGATAGAGACAGTGTTTCCAGTCCATGTGTGATTCATTCAATATTCTGTCCTCATTTGTGTTTCACTACAGTATGTGTATTCCCAATGCTCTGGATAAGCCCACATCCAAAAACTGCTGAGTCAGTTAGCTTAGAGCGCTCACAGACTGCTCCTTGTCTTAATATGTCTAGTCCTGTGTCAGGTCTTTGGATATCAGGGTTAATATCTAACTGAAGGATCCAATCTTCAAGATTATGTGTGTTTGATTTTGTTTACAGCATCTGCCATCAGATATAATTGAATGTACTGCATGGTATAATCTGATACATCATGGGGTGATGTTTCGCTACTGCTGTCGTTTTGTATGTGTGTGTGTGTGTGTGTATGTGTGTGTGTGCAGTGTTCCATAGCCCATCGATGCCCTGTAGGAATCCAAAATTGCCTATAGATGTCCTGCAGGAATTATGGCCTTATGGTTAATCATGCTTTCTGAAGTAACATCTTAACTCATTAAGGTAATATCCTCTGCGTTTGATTAAGGTGTTGAACGATGCTACACATCCTAATGAAAGTACTTTCTGTTTGTATTCACCGGTATATCCAGAATAGGTGACTACGTTGACAAAATTGTTGTTTTCCCAGAGACCTGATTTTAAAACAGAGCTCTTCATTATAATACATTTTTTTCTGTTTAACTTTAGTATATGTTTCTTTATGTTTATGTTTAGTTTGTTTTATGTTTGACTCAGGCCATTTGATGTATTAATGGGTTATTGCTCTGAACATTTAACACAACTGTCCTCATTTACCACAACCTGAAGCATTTGAAACTTACAGTTGACATGCACATTAACATTTTAGTCTGATGCTGTCATGTAGAGTGACGAGTGAGCGGGTACAGTAGGGTTCCGTGTCAGGCTCAAGGATACTTTGACAGGGCACAAGGCTGCTGCTGGGACACATCAGCACTTGAGGTGATTAAATCATCCCTATTACATCCAGGTGCCTATAACTGGCTGGTATACAATGATACAGTAATAGGAACTGATCATCATCGGTTAGTAACTGTATCTGAACTACAAATACAATTTCTACAATAAAAAAAAAAATAAGTAAAGAGTGTTATATCCTCTTCATGTTTGTTAAATGAGTTAGGGTTTTACAGGGAGTTACATGCTGGTCTATGTTCTTTTCTCACTGCAGTATATTCCTGAAGTCTTGTTGTCACAATGAGGTTGCCAGGCAATACAGTTTTAAATACAGATTAAATAAATTAGATTCAATGTGTTAATTAGTGACCTTTAGATGTGCCAGTAGGACAGAGCCAGGTTAGGTATTTCCATCGGCTTCTAGTCTTTATGCTAAGCTAAGCTAACATCTCCTTCCTGTAGTATAAATAAGAATATTTCCCAAAATGTTGAAGTATTTATCTTAAACTAACCATTTTATCTATTACCCTATTATGCATGCATATCCTACCATAACTGTCTAAACCATTAATACCTACCAGTGATGTGAAATGTTACAGGAGAGAAATACATTTCATGTGTTTATGCAGGGTTCAGCAGCAGCATTTGTTATCATGAAAACAACAGCCACAATAGACTTCAAAGCTGTACATACAAAAATACAAATAGAGGATGTTACATGTGATTTGTTTTTTTTCACCCCACAGAGGATCTGTAGTTCAAAGAGGCTGACTATAGCGAAAAGTGTGTCACTGGTACCAAGCCAGGATAAGGTATTACTAGCTTTAAATCCTTCAGCACTGATCAAAACCAGACTTACTGCACACACAGAGAAACTGGTACATTCAACAACACACAGCCCTTCACACACACACACACACAAACTCATGGTTTGATAAGAATAACTTGAACAATAACGCCAACAACGACCTTTTGTGTTCCAGTTCACAGGCCAGAGGACAGTCTGCAGTAGATCATCACATTTGGCCAGGGATGTTGTTGTACTGTAGTCCCTCGCTTCACACAGTCTTACTCTATATTTATTTTTGTCCATTTTTAACAACTGCAATATTATCAATAATGCATGAACAAACAAGGCCAAAACATTGTTATTTTGTTCCAACTCTATTGGTCTTACAGATGTGGTTGTTATACTGTAGTTGCAGTATCCTTTTGTACAAGGATTCAGCCCTTGGACTACTATAAAATTGTGTTGATTTCATTCTCCAATGGAATGATGGGAGATAGGAAATGCTCTTTAGAGTATGTTGCTCCAGTCCCAGAGGTTTAACAACTAAATACTTGGATTAACTACTTCAAATGAAAATATGATGTTAAGTCTGCAAGTTGGAGTTGGAGGATTTTTAGTGGATTTTCCAAATCTCAAATTCTCACAGTGTAGTTTTGTAAAATGTGTTATGTGCAAGCTTTAAAAACACTGTGTAACTATTTACTGTGTGTGAATATGTCCACCTATATTGTATTCTCCCATTGGTGTGTTTATACATACATCAGGTACGCTGTATCTATAAATGTGTGTGTTTTAGATTGTGTTAGACTTTCTGAGTTCATGCTTGTGTACTCACATGCCTCCATATGTCTCATAATCCAGGAGACTGGCACACATTACAGCGTTGGGAGCTGGGGAATTCAGAGCTGTTCTGCCACATTCATCAGTCTAAAGAAACAGACAGAGAACTTATGTGGCTGTGTTTAGCGTATTACACAAAATAAAGAAAGATTTTGACTGTGCGCAGGGAATGGCTGCCTCACTGAATGAGGAATCCGCTGTGGAGAAGATTCAAAGGGACAATTTTACACCAGCTTATGAGCAAGAGAGTGAATAGAGGGACGCACACTGCCTAGAGACCGCCAGATGTTACACAAGGGAATCCAGCTACAGTAAGACTGACCAAGGGTGGAATGATTCTAAATTGGCTCTGAAATATTGGGTCCTCGCATACAAACAGATGAAGGAAATATTTAGGGAAGAGAACGTTTTATGAAGAATTGCTACCGGTTTAATTCAGCGTCTTTTTCATTACCTCTGCCAATGGGGTTATGTTATCAGCTCTGTTCGTCTGCCTGTTGTTAGTTTGCACAATATCTCAGAAACTAGACAACAGATTTTAATCACATTTGGTGGGAAGTCCAGCCATGGACCAAGGAAGATTTTCAAAGGATTTCTTAACATTACAGTATTTTTGAACATTTTTTCCATCAACTTCTGCACGTACTTGGAGAACAAAAAAAACTTGCATGTATCCTGTTCACATCACTATTTAAATGGATGTTCAAGATATTCCTGTTATTAAAATAGTAACACATAAAGAGGATTGTGGTGACTTGGCAGGGGTACAGTATATGTTCCCTGTGTGCTTTCTAGTTTTGCAACATAATTGCAGAGCAATGTTGAATCAGCAGAGACACACTCCCATGCTTAATTAATACAATGTAATATGACATTAAATATGTTCAATTCAGAACCACATACAGTATACATTCCTATTATTGAACATTAGAGTATCTTTATTTATGGACTTGAAGGCTAAAAGCTAAGGCAGGTAGCTTTAGAGACAGAGACAGCTAGACTTTGAAAATACCCAACTGCAAGGTCCCTTCAGGCCTCCCTCCAAAACCACTTCCCTATAACACATTTCAATGCACAATGAATGCACAGGCAGAGTGCGTGCAGGTAAGCGGGTTGGTAGCTCGATAGACAGGCAGGTAGACCAGCCAATCCTTTCTTGGATGGGCTTATTACAGGCCTGCGACAGCCACAGATACCACATGTTTTTCATATTTTTTTCAGAGCATTTGATTTATTGATTGCTCCCAGAAATTTCAACAAGCGTGACAAAAAATGCTTCTGAAAAGCATTAGCTTTAAGGCTTAAATGTTCAGTGTGTAGGATTGAGTGGCATGTAGTGGTGAAATTGCAGTTTGCAACCATTTGAATATCACTCGTCTCACCCTGCCCTTCTAAGTGTGTAGGAGAAACTATGGCGACCGTGAAACTCGCGAACGGCCCTCTCTAGAGCCAGTTTTTGGTTTCTGTGTTCTGGGCCACTGTAGAAACGGCTGTACAACACGGCAACCTCTGTGGAAGGGGACCAACTCCCTATCTATATTCTAAGGTAACGCAAACGCAAAGATTTTTATTTTCAGGCGATTATACACTAATGAAAACTCCTCCTAAATGTTAAATACTTGACCTTTATGCTAGAAAAACTTTTAGTTATAGTCAACAGCACAACATTTGATCTGGGGTGGACCCTCAAAATGTCATCACATACTATATGAGTACAAGTATTTTTTTTTCTTTTTTCACTCAGAGAATTGGCTAGGTCGGCAGCATAGAGTGGTTAAAGATGGATTAACGTTTTACAAGTACCACATACAGCAAAAGAAAATATATAGCATAAAGGTCACAAAGAGAAACAGCAGTTTGGTATAAGCAGCCTAAAAGCATGTACGGATACCTTGTGTCATATGTCGTTTATAAGGCTACCTGGCCATTCCTTTTGCTGTCAGTACCTCAGATACCCCGGGAACAATATCATAGCAAGGGTGAAATTAAACAAAAATGAAGTTAGAATGAAATAGCCACAAAGCAGAACTGTAGAAGTAACATGGTTAAAGATAGATATTAATGGTCAAGCTTTTTTCTAGCTACAATGGTAACCAAAAAAAAAGAAGATGAATTTATACTGTAATTCAAAGATACTGCTTTAGATTGGTGATCCTAGAAATACAATAAAAACACACTCCAGCATGAGACTGCTGTTTGTTCAAACCCTGTTATCCATCTCCAGGGACACCCGGATTCCATAGCAGATGGGAGAGGTGAGAGGCAACAGTATAGTGCACACTGATCATTACATTGGACAAACTGTGTGTTTGTCTGTGTATCCCTGAGATTGATGCAACCACTGGTCTAATCATTCAGTGTGTTAGCTATGGCAGGTGGCTGGCAGTCAGGCGTGCTCCATGTTAAATACAGCTCCTGTTGCCTCTATTGATCTTTTATCTTTTAAGAACTAACAGACAGGTCTTTTGTTTTCGCATCTGTAAAACACTGATAGTGGCTGTAGGTTGTGGAGTTGATGTAGACATTGATTGTGACTGATTACAGGGCGGCGTATAAATGGTTAGTGCATATGCAAAAAGTTGTACTTAAAACTACGGCTACATTTCTTCTGCAACCATAAATGAATCAGAAGCCTTTTTCAGGCGAATGCTAGATCCAGACTGTTGACCCTTCAACAAGAGCTTATATAAATCAAGCAGCTATTCTTCCTACCTTGTTTTACTCTGTATCATTGTATTGTAATTACGTGCCTCTATGAGATAAACAGCCAAGCCAGGGCCACTCCTGTGATTCTTACTTTCAAACTAATAAGTTCCCATAAGTCCTCTCTGTTTCAAAAGCTGTTCTCACATTCTGCGTGCTTTCAGTCCCTCTTTGACTTCCTTCTCTATCTTGCACCAGCTTTAAAAAACAAAGAAGAAAAGAAAACATACAGACATGAAACCGGAATGGAAATTCTGCCAGGCACTGCCACCTCCTCAGATGCAATAGTGAACTAAGCAAGGGGATCTTTGAGGAAGCAAAGGGACTTTTAATGAACAGGCCCTTTATTGATCTGTGGACAAAACAGTCGTTAATTATGTGCGGGTGGGCATTTAATTGAGGGAGTGAAACAAGGTCCCTGCTTGCTAAGCTAATGCCTGGTCAAGAATGAGGAGAATTTGATTGAGTCCTGTGCCACTGGGGTAAAGGATGAGAGACACAATGGTCACTCAGCCAATGCCTCTGGATCTTCCTTTCTCTCTCTTGCACTTGTGTCTTTTTTCTTCTCTGTCTCTCTCTGCCTCTTCCTTTCTTTGTCTTTTAGTAAGTGACACTTGCTGTGTTATTCTGCTCTCATTTTGTTTCCAAATTAGGATGGAATGCCCTCCATCTTCTCCTTTTCTTCAACTCTGTGCTCTTTTATCATCTGTTCAGCCCAGACTTCCTCACACATCTTTGATTTTTTGACTTGAATAAATGGCAGCAGTGAAGATGTGTCTAAAGCAATAGAGAATTTGGAAGAGGAGTATATTGACTCAATATGCTGTGTGTGTGTTTCTGTATTATAGCACCCATATTACTGTGGTTTGTGCAATCTAGTGTAACCCTTTGATTTGTAGTTGTTAGTCATCATCAGGCATCCAACTGTCTTAAGGCTCTGCTCAGTGAGTCTTATGTGCAAGCACAATTCTTCATCTCTGCTGACTGTTATATGTATCTGTGAACCTTCTGAAGCTGATGGTCATTTAATAGGTTCTTGGCAGTTGTTTTAGTCAATGAATCTAACCGTTAGATCAATTTTGTATGGTTATTATATTCTCTTCCAAGAGTTGAGAAATAAAGCCAAGGAGATGAGTAAATTAAAGATAAAACAAAAAAGAAAATGCTAATGACAAATTGGATAAATGAGAATAACAATGAAGATATGACTTTAACATAAAAGATTTTAAGATACATGATAAATTCATAATCAATTAATAATTACACTCATTTAGCATCTGTTATTTGGAGAAAAAAAAATAGCAACACAACACAGCATCTGGGTAGATTCTGAAATGATTCCCTATTAAATGAAGACACACACACAAATCTGAACACCCTTCACACGAGGACCTTTGGGTCACATTTGTGGGGCAATCAGATGAGGCTTAAGCCATGAGTCCCATTGTGGTTTATACCATAACAACAATATAACCTCCATCACTCACACTTCTGCAGATGAATGGTGGTTTTTAACTGAAGAACTACACAAGGTGTAATCCCTACAGGGGATGAGTTGTGTTGCTTGAGCCTGAGTGTACAAGCTCAGCGTGAGTTAGATTCTCATTAAAAGAGGCTTATTTATCTCTACACCTCCTAAAGAATCAAGGCTGGCGTCTTCAAGTCTTTGGGCTGGCAGCAATTACCATACCTATCAAGCAGCTTTTATAACGCCTGTTCTGTGTCATAAGAAAGATGTGCTGAGCTATTACTCAAGCTGCCGGCACTTTTCACAAGGTGTAAGTGCTGAATGCGCTCTCAAAATGGATTTATGTAAAGGGATCAGTTTCTGTGCATGGAAAAAAAAAAAACACATCCATTTTAGAAGTTAAAAATATAGCTTTGCCATTGTTGCCTGTCTGGAGAAAAGGGAATAGTAGCATGTAGTTGTGAGTTGTTTAAACCTCTTGTGTTGGGGAACTACAGCTATGCTTTGTGTTTGTCAACACTAAGTTTAGAAAATGTTATACTAAACATCAAAGAAGCTTTTGCCTTCAATGATACTGACAAATCAGTTACATATAACACAGATTTGTTGAACAAAACATTATATTGTTACTCATTTAATTTCATTCCTTTTTAATCCTTGTTTTAACCATGAATTAATCATCCTAGTTCTTTAGCACAGATGTGAAAGAAGAAAGAAAATTAACAATAAGAAAAGCACATAATACAAGGTAGTTTAACAGGATGAACACTTTAAGATTCCATCATTAATTTAATTTTACATCTCTGAAAGCTACATCATATAAGAGCTACCATATTTTACAGTTTCTGACATGTAAATACTGTGCATGTCAATATTCAAGTTCCAATTATGTCATACTAAATAATACGACGTGTCAAAAAAAAGTCAATGCTTTTGCTTTCCCTTGCATCAGCCAGCTAAAGTCCAGCTAAACTAATTTTGTCTACTTATACAATCTGAGCTCAGTGGTAGATAACTTAATTTGTTCATTCAGTGTAAACACTGGTCATCTCTACCATGATGTGTCCTACGGCATGGGCGATTGCATAGCGTATGTAACATGAACATAAAAGGAGCTGATGTGGGCATGTACCCGAGTGACCCTGTTGGCGAGGCCCAGCAACCATGCTGCTGCAGCTTCAGCGCCGTGGTCAACTGGCATTTACGGCAAGGGCTCAGGCCTCTTCCTGGAAGACGAGCTGGATATTTCCATTGTATCTCTTCCTTCTCACATGACGACAACGTGGGTCCCAAACAGTGATATAAGTCATTCTCAAATTAAAACTTTTACTCCATGCTGGGAGTGATTGTAGGAGGCTTCATGAGTAACTCAAGCCATACTGATAAGAGTATTTTTAATGCTAGTTTAAATTTCAGTGCAATTCCTGGAGTGATAGTGGAATGTTTGATAAATATGAGCACTGATCCTAAATGATGAAACACAAAGCAACTCCTTGAGCTCAGGGTATCCAATGTAAATTAAGGATATAAAAAGATAAATCCATTTATTAGCCTTAGTTGAGCTATACCTCTTAAATAATGCAAATAATCCTCCAAATGTTCACCTAGTGTCAGGGTCTGGTTGTAGAAAATTCCTCTGCTGATAGTATTGTGTGACTAGCCATAATATCCCACTGCTGCTTGGAGGGCTATTACTGTCATAGTAACCCAACAGGGTGTCATTATATGGCTAGCAGCTGCGACTGCTTGTTTTTTCCTGTTAACTCAGCCTCACAACTGTGTTTGTGTCTGTGTATGAGCATGAAGAGGAACGTGTACATGTGTGCGCGCAGGCCGGCATATACAGTATGCGTGTGTGTGTTTATCATGCATCTGCTTGTGTAGCATGTATCAAATGTGCCTGCGTGTGTGTGTGTGTGTGTGTGTGTGTGTGTGTGTGTGTGTGCTCGTGCATGTGTGTAATCTGCAATGCTCTTTTCTTCCAGGGTCTGTAACCTACCATTGCCCTAAGATAAATGTGTGGTACTGTGGTGCATGTGTGGCCTTAAAATGAAACAGTCGGCTGGCCCCTGCGGGAGCACTACATACTGGTATGAATCAATTGATTGTTTGTCGGTGTGTTATTTCATTCAGAATTCAGAATCTAAAAAGTATTTTTATTAATTCTAAGTATTTCATTAAAAGTTATCAGCTGTACAACGTAGGGTGAAGGTTGTATGTGTTGCTTCTTTGTAAATAGATACTTTCTGATTTGAATTAGAATACAGGACTCATTTCTCTTTGATGCAAAACCAATCCGCCTTCACTTATCAATGCAGTTACACCCTCTCACCCTCCCCAAAAAAAAAACTCCTGGACCTGACAAGAGATTTTCAATTTCCAGCAGCAATCTCTGCTAACAACCCTGGCCTACCAGGATATAAGGCCATTACCATTCATGGGAACAACAAGAAACAAGGCAGAGCAGATGTCCCATAAGACTAACAGCAAATGCATGATCTTGTCTCCTTGAGTTAAATCAACATCATGCTTTGTTTAAAAATAATTTTTCTTGAAGCTTTGCTCCCACTGTTTGTATCTTTGCTGTTTGTGAAATGTGTTTTCTGTGAAGTAGGATCAGACAACCCTAATGCTTCATTTTGGCAAGGCGGCACGGCAAACTTAGAGGACCGTGATTGCTTGTGTCCTCCACTCTAATGGTCTTGTTAATTCTCCAATGAAGCTGATTGCCACATTCAGATGTGCGGAGGGGGTTAGAGAGGAAATCTGTTAGCGTACAGTGGCGAGGTCCTGCGGCAGCCTGCCATTATTTCAGCCACTGAGTTGTTCACCTCTTGTCTTTCCCTCTCTCTCTCTCACTCTCTTCCTCTCACCCTCTCTCCCTCCCTTTTTCTGTCCCTCAACCGCTTCACATAATGCTGTAGGAATTAAATTAGAGCTCGCGAAATCTTCAGACATGCTTATTACCGGGCTGGCATTGTTGTAATGTGTCTGACCTTGACCTGTTAAGGATTAATCCAAGCAGACAGGGCTGAGCAGGCGCCCCAGCTGATTCCCATGCAGAGCACAGGCACCCGTTGTGTTTACCAATCTGAGATAGAAGAGGAGAACAAACAAGTACCAGCTCCTCACTCAGGTAGAGCAGTTCAGACTGGACTCACTGTGTCACATCAGACGGCAGGAGGGGAGAGATGTGACAATGAATATATGTATGTGTGTGTGGGTGTGTGCGTGCGTGTTAAGGATGCACAAACTCATGCTCATAATGTTTGTATGGTCAGAATACTGGCATCAGTGTGTATTTGAATATTCAGGGCCTTTACTTTTAAAGGTTAAACTTGAAAGAACGTCGAGTCACTTACACCCCAGCCAACATGTCCATCCTGGCCACAGGTTAGTGAAGGGCAGTGTTGGGCAGTAGCAGCGCTACTACATTTCTCATTGGCGTGGTGGTAGCGTCACTGTTATTCTCAGTAATATAGCTTTTCAGTAGCTTAGCTTTTTAATTGATCAAGTAGTGAGGTAGCGTCCACACAAGCTAACGTTACATTTACCCAAAGCATTTCGACTAAGCATGAGCATTTCTCAAAATCAAGTGCAACAGAGCTTTCTGCTGCTGTCTGAAAAAAAAATGCTACGGATCGGTAAGTGACGCCACCGTCTACACGGACGTATGTATAGTCGACAGCACTTCCGTATGATGGTGACATCACGTACCAATCCTTGGGCTGATCCCTACAATGTCTCTGCTGCAGCGAAAAACAGACGGCGATTTACGAATAAGCTAACCATCGCAATTCAGTGCAGTCTGCAAGCACCAGCCAGCAACTTGTCAACAGCTAACAGCTAGCTAGCTACAACTCTTTTTCACTGTCATTGGCAGAACATGACTAAAATTAAGTGTGGTTGGTTTTGGAGCAGAGAGAGTAGAGAAAACAGCTTATGGGCAGTTATATTGATCACTGCTGTAGCTTAGCTTGCTACAACCCAGTTGCTTGCAACATTTCCTTGAGGGGGTAGCTTCAGTGTAGTGACACTTCATTTAATGTAGAGAAACGAGTAGCTTAGCTCACTACACTCTCCAAGTAGCTTGACCAACACTGGTGAAGGGGCTGGCAGTTGGGCTCAATTTGGGCAACCCATATGGGCTCCATGTATGTCTGCCAGTGTGGTTTGCTAATGGGGCCAAAGTTGGCTACAAGTGGACGCCATATGAGCAACTACCCTTATGGATTAAATGGGTCATTTTGTACCACTGTTTGGGTCAAGGTAGCAAAAGTATTCAGTACAATACGTATTAGCCAATCCCTCTCATTATTAACCACAGAAAGCAAATGATGACTGCATTTCCCAAGGAATTATCCATGTAATTCTTTTCCTAGAAAAATAATAAATCCAACAAGCCAATGATTTGAAAGCAATACTGGTGTTCAGTACTGATCCGCCATGAGAATCAGAGTGGGCCATATACAGTTCCAATAAACCTCTAATTTTAAACATTTGAATATCTGGAAATAGCTGTAATGGCATATTCAGTGGAAGCAAAGAAAAAATCTATGTAGATTAGGTTTTGCAAATGTATAAATGCATATTCAAGGCAATGTAACTTTATTCGTATAAAACAGTCCCATACATGGTAATTTAGCATTCTTTAAATAAAGTATTCAGACTTAAACAACAGAATAAAGGAAAAGAGAAAAATAAATGGTCAAGAACCTGAGCGGTGAAGTAGGCTGATAGTGTAGAAGATTGGATATGTATTTTGGTCTTTAAAAGATAAAAAACAGACTGGAAGCCAGTGCAGAGTCTTGAGACATGGAGTGATGAGTGATGTGCTCAGCTGTCTTTGTTAAGGCTGGACCAGCAGTGTTCTGACTCAGCTGTAGGTGTCTGAGGGCTTTTAAAGAGACCTGTGTAAAGCCCATTACAGTAGTCTAAATGACCAAAGATAAAGGCATGGATTAGATTTTTTTTAATCTTGTTTGGATATACATTCTTACTATATATTCAGGTGGTAATGGTTTGTTTTTGGTCTTGTCTTGATGTTGCTGTTCTAAATCAATCACAGCACCAAGGTTTTTGATTCAGTCTTTTGATTGCGACTGAAAGTGTAGATGAGCCCTAGATGACTTTCACTACTTCCAATTTGGTACCAAAAATAATTTCTGTTTTATTCTTATTCAAGCAAAGGATATTTTGGCAACTACTATCATTGATTTGCTCAATGCACTTCTGGGACAGATCTCAATAACTGCATAAATGTAATAAGACATTTTGTTGATAGGCATCAATTGAGCAAATTGAATGCAGTTTTTATCCTTTAACTGCCACCTTTGTTTCCGCCCTACTGTACTTTGACATAGTGAACAGTTTCTTTACTTTTGCTTCTAATGTCAGGATACAGGCTCTGGTACTTTCCCATGAAAGTTAAAAGCGCAGTTTCTATGTCCTTTTTCACAGCAGAGCTAGCCATATATAAATATATACATGTGCTTCTTAATCAATGCAATCACATGCAGAAAAAGTGCTACAAAGACATGCAAAATTTCACACATAATAACCACGTTTAAATAAGGAAGACCACCAATGTATTATGAGAAATCTAATAGAAGCGTTCATACAGACTGCAAAGCTGTAAATACACACACCTGAAATATTAATCTTCTAGATCAGATTTCAGTCCCTGGTACACCTGCAAGATAAACATAGGGTGTGGGATGCTGCAAGCACGGGAAAGCTACTTAAATAAATTACAGGTGGCATTACAGGTATAATATAAGTGATGGAGAGTAGTGATTAAACAATACCAGGTAAAGTGGCTGAAGATGTGGGATTATTGCTTGCTGAGGATAAAGTTGTTCAAAGGTATATTAGTAGCAGGCAAAAATCAGGGAGGGTAACATTGCGCAACATTTGAAATCAGCATCACTCATATTCAATATATGACCATCATTGAGGCAAAGTTTGATTTAGACTTTCAAGTGTTATTACAGTTATCCTCCATTTATATTCAGGCATGCCAAGGTGAATGCAGTTCAAAAGTCACTATTGTTTACCATGCATGCTATAGGAACACTACATATGGTACTTTTGTTTTCTTGCAGCAGAAACAATTTAAGTTGGCACAGGGGGCACATGCTGTTTTCTGTGCAGAATGTAAATGCAGTGGAAATGACTGCATGGTTTTGCAGCCACACAGTCTGTTTATGAAAATAATATATGACATAAAATATATGATTCCATAGTGAGTGAGGTCTAACTAAAACAACATGCAGAGTGAATTAAGTTGCAAGGTAACGCTTTTCCAAAAGATGATCATATACTCTGCTTCTATGTAGGTCATTAGTTCTCAAAATCCTCTACTCTCAACGGTGATTATCGGTTGCCTAAATTTAGTAATCCTGTTGGCAGTGAGGGCAGAGATTCTCTGAGTTTGGCTTCTGCAACACTTCTGAGGAGCCTGCAGAAATGTTGTCTTGCCTCTTTAGCTAGTTCCAACGTCTTCAAATGTAGAAATAGCTGAATGGGTTTTGAGATTATTTTTGTTTGTTTTTTTGTCAGTGAGCCATAATTGAACAACTCTTTTACAATATTTTATTTTTGTTTTTTATTTGACATTCTATCTGTGCATTTATACAGTATTGATACTGAAATAATGGCATCACTAAACACAACTAGCAATGGAAAAAATTAATAAACTGCTGTCTCTGGGCTTTTAACCATACTTGTCCTTGACTTGAGCGCTGCCTTTGATACTGTTTCACATAAGATTCTTCTCAACAGGTTAGCTTCTATTGGGATTGCTGGCATGTCTTGGTTTAGGTCGTATCTATCTGGACGCACTCAGCGTATTCAATTAAAAAGTTTTAAATCAAGAACATCCACAGTCACCTCTGGTGTTCCCCAGGGTTCTGTTTTGGGCCCACTTCTTTTCATTATTTATATGCTTCCTCTTTGTTAAATTTTTAGAAAACATGATATTCATTTTCACCCTACCTGTCTGCCAAACCAACTGGTTATTTTCCTCCACCATCTTTGTCCAGCTGTTTGGCTGAAATTAAAGATTGGCTCTCAGCGAACCTCTTGAAGCTAAATGGCAACAAAACCTGCTGGCACTAGATCCGTTTTATCAAAATCTAATTGCTTTTCTTTGTACATTGACAATAATGCAATCTGTCCTTCTTCACAGGTTAAAAGTTTGGGTGTTATCATGGATAGAACACTATCCTTTGAAACTCACATTAATAATATCACGAGGACTACCTACTTCCATTTGCGTAATATTAACTGTCTCCGTTCCTTCCTCTCAACCACCAATACCGCAGTTTTGATTCATGCATTAGTCACTTCATGTATAGACTATTGCACAGGTGTTCCCTCTAAATTGCTATAAAAGCTTCAGTTGATTTAAAATTCTGCAGAACGGGTTCTTTCTAGATCACCTTCTACTGAGCACATTTCTCCAGTTCTTCTGCAATTGCACTGGCTTCCAGTAAAGCATTAAGTTGAATTTAAGATCTTGCTACTTACCTACAAGGCACTTCATAATATTGCACCTCAATACCTTACTCAACTTCTTCATATTTACACTCCTTCACATGCTCTCAGATCTTCATCTTAATTTTCTCTTGTGGTACCTCGGATTCTACCAACAACCATGGTGCCAGATCTTTTAGTTATGCTGCCCACCGCCTATGGAACTCCCTTCCTCTTGATGTTTGCAATAGTTGTTTATTGGCTTTTAAAACACGCCTTATGACATGTCTTTTTATAAAGGCTTTTTAATAATGTTTTATTGAGTCTTGACTGCACTTTATCTGTATGTGGAGTGTTCATTTTGTGTTTTGTCGTGTGTAGTGATCTGTATTTTTGCTTGTGAGGTGACCATTAAATAAAAATTATTATTATAAACAGGTAAATAAGATTAAATAAAAAATGAAAACAACTTTGCCATCTTAAAATGAGATACAGGTAATAACAATTCAGTCTGATGTAGTACTATAATATTTTGTGAAGCTTATATGATATTTTTTTAGACTAAATGGAAGAGGTATATAATACAACTATAATAATTGTGAAAGTCTGTTAATGAGGGTGAAAGAAAATACTAGGCACACCTTACAATATAATGCAGAAACACTGGTATTAGATTATATTTGATTACATTTTCTGTATGGGTCACAGGTGCTTTATTATTTTTGTGATCAGATGGCACTTCAACATCAGGCAGTCCATAACAGCTTAACAGAAAAATAACATTTTAACAGTTAACTGTTAAAATGTATTTCCAGATGTAGTATTTAATGTGATTGTGTGTGTGTATGACTTTTAATTGTATTCACATTTTCTTAAAGTTTTAACAGTATTGATATATGTTATTGTGCATACATATTAAACATGTAACTGAAAATATTCTTAAACTTGAGCCTCCTTACTTGGACTACAATCATACTGTAAGCAATGCACATAGTATCCACACACACACATGCAAACGAACAAATTAAATGATATGTTGATTTTCAAAACCAGGAGGCAGTAGAGCATGCAACCCACAACTAAATGGTCAGTCTCCATCCTTCTCTCAGACACCCTAATGCCAGTTTTTACCTATGATTTAATTAGTATAGAATATTCTATGCATTGCCAGCATACTGAGTCTTATCTTTACCACAGAAATATGGAACACGAAAAGGAATGGAGTTATCAAGATTTCCGGGCTTTTCCATAGCAGGCAGCAAACTTGCGTCCCTGATCCCTCATTTGGACTCTCACTTAGCCCTGTAGCCCCTGTTAGCCCTAAGACTTTTCCTCTCTTCTATATCTCTTCTTCTCTGTCCTTCTATGTCTATTTTTTTTCTCTATTTCTTCCTGTAACTGCAGTGACTTATACTCCCTGTTCCACTGTTTCTCAGGTATTTCCTGACCACATTTATGTCTTCCTGTGTCTCTGTCTCGCTCTCCCTCCCTTCCTCTCTTCCTCTCTCATTGTCTTTGTCTCTATTCCTTTTTTCTCCCTCAGCAATGTTTTGTGATTGGCAGCTGAAGCTTGACTGCAGTGGAGTTAATAGAGAATAGAGAGGAATACCTAGAGGATTTACAGCTGAGTGGAGACGCACAAATAAGATAATGACTTGGGAATAACAATTTCGTTGCACTGTTTGGGAAGGCACTGGAGAGAGAGAAAGAGACAGAGGCAGAAAAGAGAGAGAAGAGACAGTCAAAGAAAGTCTTAAAGACAGTGAGGAAAAGACAGAGAAAAAGAGGTAGACATAAGTGAACAGATTCCAGGGACGGCCGACTTAACAAGATTTTTCTAAATTGGAGAAAATAGTCAGAATCCCTGTGGGTTTTCCGAAAAGATAAAGCTTTGTATTTTTACACAAGTGGCACTGATGAACTAAAACAGCTATTTTCCTTCCTGATGCATTTGTTTTGATAGTAGAGTAGTAGAGTCTGGTTGATTGCTGACCATATCTTTTGCTTCCTAATGGGATACAATCAACATTTTGAATATTAATACTTATAGGGCATTGTGTGTGTGTGCATTTGTCTTATAGCTATCTTTGTTCGCCCTGTTTACATTCCTCATCCAAAACAATGACTAAGTACCAATATAAGGACATTTTCCCCCACAATGGGAGAGGCGCCTGGTGAGGAGAGATAACCGACTAAAATTCATAATGCCTGAGCATCCCTTTAACTTGAGAGACAAGAGTGGGTCACCCATCAAAACCATGATCTATAGTCATTTGGTTGTCAGAGTTGTTGGTTGAGTTATAGAGGCTGGCAGCACTCAGAAGACCTTCTTAAGGGACCTAATCTCAGACTAAAGACAAGGGCTCTTGGTGATATAATTTCCCCCCTCTCGCTTCACTGCTCTGTCCCTCCATCATCTCTTTGACATCACTCAACGCTCAACAAAGTAGCTAATGAAGCAGAAGGGGAGAGAATATTTGCCTGGTAATTAAGAAAAATGAAAGGAAGTGGAGTTTGAAAGCTGACACAGATGCACACTATAATTGTCCTCTCCTTGACGTGGGAGTATGGTGTAGGCCACACTTTTCTAGTGCACTCTTCTTAATTCAAGTCTCATTAGCTTCTCGCTCGTTGCAGCCCTAAGATCTCTGTCTGTCTCATAATCTCTTTCTCATTTAATTTCTCACTCTTTCTCTGTCTTTGCGTTCCCCTCCCCAGTCAATTCGGCATTTATTTATTGCATGCAGCTAATGCGTCAGCCATTTTCTTTTGAATGTATTCATCTTAGACAGCAACTGAAGTACTAATCAGTTTCTTTCATGAGGACAAACTGTGCAAACCAAACCTAAATTGTGTCTTAAAGGTAATTCAAGTGTTTCAGGTATTTCTATAAATCGTCATGAATAACTAAATAGGGCACCATGTTCAAAGCTTCCACATCAAATGATCTCCTTAAACAAGGTCTGGGAAATCCACATAAAAGTCTGAAATGCTGACCTCAAATTATTAGTAATATGCTCCTAAGCATATTCAGAACTGAATGCAAAAGTATGCCCAACTGCTTGTGCACAGTATAGGACATTTTTCTCTTGTCAAGAACACAGCTGGAAGTCTTGAAAAACTGTTCAGAAATGTACTAGGCCCCAGGTACCAATTTGTCATAGTTTCCTGACAATGCTGGGTACCAATTATTTGTGGATACAGGCTCATTTCAGGCAGTCACAAACATGTATGAAATTGATATAAACTAATCTGAAAGAAGTATTGTAAAACGCCTGGGATTGTGCCCATTTAAACTACAGAATATTTTATATATATTTTGTCCTTCACATGGGAAGCTATACATTAGAAATGAACCAGAGGCTTAAAGACCCTAGTAATGCATTTCTTCAGTTTATCTGACCTTCATCAGAAAGATGGAGATGCACGTTAAAATATGCATTTTAACTAGTCATAACTAAATGTCAGAACATCACAGATTAGACTATAGCCTTTCATGGATGTAGTTATTCAGACATGCAGTCAACATTTACCAGATTAAAGGATTCATATTCTTTATTCTTTGTTTCTATTTTTCGAGGATTTGGAGGGGATGGTACAGATAAAATAGCCCTCCATTGGTTGTTGGGTAATCAAAGCATTTAATAGTTAAGTAAAATCCAAAACACATTATTATAAACCAAAGGGAATAGTTTGGCTATGTAAGCTCCATTTTAAATGTATGACTAATTCAGTGCCAAGTGTAGGATTTGACCTTTAGTTTTTACATAGATTAACAAACTTTTCACTTCTCAATTTTGTTCCATTTTACTCATTTTAGGGTATTAGTGTGCAAATTACACTATATTTTTTTCTATTTGAAAGCTCATTATTAAATAGACAAGTATACTAGTGTGTAATTGAAACAGTTTTCCTCTTCTATTCCCTACTCATGAATAATGTTAATTCTTAAAGTAGCTTTTCATGCATCCACTCTGTTCATATTACAATTTTTACTTCAGCCTGTTGTTTAGCAAAAATATTGAACACAGTATGCTACATCTTATATCTCCATATATGACTGGTTAGTCCAGATGTTACATTTCTGAAGGCCATAGAATAATATGAGAACATTTCAAGCATGTATTATTATTTTACAGCTATAGTAGTTTAAGAACATAGAAAAACAGAATTGCCTTGTCAGTTGCCTTGTCTGCAATCTATAGAGTAATGTTCCGTTTGTTTCATATTGTACACACCAGTGAAATTAGGTCTTTGTTTTTGCTGATGATGTCCAAGAAGTCAAGCTACCTTGGCTGAAATTAACCCCACCCCCGACCAGCCACCCTCCCCCTGCCGGTCCACTTCTGGCCACATGCCGTGATTCTGATTGACTTCTGATGGACACTATTCTTTTTATGATGGTAATAATAAATTCAATGCTCTCCTAATGATAGTGATCATAATACTGGGAACTCACTCTCCCAATAGTGTGTTGATAGCCATATGGAAACCGCAGCAGGGAGTGAGTGAGCTGACTTCAAAGGTATGATTTACTTCACAGTGGAGTGCAGGGCATTGCGGCACACGTGGGCGGTTGTCATTTTATTGGTGAACGTCTCCCTTTTGATCCTATAGTTCAATATTAGTACTGTTCACTGGCCAGGTACTTGAGGACTAAGAGAAAGGCTCTAAAGGTCTTCAGTGATTTTCTTTTTTTTGTTTGTTTTAGCGAGCTCATACCTATAGTATTTCTATATTTAGTCCATCCATTTTGTATTGTCACCAAAATGGCGATCTTGGTCATGCACTGTAGTCTCAGTTTGGATTAGACAAAGAGGGAAATTTACACGGCACTCATCTTGACATTAATATTGATCAGTTCGCCAGTACACGCCACTATTGTGCTCAGCCACAAATTGAATCCTAACACTCTTCCACTCCCCTCATCTCTCCTTGGAATGCTTTCTACACTGGCCTGGTCATTTTCATGCAAAAGATTGCCTTTTCTGCCTCGAGGAGAACACAATGAATAGATTGATTAGGCAATATCGTAATGGGGATAGGGTAATGAGCCTGTCAATCATACAGTGAGCAGTGTCTGACAAAGAAAATACGCCCAGGCAGCAGAATTACTTTGCTAGTAGATAGGCATGGGGGGCAAAAAAATGGGTTAAGGATAAGTCAAAGAAGAAACTGAAACTCTTTGGGAACTTGAAACTACAGAATGGAATAGAGATACATATTGCGCTTGAAGGTTTATCAATTTCATCTATTATTAATTTGTTGATTATGTTATGAGGATGTTCATCTAAACTTAAAAAATATATATAAATAATATTGATGCCTACCTCAACACCCAAACTACACATCAAAGCATGAAGCTGTTGAATTTCTTACCAATGAAATTAAGAGCTCTTTAATCCTCTCATGAAAACAAAGGCTTACCACTGACAGGATTGAACAGTTGCATCTTTATTTACTAGCAATAAACTGAAAAGAAGGAAAGGTTTAGTCAGTTGATTTGCATTATATCACCCTATATGCTTCTCTGTCCTTTTATGTCTGGGATGTGAAGTAACCCAGAGGTCAAGGTTCACATAGTAATGGCATATGACATCCATCATGCGCCTGCCTCCCTTTGAAGGAATTACTTCCTACTGCAAATATAAATTTTGAAACGCCATACATGCAGATGTGACTGATTTAAATGCCATCTGCGGTGCACATCATTTCCAGTGTGAACAAGTGCATTATAAACCTAAAAGGAAAGAAACCTTCTCCATGCCATCCCATTTGTTTTGCTACTAGGCATGGAGAGCAAATTCGCTTGTATCTGAAGCTAAGGCAATTTGTTTTATTTGACTTCTCACCCCATAAACTGTCAACTCTGGTTCCCCTAACCCAGAAGAGGTTTGCTACAGAAAACAAATGGGCGCCATAATGACCCTCTCCAGCAGATTTTAGTTTTTGGGTGTGATCTATGTATTTATCCAAGAATGTTTACTCTGTTTATCTACGACTAGGCGGATAACTAGCAAGTTTCTCCTTGTGTGCCTCAGTGCTTGTCCTTATATCTTTTTATGGATCTCATCATTTCCTCAGAGGTTTGTTAGAAATTGGGTAACAACTTAACATATTTATAGGGCTTCAAAAACTGTTATAACTTTCAGGACACTTTTAAAGGTATGTTTTTCAGATACACACCTTCAACACACTTTAGATACTAGTATTGGTGTATGTGTGTGTATGTGTCTGTGTATGCTGCAGAGAGACAAAGTGAGGGCGGGAGAGGCATTTGTGTTCATGTGTGTGAAACTATGAAGAAGTGTATGTTCAGCCAACTATTGATTTTGGAAAAGGCTCTCACTGAGATGATGATGAAGAAGTGTGTCCTGTGAAGTGGCTATTATATGAAATCAGTTGCCCATTGGCTTATTCTGTGTGCTCTATATTCATTGCTTCCAGTTCTCCAAAATAGCTTAGGCTGCATCTCCTTAGGATGCACCCAATTGCATTCAAATTACCTAGCAAACATGGTTTGCAGGTGCATCCACCATGATTGTTCTAGCTCTAAGTAGAATTGCATTAATTGTCTTGTTTTTCTTGGCCCTTTGCAAGATTCAAAGTGAGATTTGTGTGGAAATCCACCAATTCCATGTTCTCAAACTCTTTAAAGAAAGTATGTGGTGGTTTCCACAATGCTAATGCAGAGCAGGTGCAGGAGATTTCACTATTAACCACTCTGAATACACAGTGGGAGGACTATTTTTCTTTCTCTGAATATGATCTAGGATATAGGATCCAGATTTTTAAACACAAGCTTGTAGTTGATTAAATAATATTATAATGATCTGTGTTTGGGGTAATGCGTTACTATAAATGACTCTTTCCTGGCCTGATACAAATTGTGTTTGCATTATAAATACAATTTCAACAGTATTATGGTACGACACACTGAAGTCAAACCTGCGTCAAAATCTGTCAAGTAAAGTTATTTTCTCAAAGGGGTATGTGCACATCCATTAATGTTTCACAGGATGGGCAACAATTGGGGGAAAATGAGAAAGGCCCACACACTACTTTCTTGAATACTTACAAAGAAGCATGCAAGCATTTAGTAAGCATCAAGGATATTTAAAGTTATGTCACTTTAAGATTAAAATACTGTATTACAAAAGATTTAAGTAGTACACAGGTCAGAAACACCTGTCTACAGCCTCAAACAAACAAAATAGTCTGTCAAAGCAGGTCGACATGAAGCTGGTGACAACCTTGTCTTGTTACAGATATTGGTGATAATGACTCAACCCCTGATAAACAGGCTGAAATTGTAAATGTAAATGCAGAGATATGTCAGGGTTTGTAATGGAGGAAACGCTGCTCAATATAGTGTTTCAGACAAATTCCGAACATGGTACGAATGACAGGTCAAGACTGATGTGGCTTTTAGAAAGTGAATAATTTGAGGAATTGAATAAAGTAATCTTATTTAGTTAATTCATTTTTCTCAAGTAACTTTCTTAACACTGACATTTGCCAACCTGTAGATCAGGATTCAAACATCCGGTGTCCTAGCTATTGACATTTTACATTTTACTCTAATTCTTGAGCAGCTACATAATAATTACTGCAGTTATACAACCTGTACCCAGGCTTGGAGGCTTGACCTTTCCGCAAATAACATGTTCATTTTCCTTAATGTGAAAACAAGAATGTCATTTCCTATTGTGCGCTCCGAACACAACATCACAGATGTCATCTCGCATGAACTGTGTGTACTGTGAATTTGCATGATTGTGAGTGCATGTGTGTATGTGTGTGTGTGTGTGTGTGTGTGTGTGGTGGTGATGGGAGGGGAGACTTCTATATGTGATAACAAAGCCCCAACTGGCAACATCAACAGCAATAACTTCATTATATTCTCCATTGTGTGCCCATATTTCTTCTTTGCTGGTGTTTTTTTTGTTGTTGTCGTGGTTGTTCTATTTTGGATTCTAAAGATCGTTCAGCCTTTGCTAGGGTAGTCCTGCATCGGGGACTTGGAAAAAGAAGCATTTGGAGAGGCCTTCACACACAATTTCACAGCCCTCCACACACACACACACTCAACGATCGCAGAGTTGTGGAGGGTGAGAAGAAACAGTCAGGTTTGGTCCTTTCTGACCACAATCTGGCCTAATGGGAATCTTATGGCTGAGTGCACCACACAGCACACATAGTCAGGATGTATGGCCACCTAGTGAAAGCATTCCAGCAGGAAAAATGAAATACACTGAGAAGAAAAGTAGGGTTGGACGATGGGGGATGAAGAGAGGCCCGAGAGATGGGGGATGGAAAAGAAACAGCATCGGGTTGGTGACAAAGAGGTCAATAATGTTTTTCTTTTTTATGAGACATAAGAGTTCAGGTCTCAGATTTTCTTTTCACACCTATTTTTAATGTATGCACATATATTTCATGTACATGATTATTTTTAATCACGCTGGAAGGATCCTCAGTACATAACAGACACAAAGCTGTGTACAGTGTTTGCCTTGTTTTTACTTTGTACATATTTACTCCTTGCTTTGAGGTTTGGGATTGGCTGTTGTCACAGCATATTGTTTCTCTGGATTCACACAGTGATGAAGAGGAAAGTAAAATAAACATGTTATTGCCTCTGAAGTCCTCTTGAAATCTTTATTCCTCTGAATATATTAAAGGATTAGAGATTGTATGTAACATGATTATGAACAAAGCAGATGAAGTGTGATCAAAGTGAGGAAGAGAGTAAACATACACACATTTACACGCACATACACAGGGATGGAAAAGGTGAGGGATAAACAGAAATTATAGCATGGATTAAGAGATTATTCCAGAACAAGATTTTTTCATTAATCAACACAAAACACTGGCAACATACTTTGGTATGGAAGAAATATAGAATCTTGACAAACACCTTTGCACTTTTGAGGTTTTGCCCACTATTTTATGTTGTGAGAGCTTTATGAATATCCGTCGGACTCTTAATGATATGGTTTCATTTTTGCAGGTTCAGTACACAGTGCAAGCATTCATTTAAGTGTCTTGGCATACCATAACTAAGTGTCTTGTTTTTCTTCTATCAATATGTTTACTTCCCAACATAAATTCATGGTTTATGTATGGCTAGTGTGTAAAACATATAGATGCTTAAATAAGATAATGTTTAAATGCTAATGCAATTCGGTGGCAATAGGTGAGCTAAAATGGCCAAATGAATGCATCTACAACCTTTATGGTGTGACATTAAATGCTTAAAGGTACAAAAATACAGTTTTATTTTTTATTGGGTTTTAATTAGTTATTCATTGTGAGTGAACTATGTTGTTTAAACTTCTATTTAGTTGCGGTTAGCTATGAAATGTAATGGCATTTCGTCAAGTGTTCAAATAAATACACAAAAATAGATGTGGTTAACACGTTTTGAATTTGACCTACATGTCCATTTTTATGTTATTATACAAGGAACAAATATAGTTAAAAATACTTGCTGTGAAAATTGCCTATCCATGTTGTTGCGAGAGTCTTTCTAGAGTATTTCCTGTATATCAGCTTTACACACCAGAACAGGTTTCACAGGACACCGGTGCCCATGGCACAGTATACTAGTCATAGACAGATGTTACCAGGAATGCATGCCAAGTGAACCTAAGGCAAGTGTGCAATAGTGTATGATTCCATTGCTCCAAAATGCTCGCCCTCTACTCCAGACTAGTCTCCTGATCCATGATCATCAAGTTTCCTTTCATAGAAACAGCAATGAAACCTGTCATACCCGCAAGATACTCAACTTGTTGACATTATGGCAGTCCATCCAGCTCGCTTAGTTTTGCATTTGCATTGGCTGGAAGCAGCGCTGAAAAGCAGCAGGGGTCTATGGTAGTCCTGAGAGGGTCCTAAGTATAGTCTGCCTGAAGCTAAGGGCAGAGTCAGAGCAGTGTGTTGACAGACACCAGTGCTCTTCTACCATCCTGGGCCCATGTGCACTGACAGCTGTCAACTACCTTGGCCATCACTTGTCTTTCACGGAGACACACACATGCACCTACATGTATGCGTGAATACACACACTGACACACACAATATTTCCTTTGCACACATGCATGCACACAAGCATACATGTGTAAGTAGAAACACACACAGAATGACAGAGGAGCAAGCTTTTGGCTCGGGCTCTTAGTCCGGTCTACCCATCCAGATCCCACTGCACTGCCCTTTTTGTTTTGTTTGTTTCATTCATATGCTACCTCTCTCTCTCTCTCTCTCTCTCTCTCTCTCTCTCTCTGAGTCTCTTCCCCCTCTCTCTCTCTCTCTCCCCCAGCCAAAGCTGGGAATACAGAGCGCCAGCCACCCGTGAGATGAGCGATTTAGTAATTGTGCAGCTGGCAACCCAGGCATGGGGGCCTGTGCAGCGGTAATGGACACTGTGGCATGTATGGGCAAAAATGCTAGTCTAATGGGGAGAGAAAAGAGAAAGACAGAAGACAAAGACAAACAGACAGAGACAGATGGAAAGGAATGGAAAAAGGGTAGTTTTTGAAAAAGAAATTTAAGAAAAATTAATAGATGAAAAGAGAAAATGAGAGAAAAGAGTGGGTGCAGGCTCATCTTGGTGTGTGGGTGGAAGCTTTTGAGTTTTGAAGAGTAGCAGCAGTATTGGCATAGGAGAGAGGGAACAAGGGATGAGGAGAAGGAGGGGGGCAGATATTTGAAGAGAAAAAGGAGGGAGGGATGGGCGGGGGTGGAAAAGCAGCAATTAGTGTAATTAGGAGACCAGCTTTAGCAAGGCACTGACAATATGTCACCTCTCATTATAACCCATAAGCAAACACAGCAGCCTAATGCAAGGCAGCACCCATTCTCTAGACAGTTCCCTGTGTCAATGCAGATTTTGTTCTCCCCAGTCACGCTTGGCTGCATATCATTGACTTGCCAATACAACATGGGGTTTTGGATTCAGAATATAGAGTCCAGTTGGGGAGAGAGGGACCCAAACAATAGCAAGGTCCAACTAGCATGCTGCCGGAGTACGGGATGTTTGGCAGCCAAACAGAAAGGCGTCTGCATCCTTGTTAAACTACAGTGGGACTGATTAATTCAGATGGATGAAATGTGTTAGATGTTTGTGCAGGGGTTTGAATGGAGGACTATATGTTGTGGTCAGTTGGAACTGATGTTTTTTGACAATTATGGCACGAGCCCTGCTTTGTGCTTTGAAGCTGTGGATGATTGGCATCGACGTTTCATTGGACAATTTTATAGACTTTATTTATAATTGCACTTTGAACATAATATTACTTTATCCTGAGTATCAGGCTTATCATTTCTGTCTGTTTCTTAATATTTACAAAACTTTTATGAGCCAGCACATTTGTTTTCATGGCAACCCTACTGTACTATAAAGCAAGCTGGGTTTTTTTTGTGGTTTTTTTCTATTTTGTCAGTCTTGCAACAAACAGCCCATTAAAACTTTACCATTGCTACATAAACACTTTACAGTAACAGACCTGTTTTCTGTGCCTCTGGTTCCTTTTTTTTCAACCCTCTGTGACATGGCACGGGGCCGCTGAGCCAAGTGACTGTGACAAATTGGGATTGGAAATGACAAAATAGGCTATTTAATAAGCATGGTGGAGGGGATTGGACTCTGGTGTCGGGTTCACTCGAATAAACAGACTGTCTGAACTCCTCCTGGGCCCGGCTTTGATGGCAGCTTTCATCCATCTGATGGGGAGATTCTGGCAATGGAAGATGGAGCCGGGTCTGTCTCGCTATCTACAGTGTGTGTGTGCGTATGTGTGTGTTAAGTTGTGCATGCTGTGTGCACAGGGACGGTTTTCAGTAAATGCAAAATCAGTGCACAGATCAATCCAAGGCAGAGATATACTGAGGCAGTGAGTGAGCCTGGGGGGAGTAGATGTGGCCATGTGTTAACCTCAGGCTATTAACTTAACCAAATATAAACTCCTTCCCTCTGATAGTAATCTCTTGTACCATTTCTTTGTCACTGTGGCACCCAAAATGAAAAGTTGTTATTAGAGGGAGATGCTGCAATATTCCCTAATGATACCAGGCACAACTGAATTTTCATATTGTATGTTCTGGTATGTAAGGGTGCAGAGAGAAATGTTAGTGTATGCCTATGTGTAAGAACGTGCAGAAAACATGAGAGGATGTCAATGTGCATATTTGAGTGTTAAATCAAGATCATACATACATAAAACAAAGACCTGAGAAAATTAGTTTTTAAAGTACTATAGGATGGAACTGAAAAAGATAAGAAGAGACAGAGAGATAAAAAACAGTTAGAAAAACAGGAAAAACAGATAAACCTGCAGAGGGAGAGATGCTGAGACTGTTAAGCAGACAACGGGCAAAAAAGGCAATACAAGAACAAATAAAAGTGACAGTGGAGTGCAAAGGACAAATGAGTGAGAAAGTTGGTGTGGATGGGCAAACAGCAAGCGATGATAGAAAGGGTGTAAGGGTAGGGAGACGGAGGAAAAGAGTAAGTAGAAGCCAAAAGAAAAGACAACAAAACAAAGTGACACAGAGAAAGAGAAGAGAGTGGAAAGCTAAAAAGCAATAGGTTTTAGAACTTGTTGACAGTGAGTTTGACACAGAGACAGGGACAGGGACAGAGAAGGCAAAGAGGTGCATGGAATATAGAATAAGATGGTGAAGGAAGGTGAGAGATGAAGAGTGAATGAAGAGACCTAATGGTAGGATGGGTGATGAAGGGACAGGGAGAGTGTGCCTTTGTGTATGTGGTGTACATGCTTGCATACATTGACAATATCAAATGGTTATACACAAGTTTGCATACATTTTCTGTGCATACATTTGTGTGAAAAAGTGTTTGTATGTGTTTTGTGTGAGTTCATGTTTGTGTCTCTAAGTGAGTGAGTGTCAATGTTTGGGTATGCGTCTTTGCAGGCATTCTGTTCTTTGATTATACTAGCCTCCCAGGAAGGAAAAAGCTTCAGCCCAGCAGGAGAACACTGCTTTTTTTGACCAGCTCCAACACACATGTCTGTGAAAACATGAATTATGAATTAAAGCATGACATTTTCCGCTAATGCACAAATTCAATCCTGTGAGGAATTTTATATTTCCCAACCTCAATACATTGCATGGTTCAAAATGTGTTTCTGTGCTATAACTCACAGCTGCAATGTACTCTTGGACCAATCCAGCTAAGCTGTTAGTGACTGTAATGTTAGAGCTCAGACCTGTACAGTCTTCTGATGGAAAGAACTACAGACTCAGTGCTTTTGTTGTAATACTTATTGACTTATTGTTAGAAGTTCAAACAGGTTTGCTTGCATGCAAAACTCTGTAGACACCTGGAAATGCGACAATACACATTATTACAGCCTTGAGACCTTGACCCACGCTATACTTACAACGTTCAATGTTTTTTTTTTTTAAGCAGTGAATGCTTAGTTTGGATAGTTTGGACACATTCACCTTCATTTCTCACACGTGTGAACCTCTCTAATAGCTCATGTCGTGACCTTTGGACCTTATTTTAAATCTTTGTCTTTTACTGTTGTAGCATCCTCTTTTTGATGAAATCAATGGGTATGAAGATCAATCATGGCCAAAACTATAAAATAAGAACCAGATGTAGAATTTTCCTTAATTTCTAAGAAGATGTGTATTACTATAATATAGTTTACTGTTTATGAAAACTAAATAGGACAAAGCCTAAGAGTCTACAGTCTCTGTGAGGCTGTACTTAGCTAAAGCAGGGCTTTTACTGTAGCTAAATGCTAATGACAATTGTAACATACTGTTGTTTAGCAGGTATAATTTTCACCATTGCCACATCTAAATTTTTGTTAGAATACTAAATTTTTTTTATTAGGGTGACATGATTGTGTGTACCAAATGGCAATCCATCCAACAGTTATGGAGATATTTTACACAGAATAATAAATGTAAACCTGCTGGTGGCGCTGGGTGAAAAGTCATAAGAATCTATCCTCTCGGGCCCTTGAATATCTCTACCAAATGCCATGGCAATCCATTCAATATTTTTTTAGCTATTTCACGCAAAACCAAAGCTGTCAACCTTATGGTAGTGCTAGAGGAAATGTCCAGGGGTCTATAAAAGTCTGAAGGCTTCATCCTCTTGGAACCTTGAATGTGTGTACAAAATATCATGGCCAATAATTGCTGAGATACTTCGTTCTAGTCTCTTGTTGCATTTTATAGAAAAGCACTGCAACTTACTGATTTAAACCTCTTTGTAAATGTACCAATATCTCCATAACATGAATGGATACATCTATCCTGCTATTACATTAAGGGATCTGATGAGGGGTTGTCATCTACCTGCTTTGCCAGCTTTTGTCACAGCCATGGAGTCTGTGTTTGCAATAATTGTCAGTGCCTTATAAATGAGCCAGCTTGATCTACTTTACTCTGACATCACTTCAAAATGGTACATTGCAGAGACTGATTCATCATTTCCAACCCAAGTTAAAAGGTGTTTCCGTGAAAAAGGATGCACCCTTGTATTTTTCACTCAGTAATTCACAGTACTCATATGCACTTCTCACAACTCTCTGAAGTGGAATCTAATCTGATTGGTCAGGGAAGGCACAATAGAGAGGAGAGCGGGCTAATGGCAGCGCAGAGAGACAAAGATAACAAGCTTATCACAGTGTGAAAAAAGTGTGCAAAAACTTGTTTTGGAGAGAAACTCACTGACCAATCAGCTGGCGTGTCAACCTCATTCTGGCACATTTTAACAAGTCATCCTCAATATTGAACCCTATAATAGCTGCAGGAAAATTACAGCAATGGGTACAATTTGCTAGAGGTTCCATTTATTTATCTTTAAGTTGTTCAACTATGTTCTATTGTGTGTATTTTTTGCTGTAATTGTCTTGTTTTTATTTGTTTAATACATGATTCTAATTTATTTAGACATAAGCTTTCCAGAATATGGGTCTTATTTGCCCAATAAAGGAATGCATTCTCATATAGGCATATTCTCTCCATCCCCCTGCATCTTGTACTGTCCTCAATCTTCAACAACTGATCAGATGTATGTTTCAGACACAGAACTAAATATCTAATTCATCACCACATGAGGTAGCACTGTCCTGTTTCTTTGTCCGAATAAAAACACAAAAAGCATTAGAATAAGCTATAATGTAGACCATATTAAACATATTAGCTTTTCAGTCCATAAAAACAGTCATGCTTACTTCCAAGCTTAAAAAAGATAGAGACAAAGAAATGCATTTGAGATATTGACTGTTTGCCTACATCTGCTTTGAAACCAGTTTTGCAAAGAGCATTGCTTCAGCTGCCTCACTCAGCTCTGTCTTTATGCTGCCCCTACCTTCTCTCTTTCAAAGGCACTGTCATTATAAACAATGTGCAACAACCATTATGAGGCTTAATTTGCAAAGCTACATTAACCTTACCTAGCCATAGTCAACATTTAGCCTATTACAGCTAAATACAATCAACAGTTAGCTCATTACAGTGTTGAGCAACTACAAGCTCCAAGATAGCCTATCCTAACCCTAACCCTATCCAATGTAATGTGATGAAACCAGTAATCAACAGTATGTAAACAATGACAATTTCCTTACATACTATATAGACGAAAGGATGACCACACAAATATGGCCACCATCAGATGCACTCTACGCTAATTAAGTAATTAATGTGGGCAAATTAAGAACACAACAGTCATGCGATATATCCTTAGTTTCAGGCAAACATCCCTGTTCGTTATTTTTCTCTTACGTTCCCTGGAGCTACAAATGTTTTTCCTAGAGCCTCCATGAGTGACTTGGAGGAATGCATGACCCTCCCATAAATAACCACATTTTATTAAATTCACACCATAGGTTGTGATGGAGAAAATAAAAGCAAAGGCTGCCATTTTCCAACCATAAAATTTAATAGCCAACTATAACTCTTAAACTTTGGCCCTCTGACCCCCCTTCCCTTGTTGGGAAAAAAGCAAACTACCAGCCCAACCTACTGTGTCCTCTCTGTGTCCAATAGTAACTATTCAAAAGTTACCTATGACAATTCCAGCTCTTCCGGAAACTATGCATTTGCAAATATAACATTACGCAGGCTGGCAGGTTAGCTAGGCCAGTGGCTTAGCAAGCTAGTTTCATCTGGAAGCTCCAAATTTCTTGCTTGGGCCAGAAATTACCCAAGCAAGATAGCTCCCCATCCAGGAGAGTCTGAACAGGGCTTACACCATGCTGCAAATGTATATCCATGTTTCCTATTTCATATAAACTTAACAGTACAAGAAAGTAACTTTAAATTAACCTGGATGTGTTGTGTCAGTTTTATGCTGCCACCTACTGCTCCTACAGATATAAATCCTTCAGTTACAAACACAAGGGGGAGTCAAAAATACCTAACAGAAAGCTGCTTTTGAACAACGAAAATTCAGGTAAATCTAATATCATAGATAAGGGACTCATGCTTGCATCGCGTCCAGTGGGCGGTTAAGGTGGGGCGTGAGGTCCAATGAGGTTAAGGTAGGAGTGGGAGATACCAAGTTTAGTGAGTATTTACCGTACAGTGGTAACACAGGTATTTTGAAAGATTTTTTTTTTAAATAAATACAAAATACAACAATTTAAAGTTTTAAGGCCCTCCCCAGTGCTCTGTTTTGCACCCCCCAGCCATCAATGACATCATTGCATGCTGAGCAGAAGCTTGGCAGACTCTCGCACAATAATAATGATATCATAATATCATTATACTAGTAATACAAATAGTGTTTATTTTCATTTTTAATTATTTGACTACTTATACAGGGAGTTTTGTCTACAGCACTGGAAAATAAATGATTTTTTCATTTTTAATTATTTGACTACTTATATAGGGAGTTTTGTCTACAGCACTGGAAAATAAATGATTTTTTTCATTTTTAATTATTTGACTACTTCTTTAGGGAGTTTTGTCTACAGCACTGGAAAATAAAGGATTTTTTTTTATTTTATATTATTGCTATGTATTTATTTATTTAATTATTCATTTTTTTGGTCAGAGCGGTATGTCAGCCAAAAATGGCAAAGGACCACTGATTTGAGCCACTATAGCCATGTATTGCATGTCCCTGGTCAAATGCATTGTAACACACACACACTGCTACATTGCCTGCTAGCATGCCTGTGAATGTTTGCGCATGTGTGAGAGTGTGTGTCAGAGAGACCGAGAGGGCTGTCTGCCGGCCATTGGCCCCATGCCTATCAGTTCACAGTGATCAGTCTTGCCTGGCTGTCGTCTGTCCACTGCCAACTGTCAAAGGGCCTGCTCTGGGCATGCCCACTGATGAGAGGCTGCATCCGTGCTCTAGAATCAATCCAGCACTCTAATAGGTCACGTATGGCTGCACAGTGCTTGCCAAAAGCTTTGGATTGGAGAATGAATAGAGGGAAGATATAGAGGAAAGAGAGAGATACACAAGGAGATACAGATTTTCTCAGCCATATTTTTTATCATCAACAACAAATTTTGCTGGCCACTACTAGAAAATAAAGGGCACTAATTGACTTGCCACTAATTTGCCTCCGCTAGTGACGGCTTCTGACTCCACTGTAGAGGTGGCCAAGTTTGAGTGAACCTCACTAACATAAAACTCTCCTTCTCTGTCGCTGTATCCCCCTCGAACTCATTAGAGTTTCCTACTTTTAGACCTAATTATGAGTAAATGTGTACACACTTAATGAAATTCCCTAAGTGGGGAGGCAGAACAGAAGGAGATGGAGATTCACTGGAGGAGTGTGGATTTAGTTTTTAGATACCAAGCAGTTGGTGCTCAGCAAATGTTTCAGTTTGCAATGCAACTTCTGAGCCGGTGGTGCACACAGAAAAATATTTGATACAAATGCTCACTAATTAAACATATTCAAACTGCCTGCCGCACTGTTAAGTCATCTACTGTAAGGGAACAGGGAAACTGTAGATAGGCAAAAACAAATTAATTCTATCCTCCCAATGCTGTTTGCCTTTGAGGCACAGAGGAATAAACTGTATGTTTTTATTTCTTTGAAGTTATCACTCCACAGCTCAAACATATCTAATTGGAAACTTGAAAAGAAATATTTTTGATCAATTTAAGTCAAGCGAGGGACTTGTTTTCAATCCTTTTTTTGATCGACTGTCATTCAAAGCGCAACAGGAGATTCACTCCTTTTTAGCCCACTAAAGGTATATATGATCATTCTTGCATACTAAAATATGAATTTTTATTTGAACTGTTGTAGATGGCTCCTATAAGATGTTATGAAGCATTGAGTTTAAGTTACAGTCCTTCAGAACTGTGTATTTTGATCTGTTGCGTACTAAATAGGACAAGGGTGCAACATTGTACTGGCTTGCACGAAATTATTCATTATTTGGATATCATTTACAAAAATCTATCTGTGTTTCTCGATCCACAGTGATCTACTAGCAGATCATCAGGCACCTGCTTGTTTATTGTCAAAGTTCAGACCTGAAATAGCGCTGTGTTAAAACCCATGAGGGGCTGCATTAGCGTGGGCATGTTGCTATAGGTAGCGGTGAGAAAACGATAAGTCCAACAAGTCCAGCTTGACAGCCTATCAGAATCCCATAATCTGCACAACCCTATGAGGCAAGATGTTACATCTCTGGGAAGTTATCATGGCAGCAATAGTTTTACTATTCCATCCTGATGATTGCAAGGGAAACAGTAGCGTTAGCATAATCCTACACTGTTCACACACAAGATAATCTACGTGGAATCTGCATGTTTGTGATTGGCCAGTGCAGTGTGATGCCTGATGATGCTTTGCTTTGTGGAATAAGTTTTCTAACTCTCTGAGCTTGAGTGGCAGTTCAAGAGCATGCAGAAATTCCCCAGTGCAACCATCAGTAGCTGTTCCACCAAAGAGGAGGTGGTCCTCTTCTCCCATTCCTTGTACCTGAGCAGATGTTGGAAGAGCAGGACATTGTTCATATCTGCAAGAGATTACTAACCCCAGGGATCTCTGAATCTCTGGTGTTAAACAATGCAGCGGACAGATAGGCAGTTATATTACAGTCGGATGGTCTGTGACTTTTGCAGACAGTCAGCTACAACCTTGGCTTACGCTGTGGAATGGGAGACACACAAATGGTTGGAACTTGCTCTTTAACATCACATTAGAGATGGCCCCGCTACAGAGACACAGTTTTTCCTCAGCAGAGAATGATAATAGTGTGTCATCTCCACTGCCAGGCAGCATGAATTGGCCATCATCCTCTGCAGGGGCAAGTGGTGGATCTTAGAGAGGAGCACAGGGCAGAGTCAGAAGAGCCTGGTCACATTCTGTCTCACTGCTGTCAAAGCAAAGCTCCATGTGAGGAGAATGCTGGAAAATAGGCCTATTACTGCCAACAAGCACACTCCTACTGTTAGTGGATGCAGGCAGCGGCATGCTCAGTGTCGAGGCACACAGTGCACCACTGGTGTTGGTCTGCCATGCCAATCAGTCCAGGGCACAAAGAGGAGAGTCTGTGTCGAGAGACAAAGTTATCCTTGACTGCTGAATTGTCTCTCTGGAGTTCGGTGATGTTATGGCTAGTCCTAAAGGAAAGTGTATGCAGAATGGGGTCAGAGCAGCCATTTTCTGCCTCGAAGGGCTGTTAACAGGCTCATCATTGATTGGCTGACCATGACTGTACAAATTTCTGTTAATTTTTCCTGTGGTCAGGTTTGTCATGAGGTGGTTAGAAGGTCCAGTTAATGGGGTGCATCTCTGTGACATTCAAGCAACAATTATTGTGCAAACAACGCCATTCCATTGTTTTAATGGAAAGCCGAGTTACAACCTCGGGGGAATGGCATTTGAAGGATGTGGGTAGTCTAATGAAAGATGTTGCATCATGGGACTGTAGGAGCAAGTGTTCTTGGAGCTTGATCCATATTATGGTCTAAAAGTCAAGAGATCTCACCATCTTCTTCAGTTTCTTTTTTAAGTCACACCAGCCGACTGTTGGTCAGTCCACCACTTTGGTCAGGACTGATATCTATATATGATATAAAACTATTGAATGGATTGCCATGAAATGTATTGAAACCATTCATGGTCCCTAGAACATGAAGTTTACTGATTTTGGTGATCCTCTGACTTTTCCTGTGGTGCCACCATTAAGTTGACATGTTTGATTCTTAGTGAAATATATCAACAACTATTGGATGGATTGGCATGGAATTTGCACACATTCATGTCCCCCTCAGGATTCCTGGTAAACTAGTGACATTCCCATTAGCCTCAGTTGTACTTTAATGCTAATTAGAATGTTAACATGCTAACACATTAATCAAGATGGTGAACATGGTAAACAATATATCTGCTTAACATCAGCGTGTTATCAATGTCAGTACGTTAGCATGCTCACATTAGCATTCAGCTCAAAGCCTCGCAGAGCCTCTAGCATAGCTGAGGACTCTCGTAACTCTGTGTCTCGCAAGTCCCCCAACTTGTACAATACTAGAGCACCATTCAAGATTTGTATTAATCAAATAATTCACTATGCAAGTGTCACATTATATGTGATTGCTGCATGCACATTAACTTCTGCATTAAATGACTGATAACACTGTATGTATGACTAAATATATTATATGTGTAAATCCCCATATCATACCTGCCAACACTCCTGTTTTTCCCACGTTTCTCCTGTATTTCAAGGCCATCTCCCGGAGCCCTCCCATTTTGTTGTTTCTCCTGGGAATTTGCATGGCCGTCAGACTTTATTATGAAACCACTGATCCAACTTGTGGATGTTTGTTGCCAGATCATCTATGAAACACATCTACACGCACAACCCACACACTAAATACAATTTCAACCCATCTGTCACTGAAACCTGGCAACCCACACTCTGATTCAAGGGGCATGTGCTTAGCTGCTCTCTCTCCGCAGGTAGACGCACTGGCTAAGTTACGTTAGCTCTTGTCAAAAATGTCAAGGCAAGATAGTATCCCCCCTAAATGTTGGCAGGTATTTCATACAGTTCCTCCATTAACCACACCAACTGTAACAAGTGAACGAATAGGTCTAAGCTGTTCAAGTTGATCTTGAACTGTTTGTTCTGGAGATTGGACACCCCCAGAGCAGTTGATTTCCAATACCACGGACATTGCCTTGACCAACAGTCTGGGAAGGAATTATTTCCGGATGCTCCAAGCACGCTACCGGGCAGGAGGAGAGTGAGATTAGAAGCCCTCTCCCAGCCTGAAGAAATACAATAGGTTAAACCACCTGCTGGCCTGAGGAGCTTTTTTTCAACTGGGTTTGCAATCTTCCTTTCTTGGTGTCGTAAGGCCAGAGACATACTAAATGTTATTGTTCCTCCTTTCTTTTGTCATTTGCCTTTTGTGCTGAATGTTTCAAAGAGACCATTAATCACACCCACCCACAACACAACACAGTCTGTCTGGTTCCCTCATTCACTCATTATTTCATTTTTCAGCTCTTTCTTACATTCTCTTTTTGTCTTGCTCTTCCTCATTTAGACCCCCCCCCCTCTCTCTCTCTGTCTCGGCTCCGTCAGCTCTGTCTTTCTGTCTAACCTCTGTGCATGTTTCACAACAGCCGAGAACCGTGTCTGCTCCCCCTGCCTGCTACTTCCAATGTTTGTCTGTAGTATTAGGGGTTTGTTGCCTCATTGGATAGAATTAATTGATTAATACTTTTATCCAATTAGTGCTCCCTCATGCAATTAATCAGCTGGCTGATGTTGGGGCCGCTCCATCAGACGGACGAAAGGCAAACAGATGCTTTGGTTCTGGTGTGTGACGAACAATGACCTCTCTCTCTTGCTTCCCTCACTCTCTCTCTCTCCTTTCTATTTTCCACACACCTGGTTTCCTGTCCTCTTTTCACTGTTCTGCCATCACTCCCCGGCTCGCAACACATTGTTAGAATGCTTGCTGAACACAAGAATGGCTGGTGGAAAACAGTTTCTTCCCAATCCAATCCTAACAAAACCAACACATTATGGGTTTTATGGCTCAGAACACACAGAGGTAAAAGAAAGGCAGGATGACCAGGAAGGTGGTGTAAGCGGAATTTAGATTGTCTTTATTTTATTTTTTGTTGACAAATTGGAACACACTCAGTAGTATTCATGCTATAGGGAATAAACAAAAAATGAGAGAACATACAATATTTGTACTGTACAATTTAAAAAAAAAAAAGCTAAAAAAAAGTCAATGTTGAAAAAATTATGTTATAATGTCTATACACTGACTTTGATGCTCAGAAGGACCTTTAAAAGTGGAAAACATTTCCAGATTCAGCCCAAATTGCAATTATGATAACAGCAATTTTCTTTTCTGTCTTACAGGTTTGTCCTATTCCTGCCTTCACTGACGTCATGATGGCCAAAGAAATACACTAGGACCTTTGAAGAATGATATTTCCAAACCAGCGGACTGTTCTGGAGGAAAAAGCCATTGAAGATCAAACACAATAACCACCAGTAAAATCAGTTGGCCTTTTCTCAGTTCAAGGATTCTGCTTCAGGAGGCAAAAATAGTTATGACTTTTCAAGGAAGTGGACTACAGAAGAGCTTTCTTTGCAAAAAAAGTTTAGTAGAGTAATCTTTGGACAACTGTTAAACCACATGAAACACGCATCAACCATTGGAAGTGACATGGCTAGAAGTGAAATTGGAAGCACTGCAATCAGTAAAAACGACAAAGTCAAGACTGGATGGAAACCATCACTCTTCAAGGCGTGTTCCTCAATGTCACTGTATCCCTGTTTCCCCTTACTTTCCCCACCGATCATTGAGCCAGTCTAGTAACATCTGTTGTTGTTTTTTATTTATTGTTTTACATTTAAGCTTGAAAGACATTTTCCAAAGTCTGTTTGTTTCACTACCTTAGGTCATACTTGAAAAAAAAATATTCGAGTCTCTACAAAGTGGGGCAGATACTATAAAATAATCAGAATCACCGACCGTGTTACAATACAAACAGCTACTCTGCAGGTGGTAGGACTCCAATATGCTCCATGACCTGCTCTGTATTCAGCAGATAACTTCAGATTTATTTGTGATCCCATGGATTAACTTTCAAGTTCTCACAAAAAGACCTTTTAAGTTTTCCCTGGTGGAGTTTTATTTGGTCTAAAACTACAACCAAAAAACGCTTCCTGTCTGCATGCATCTTTTATATTACATGTAGACCCAGGTCGGATTGTCTTCTTTTTTTTTTTCTTTTCCTTTTTTTTTTTATCAAAATGGCTCCTTCTTGGACATCAGGAGCTTGGACACTATTGGCAGCATTGGGGCTTCTAAACTGCTGTAGCTTTGGCTGGTGTGAGGCCTCAAGGACTAGTGGTTCGACCTCAGGAGGGAGTAGACAGGAGGAAGGACCCTCGTCACTTGAACGAGTTAAGAGAGGATGGGTGTGGAACCAGTTTTTTGTGGTGGAGGAGTACACGGGCACAGAGCCGCTATACGTAGGAAAGGTAAGACATCTAATTTTATGATGTAAATATCTTAAAGAGACAGTTCACCCAAAAATGAAAAATACATATTTTGTTGTCTTTTTACCCACAGACTGTATGACCAATAATCGAACGACATTACCGCCCCATTTTTGGACCGTTTGAGTTTTGCCTTTGAGAACGCAAACGGACCAGTTTGAAAATTGATACAATATATCATGCTCACATTGGTTAGATTCAGGACCTTTAGGTGTGAACCCACCCTAACATTAAAAAGACACATTTTCACGTTGTAGTAAAATTAGTGCAGATGTTTGAATGCTTTTCTCATTGGGATGAATGTATTATTAGTAAGAGCCTTGCCCATCTCATCACCTCCATATAGCAGCAGATTCTGTTCATTTATGTGATCACATAAACTGATAGCTCCCCATAAAAATCCCAATAACAGGTTTACATAACAGAGGAATTCGAGCTTGGCTTAAAAAAAAAACGTAATTTGACAGAGCTCAAAATTATTCACACTGTAGAATACTGTATAGCAATTTTGAGCAAATACAGAATTTAGCTTATTTTCCTTGTGTCCAGTATTGGAAGACTTGAGACAATATCAGGAATATATCAGCACTGTCTGGCCTTATTGTGCAGCACATCTATAACCAGCTGTATCATTACTGTTTGGAACATTCCATTAATCTAACAAATTAGCACACAAATCCACCTTAATCACAATAATTGCATTTTGACGTGGAAAATATGTTAAAGTGAAAGAAGCTCAACATACATTACAATCATTAACTTTTAAAGGTCTAATCATGCACCACCCTTAACAATAACCACAAGGTGCTCAGTGCATTTGCATTGTAGAAATACAGGTAGAAATTGTCCAAAGTTATTGCCAAAATTGCACTGACTGCATAACCTCATGATCTGTATAAACACAACTCCACCGACCTCAGCAGTAAAGGTTCATTTAGAGCCATTGAATTAATAAAGAGAAACTAGCATAAGAAGTAACTTAATGTTATTCAACAATAATTGAATTGTTGTTAATTTTAGACCTTGAGGTCAAGACCATGCCATCATGCGTTTAAGAACAAGAACAAGAAAAGATATAAATTAAGTCCCAGTGGTTTTCTGCAACGAACTAGCTCTGAAAGGTGCTCTATCACCAGTAAACAAGCAGAAAGACTTTGCAAAGGCATTAACCATTAAAGACTTAAAGCACTGAACACACTGTTTGGACATTCTTTGGTATTAGCACTTCTTGTGAGCCTTAATTAAACCGTTATCATATCATCGATGGTCTTTTACAATGCAATAGCCATTACATATGGAAAAAACTGGCAGCCGGCCTGAATCACAAAAGTTCTAATCATAAAAATAACACATAGTTTAGCTGATTTACCAATGACTGAAGTCATCCACTATCCAATTAAAACACACAGTAATTCTGTTACTTTTGTACTGTTTAATTCAAATAAAGAGAACAAACTTTTCTTAGAGCCCAGGAACCATTTTAACCCATAGGCACAGAAAGTCTCTGGTCTGGTAAAAGTTTTTTCTGATCGCCCAGGAACTATCAGGCGGTTTTTATTCACACAGTAAGCAACGACAGACTGAACGAGACAAATGGTAAATGGACTGTACTTGTATAGCACTTTTCTAGTCTCCTGACTATTCAAAGCACTTTCACACTACCTATCACATTCACACACTGATGGCTGCAGCTAACTGCCCATCAAACTAATCTAACCATTCACACACACCTTGGGAGCAATTTGGGCTTCCATGGCTTAGGACATTTCGACACGTGGGCTGGCGGTAGCCTGAATCGAACTGCCGACCTTCCGATTGGTGGATGACCCACTCTGCCAGAAAGCCACAGCAGCTGACAAACAAAGCCCATTAACACTCAGGAGATCATAGCCATGTTGGAGGCAGGTCCTCTGGAGTTTTTAGTCTCCTTTTCCACCTCTATGTGAAAATTGCGTCTCAAACAAAATTGTTGTTTTTTAATCCGTTACCAGATTTATGCACAGTGGCTGCCCACTGCTCCTAATACTTAGGAAGGGTTAAATGCAGAGATCAAATTTCACTACACGTTGTACTGTGTATGCGACAATGTAGAAAATAATTCTTATAATAATAATTCTAGCTCTTGAGGCGCCATAGTTCCTGGAACTATTTGGTCGAGGCGGATTTACGGCAACATTACTCAGAAATATGATTATTGAATGATATTTTTCTAATGTAATTATAGATAATGAGTATATTTCAAATCAAATCTGTTTGCTGTCATCTCCGTGCCATGTGTACATTTGGGAATATTTCTGCCTTCTTTTTTCCCTTTCTCTTCTCATTCACATTCCATTCATCAGCTGTTTTCTCAAGTGAGTTGATAAGAGTGGACAGCATGTACGATTCAATTGCGTTATATAGGACGTGATATGAAAAGACAGAATATTAATGCAGACAGCATGAGACTGAGTCACACACATCAATCATGTGATCCCCTTGTTTCAAATCATTTAGACATGGCAATTGACCAGCTAATATTGCATCTGCATATATTGATCTCTCTATTCTTACAAATGAATGGAGATGTTCTCCGCAGCAGGGCCTGGTGTTACAGAATAATTATCCTTGGGCCATTATGTGTCTGCCATTGTGATCGTGCTGCATTCCTGCTGGCAAGACCAAAAACAAGCAATACTGTCTGTCTGCTGGGGGACAGAGAGATAGAAGAGAGAAATTGAGCGATACACAAGGAAAGGAACGAAGCAAGAAAGAAGGCTGCAAAGGGAGACTGGGAAAGAAGATACACTGACTTGTGATTCATTACAGAACAGGGTGCCAGAGAAGGCAGTGAACTGATATAAAAGAGCTGAGGGAGCTTGAGGGAGTGACACAGCAGGAGGCGAAGAGAGATGATTTTATTAATAAAATTATCTAAAGTTTTTGCACTTCATGTGACGGGCACCGGCCAGTGCTATCAGTGCTATTAATGGTGTGTGTGAGTGTGGATGTGAATTTCTGTTCCGTCTGTGTGTAACTTGCTCTCACACACTCACACAAAAATGGACTCTACTGCTCAAATTAAAGTGTTGATACCAAAAATCCAGCAGAGGATTAAAGCCAAGGAGTGCCTCTCTGTACTGGATAATTACAACAAGCTTGCTTTATCATATTACTTTACCCCAACTCAGCAAACGTGCCAAGCTTGCTCTGTCTCATACTGTGGCTGCTACTACTCTGCTAATTAAATCAGATTTACCAATAAAATCGTCACTCACATGACATTAAACTGGTACTTTAGTTAGTACATTTAGGTACTAAATCCTTTTGGACTTTACAAATATTTTTTTTTCTTGCCAACACATTTTAAAAGATTTGCTGTAATGAGAGGAAATGTACTTTTGTAAGAGACAGAGTTGCTGTTGAGCCCAGATAATACTAAATGGCTGTTGTTGAAATGAGTAAAATAGGCAAAAATGACACATTCTTTTTCTCCTCTGTCATGTTTCTTTCTCCTCTATTTTGACAAAAGCTGTCAGAAATAAATCCATTATGAGGGTGCGTGTGTGTGTGTGTGCGAGTGAGAGAGATAGAGAACGAGAGTTGGACTATAAGTGTATGCAGTAGGCAATATGAGGGGGGATGCCATCCCCCTTGTTCGCAAAATGACCAAAATCCTTCCCTGTTGTAAACCTGCTCTAATGATGCTCTGTGCTTTGTCTCGTAGTGGCGCTTCACATTGGTGCCAAGCAGGGGAAAAAGAAAGTGCTACAGGAGCATAACAGAGCACGGGTCAGAAATTAACAGAGCTTGGAGCAAAAGTGCCCTTGAATGCTTTTAAACCTCTTTTTTTTTTTGCTGTTCTCACTTGTTATTTATTCTCTTTTGACAAAATGATTCAATAATTATGCATTAGTTCCGAATTTAGTAAATGCCCCTAAAAATCTGTTCAAGGGGCAAAAAAAAAATCCCCCCTAGTTAAAATTAACAAGTCGCTTACTGTGTGTAGCATGTGCAAATGCGATTATATTTCTGCAATAAAAAGTATAGTTCAAGGGTTTTGTGTACAGTTTCACTGTGTTTTTGTATCCTTCCATTTTTTTTTGTATGGTTGTATCTGGCATGGCTTGTCTCAGCATGAACAGTGAAAAAAGTGCTTGTACAGTCCATGTCCAATGTGCCTTTAAACTCTCTAAATTCAACTTGAAGCCAAATGAAACAGATGGCCTCTTTGTTTTTTGTTCACCAAAAGGTCTACATCCTTCTGAAGAATATCAGTTTGATTTATGGCAAATCGTATTCTGTTGTTCTGGTTTGGCCATAGTAATTATGACAGGAGCAGTATAAAGAGCAAGATATTTTCACCCAAGAGGGTGAGGTTTGTGTCCAGTGTGAAACCAAAAGTCAACGTGGACTTATTTAAAGTTTTAAGTTACATACCATTGCATATGTTTGTTGCCTAAACCTAGCCAAACTGGGGTGCGGATAGCTCAGCTGGTAGAGCACGTGCCCCATGTACAAGGCTGACTACTTACCGCAGTGGCCCAGGATTGAGTCTAACTCATGGCCATTTGCTGCGAGTCATCACCCATCTCCTACATTTCTCATCTTTCTTCAGCTGTCCCTATTGAATAATGGCAAAAACTCAGAAAAATAAATAATAATAATTAAAAAAAAACAACCTAGCCAAACTGCGAGTTTTTCCCAACATTAACCAAGTGTTTTACATCACATAACTTACTTACATACTAAAGGTCCGGTACGCATGTCACTGGTACTTTCCAAAAGTCTTTTGGGAGTCATTGGCAATCGCCCTATTCTGTCTTTTAGGTATGAGGACGTGCTGCAGCAAGTATAGCCTAATCCTCAAATTAACATTACTTTTCTATTTGCTGTTTTGTTTCCTTCACTGCGAGTCAAAACAGCAGATTGTTAGAAGAAATAAATAAAAGAGGAGTTAAATAGGAGAAAAGCGTTGGAAGTTTTCATCTGTTTCATATTTCTCTGATTCAATACAGTGTTCCTTCTGTGCCACATGATTCCGCAGTAGTCTTGGGTGGCATAATTTGAATGCCGTGTGTGAGTTTATGAGTGAGATGAAGAAGGGTTTGCCCATAGACGCGGTCAATCAGACAACAGAAAATTGCATGCACTATGCCTGTTGAAGCAATTCTTCTCATCATAATGATCCAAGCTATAATTAGTCAAATCTAGGTCCAATTGTAACATCACAAGGCTGTCATCAGCGTGGAACAAAACTGTTTAAGATTGGAGGAATGGAAAAAACAGAAACTGTGGTGCTGGCATTTTATTGAACCACTTGGAAGACTAGAAAGCCTTTTGTTTACGTCGCTTTGTCATCTTTTGAAACTCTTTTTAAATAGAGTTATTACCATGTTATGTTGCTCTTTTCTCTCCTATCTCTTTATTTCCTTCCTCTTTCTTCTGTCTTGACGTCTTTAGGTCTGCCTCCCATCAAGCCCCAACCCAGCACCATCGCCCCCTCATTTTGATTTCTCTTCTCCCTCTGACTTTCTTCTCTTTCTTTTTCCCCTCTGCTATGCTGCCATTACCTCTCCCCTCAATTCTCTGGCTCTATCTCCCATGGTCTGTACCCTTCCTTCCCCATAGCTGGCTCCACCTAGGCTGTCTCTGATACAGTCACCTTGTTAACACTTTGAAGCTGTTAAGATCAGAGAGCTTGACAAGCTGCAGTGAAATGTGGCAGGCCTACTCCTGATTACACAGACTTAAATATAAGACAGCCAATTTGCTCCCACTTTGAAACCCTCAATAAACCAAGGATTCAGTGCAGCTCACGTTCTGTTATCTCCACTGGAAATGTAAAATCGTGCTCCCCAATCGTCTTGCTATTCTATTCTATTTTTTTCTTCTATCATATGATGTTGGTTATATATAGTACATTTACTTGTGCTTATAGAGCCCTGTAAACATTTTAAATTCAAATTCATGAGCTTTTCATAAGACTTGCAGGACTGGCAGGTGTTTTAAGTTTCTAAAAGTCATGTCTTTCAAATAGCAAATTATCACTAACCACTCTGTCATACATTTATTTATTCTGAGTTTGCTTTAACGTACTTTTAGTGTACAAAAGAGCTGACTACCAAATAAGAAGGTACATTTTCATCACTGCATGTGAGTCATATGTCATCCCCTTCAGCAGGTTAGCCGACAGGGACAGCTAGACACTTTGTTATGACCCAAAGGTGAACCTGACAGGGCATCAACAACCTCACTCTTCCCTGAGTCACCACACAGCCTTCCACTGTAAACCCTAAGGCATTGCTAACTACTACTTGCATCAAGTTTAACTGAAATCCAGACAATGAATCATAAAAACTGCTACGCTAGAGTGACAAATACATATCTTTAGTAAGTGAATTGTTGTATCAAGCTTATCTATAATATGTTACAACTATAATACCATATGTATGTTGAGAGAGTTATTGGTCGCCATAATCATTCTTTCCATACTGGCCGTAAAGTAATCTCTTTGTAGTAAGAAAATCCATGTTCTCGTTCTGTGCAAAAAATGCTTGTGAAGTTTTAAGTTAGCAAAAAATTGTTTACATTTTAGCAAATTGGAACCATTAAAAGTATGCTGATTTAGCTATTGGCGGTTCCTGTTTCATTTTATGTAAGTCACATTCATATAAAAATATGTGTATCGTGTGTGTTCAGATTTGACTTAGTTATGACTCCGAGGTGTATGAATTTTTACAGAAGTCGTGGCAGTCATGCACCAAGGCTTTTTAAGTTGCCTCCATGAGCTGTGTCACACGCTGCGCTGCGGCTCAAGCTGCTGGCCAAATCAATGGCCAAATGACAATAACTTACATCACATTGTTTAGAACCCCAGAATTCACCTGTCCCTTTGACCTCACACAATATCTTTATCTCACATCTCTCCCTCCACTGTACTGTATTACCACCATCATATTACTGTATTCATCTAATGACACAGCTCCACTATTTAAAAGACAAAAGAGCTCAGAAGATTTGGCCAATGAAGCAGGTATGATTCTTGCCCAGCAGTAGTGGAGAGTTTTTTTTCCATCCATCTTCTTCTCATGAACATTTGGTTAGGGCACTCCTGGTTATTTTTTGCTAAGCGAGTGACGTCCTGGCTCTGACCTTTAGTTTGCAGAGAACAACTTAGCTAAGCGCAGTGTGTGTGTTTTTAAAGCTGCCAACTTGAATCATTCCAGTGAGGATAGACTGACAGACGGATGGGTATATCGAGCCTGAGGGGGGAGAAATTGCATCATCCCAGCAGAATGATGAACTCACTATGTATGTATGTATGTATGTGTGTGTGTGTGTGTGTGTGTGTGTGTGTGTGTGTGTGTGTAGGTTTGTGCGTGTGTGTTTGTGTTTATGTGTGCAAGAACGCACTGTAGGTAGGTGTGTGTGGCTGGGTGCGCACATGTACAATATGTAGAAACTTTGCATGCGTGGTCCCAGCATTTTGCAATTGAATTAACACACGGTGACAACATTTCACACACATTTGAATTTAGAAATACAGAGAGAGGGTAAGAGAGAGTGTCTGGGGGAAACATATCCAGTGGTGCATGACTATGCACACTTTTATTGGATAATTCTCACAGTTTGAACCAATGAAACTTCTTTTATTATAACTGAAATATTGATACCACCAAAGTATCCGGCAGTATATTTTCTCTGACTGTTCATGTATTTGTCTTCAGGATGATTCAGAATGGTGAGAAAAGGCAAAAACAGATAGGTAAAAAGGGAGGGGAAAATGGATGAGAAAAGCAATATCAAGGCACTGACTTGCATTATTCTGCGGTTTTACGACAAATACTTAATGAAAACCCCCGCGAGGGTGATAGAAGCCTGTATTTAATTAAGCCTTTATAAAATATTAACCAGGGAGGCCAGGGCGATTTCCCCTCTCCCCTGGTCTGCTCAGTAGATTGAACCACAGTTACACTGCATAGACAGCTCTGAATTATAATTTCAGATAGAAGGTGAGAGAGTGAGAAAGAGAGGAAGAGCCCAGGTCTAGTCCTCACTAAAGAGCCAAAGGGGAGGTTGGGATGTGGGACCGATGCTGCTCCTATTGCTGCCTCTGGAATGTCTTCTAATTACATTACGGGGGAACTATAGCTCTGATTTATAAGGGCTCTTTTAAGTTCACTTTTCAGCCCCTCCACCTCCATGTCTCTACCTTTTTAACAATCTTTGAAATGACTTTGATCTCCTAGTTTGGGCGTCACATCCTGTGAAGGGCACAATGTGCAGAAAAGGTGTAAATCATCACTAGAACTGTGGTGTCTTTTTTTCATGACGATGATGGCAAGTCTGTGGGGAGCTCTGAGAAGGCCTTAAACTGCAATTGCTACTGGGGAATAAGATAAGGGGATGGATGGAAGAAATGTACTAATTTCTCTTGGTCACGGATGATGGCCAAATGTCATTTTCTGACAACTATCAATTACACAAACCATCAGTATTCACAGCGGCTAAAACTAAATAGAAAATCCCATGGAAAATGTGTGACATAATAATCTCAACTCAGAGGTCCACATAATAGTTTTTCTGCACTTTCAAACGCATGCAACAGTCCAGTGAAAGAAGCTGGTTCAGTTGTGATCACGTGATCTAAGTGGCAGAATGTCGGTCATGGGAAAACAAGTGGTTATATATTACAGTTTTTTTACGATTGCTTACACACTAAAATTAAAGCACATTGTCAGCTTCACACTATTTGCAATACATTACACACACTTGTATACATCAGACACAGAAGTATATCATGATGTCACTTCCTTGCAATTCCAAAGCACTGACTGTGAAATTACCACACCTATGAGCCAATCTGTTACATTTTCTTTTTAATTGCTTAAGCACAATTTTGAAAACAGTGCCCGGTTTGTCAAAACACTACACATAATTAACACAACCCTACACCAAAGTAGCACAACACTTCAGATCATTTGCAAAATGGAACACTTTTGTCAAAAATATAAACAACTTTATCAAACACATTTCATATGACCTCAATCTTTTTGAAGCAGTTACACACTGCTGTTGCTAGCCTTAAACACTTAGCAAGTCTAATTCTCAGTGATTAGAGTACTGTAAATGAAGTACACGGAGAAAGTGCAACTATACAATAGTTCACCAAACATTACAAGACCAATGCTGCAGACAAAGGAAAATATAATTGATTTCTCTCCAAATACCCAAATCAGTCAACATGGAGAATAACAACAAAACATGTCCCAGTTGTTATACTACTACATTAGTGTGCATAACACTGTTAGCTCAGCAAACAACAGACAAAAGTAAAACACTGTATCCAGTACAGGTTAAAATTACAGTAAATTACAAAAACAACAAACATAAAAAATAATCTGTACCGAAACTGACAATATTTCACAGAAAATACTACAGTAAACATATTATACATTATCTCTTCACCTAGCTGGATCTGGCGAGAGAATTTTATCAACATCATAAGCAATATCCTCATTTAGCAAGACAACACGGGAAGAACCGTCTTGAATGTCAAATCCATCCTTGCCCACCTGCTGCATTTTTATAGTGCTTAAACCTGATTGGTGTGTCTACAATTTAGCAATCATGTGTTTGTGCACCTGATGGCTGTGTTCAGATTGGCTCATAGGTGTGGTAATTTGACAGTCAGTGCTTTGGAATTGCAAGGAAGTGACATCATGATATACTTCTCTGTCTGATGTATGTGAGTGTGTTTAGTGTTTTGCTCCTTGAGTGTAAGGTTTTGCTAATTGTGGGAAAAGTTTAATTTTAGCGTGTAAACAATCGTAAAAAACTGTAAATGTCTGCCAACACAAATGTAATTATGTTGTTCTTTTCTGTACACATGGCATCTATTGCATGTCTGTCTGTACTGGGAGAGGGGCATTCTTCCATTTTTTTTCTCCATTTAGTTTTTTACTGGAGTTTTTCCTTTTCCGAGGTTCTAAGGATAGAGGGTATCGTATTATTACAGGCTGTAAAGCCCCCTGAGACCAATTTGTGATTTGTGATGTTGGGTTATATAAATAAAACTGACTTGACTTGACTGGACTTGACCCGAGTCCTCCATTTGTTGATACAACGAAAGCATTTTGGTTAGGGAGAGATCTTGGTTTTGTTGACATTGTTTATGTAAAGGAACTCTCTCTAACCCTTACCAAGTCTTATGAGTGAAATCAAATCATGCTTTAGAGCAGATATTGTAGTGCAAGAGCAGATATTATGAGCAAAACAAATGAAATACATTGTTAGTGAACAATTGTCAGTATCAACAATTCCTCATTATGATTCCTCACGTAATCTGGGTGGAATCAATGAGCAAAATGTATTTGCCATTGCAAATTAGGAGTAAGGGTTACCATGGTGTTTCACTGAAATAGAATAAAATGAACTCTATGCAGAGGTGCCTCCTTGAACTCAATGTCCTCATGTTTATTTTGTATCAATTTACAGATCCATACAGACTCTGACGAAGGTGAGGGCAACATCAAGTACACTATCTCTGGAGAGGGGGCGGGCTCCATCTTCATCATTGATGAGCTAACAGGAGACATCCATGCGACAGAGAGACTGGACCGAGAAGAGAAGGCCTTTTACACACTTAGGGCTCAGGCCCGGGACCGGCTCTCCAACGACCCCCTGGAACCAGAGTCAGAGTTTGTCATCAAGGTCCAGGACATCAACGACAGTGAGCCCAAGTTCTTGGAGGGTCCATACATCGGCAGTGTGGCAGAGTTGTCACCCATAGGTAAGGCGAGAAACATTTTTTGCAGTCAGACAAGGACCATCTGGATAGCTGTTTAAAGCTTTGAGCTCTGGATGGCCTGAAGGTGCACATACTGTACAGGATTACCAGTTATATTACATCTATTTCCATGATGCATAAGTAGCGCAGGGGGGGCTAGAAACTGCCAAGATGAGCAATATGCTAAAATTCTCCATCATTGTGGAGATGGAAATAGGAAAAAGCAGACAGGACATGTTAGATGAAAATAGATGTGGAGTCAGTGAATTCAATGTAGATGAGAAGTACGTTGAATGGTGTTATGGACATTTGAGGAGGACCCCCACATGGACTGTGGCAGAGCTATGACCTGAAGTTTGGAATGAGATGGAAAATGAAGGAGACGGTGCAGGCATATAAAGAAAGGCGAGATGAATTCCATTACTCCTGTTCTGACACGCTGTAATGAGGCAAATGATAAAGGGGGAATAAGGGAAAAAGATGAGTAGAGAAGATGCTTCAGAAGACTAGATAATGGAGGCTTTTGACATTAAATCCACAATGCTTTTAATCTTGGCAATGTTTTTATTTTGAGCAACAGTATTTGTGGCACCCCATGGCTGCTTAAAATTCTCAGTGAAATGGAAAAGACAGGTGAATGAGGGTGTCAGGGTCTTCATTAGCATGGTATTAATGTCAAAAACACAGCTGATGTGTAATAAACAAAATTATGTTTGGCTGCCAAGCGATATCACAATTCCATGCTCAGAATGTTGTGCGTGAGACTGGTATGTGCATGTGTGTTTGTGCATATGCAGAGGTGGGGGCGCTTCTTGTTTGAGTGACTCCAGGAGCGGTGCAAAATGGAATGGCTCTTCCCTGTTCAAGTCTGATTGGAATTAATTCCTGCTTCCTCAGCATGATCCAAACCATGGGCATTTCTGCCTACAGTGCTCTCTAAAACTGAATGGAGTGTGTGTGCATGTGTGTATGCCTGAGTGAGAGAGAAAGAGGCAGACAGAGAGAGCCAGGGACAGAGCAATTGAAAGGTAGCAAAAAAGAGGAGCGAAGAAGAGAATTGAAAAAAATGCAGCAATATAGAAAAAGATGCAAAATATTGGGAGGCAAGAGAGCTATTATCTCCTCAAGAAAGAGATAAATGGATTCATAGAGGCTATGCTTAGTTAATGTTAGTTAATGTAATCTGAATGATCATGGCCTTTCCACTTTGGCTGCTCACCCTTGTTCGACCCTGTCGCACCTCAGTCAAATTACACACTAAGTAAGTGTGCAGTTCATGTGTTAAACATCATTGCGGAGCACTAGCCCTAATGAGGTAACAGCTACTGCTAAGTCAAGCGTTCTCCTCCCTGTTTCTTTTCTTTCCACTGTTCTCCTGTTGAACATAAGGCCAGCAGTATTTTCTTTGGCATGTCAGTGATAAGGTCACAAGCACAATGACAATAACTGAAGGGAGTGAAAAAAAAAAAAAGCTGTATGACTGCCACATGTCACTCACCAGCTCATGGGCTTTTGCTGCACATTGCCCTCCTACCGCATGTTTGAAGCATAGCTCAAGAAGGTGGAGAATATCACTTGTCTTTAAGTTTAATTTGTTATCAAAGGATATTCCTTGCCATATTCTATGTTTTTCGTATTGTCAACCAAACCAACAAGAATTGACCCTACCGAAGTACTGCCCTTGTAACCAAAGTATATTATTCCTCTTTGCTGTAAACCTGTATTGTTTCCACAAACTATAACAAACCCATCAGTAAGCCATGCAGTTACACTGGGTAACATGTTCCTTTATTACAATACATGGGCACTGAAGTTTATTTTGGGTTCATTCCACATATGCTGCCCTGCTACCATAAATACTCAATACAGCACCAAATGTGTATTAATCCATGGCTAAAAATAAAATAATCCCCAACAAATGTACTATTTAATCCTGTTTGAGTAACCGGGCTGTAGACAGAGAAGGTAAGTCACAAAGTACAGAGAGACTAATGCATTGTTGATGTTGTCTTTTCATTGGATTTATTGAGGAAACTATGGAAACACCAGCCTTATCCTTCAAAACAAAATGTTTTTCAAAATATTGAATATTTTGTTTGCTTAATATGTCCTTTTAGCTGTCTCACCACCATCCACAATTTGTTTTAATTTGTTCCAGCTGTAAGTTGCTCCTCAATTTCTTTTGTGGATTGCACTGTCCGATAATAGTGTCCATTAACATCACAAAAATTCATGAGATTTTATAAGCATGCTGAAATTTTCAATAGTATATACTATACTTGATTGTGTCACTTTTCCTTTGTGAATGCACTTTTTACTCAAAACCTGTTTAGATTCAGTACTTTTTATGTAATTTGGACACAGCTCCTGTGATCTGAAGCAGGGTTGCATTTTATGCGGTGATGGAGGGAGGTTGCAGGGATTAGCCACAGCAGTGATATGCTCACTGTTCTGTTTTACGGCCAACCATACAGCAAACTGCCTTGGAAAACGTGAGGCCATACTAGTAAGTAAATAGTAGTCAGCTGCCTGCGACATATACATTTTTACTTATCACTCCTGTCATGTCTCCCAGTTCACGTCTTTGTTACAGCTTTACAGCCTCGAACCACTGCCCCACCTCCCTCTTTTTGAAGAGGCTTCCTGTCCGTCTGTCTGTCTGCCTGCTCAGCATCTGCTACCAAAAATAATACTTGTGTACATAGTCTGTTTGTTTTTCAGGGTTGGTTAACTCGAAAAAGGAGAAGAGAGGGCAAATAAAATAGGAGTGGCAAAGATGATGATGAAGCGTGAGGGCCTGAGCTCTGTGTTGTCCTTTGGAAAATGTGCTGCTAATGAAATTGCAGTCTTAAATCAAATTTGCAGTGCATTGGTGATTGAATGTTGCTTTGAGAACCGTGCATGTCTTTATGTTGGGATAAAAGAGGGGACATGGATAGAGTCGCTCTGTAGAACGCTAGCTGTGTCCCCTGACTTGTGATGATTAAGACTGTGAAAAATTGATTTAATACAGTGTCTTGGTAGAGGACATCCTTGACTGAACACAACCAAAAAGAAACTAACTTGAAGATGTGGCTTGGGGACTACTTTTATTAATAATTACAGCCTGAATAAATATGTGTTCAATTTCTATATTATACAAAATCTGATTCAAAATCTGTAAAATGTAGTTTAGTTGGAGCAAACTGAGACAACAGTGTGGCTTAGAGGAAAAGAGCTTCACTGATAAATCACAGTTTGAGGGCTCACTTATCACCACCAACAGGAGGGTCTATTTTTAGCAGATTGGCATTTCAAAAAATTTGTTGACCAAGATTGGTTAAATGATTTAATTAATTTCATATCAGAACTGAACTGTCATAGTTTTAAAAGCTACTTCAACAGTGCAAAGTGATAGGAGTACACTAACTAGCAGGACAGTGTTCAGCACCACAGCAAGAAGGTTCTGGTTTCAAACATGTGCAAGGCCAACTGGGGCCTTTGGCAAATATTCTCTGGAGTTTAAATATTCTCCCAGTAGCCACTCTGTAATCGACTGGCCACCTGTTCATGGTGTTTCCCTGCATCACTCCCAGTGATGCATGACCAGGAGGTTGAGAAAATGAATCCATATGAGAAGATGCATGCATTTTACTGATATAGTGGTGCACTGGAACAATGAATCCTCCATCTGGCTTTTGTTTACCTACCTCCCTTTGGTGGTATTAAGCACTTGTGCTGCAGAAGCGTGAATTCTTCTACTATATCGCTATATGACACATGCACAAGGTTCATCAGTCTTGAACAGTTGTCTTTTAAAACTGAACTCAAACAACTGTAATTGCTCACCACAATTAACCTCTTACTGGAGTGCAGGGTTGATGCATTACACTTGCCTTTCTCAACATATTAAACCCCATTCTGAAAGCATGCTGCCCATTGTCACACATTTAAATATTCTTCAGTTTTATAGCAATGCAGGACCATAATATCCCACATAGTGTACATAAAACAAACTTAATTATGTTTTTTTCACTGCAACATATTAAAGATTCTCAGATGGCTCAAAGAGTGGGTTGGACTAAATATCTGACCTGTTCAAACTCAACAAGCTTTGGTATGACTGCATGCCCTTGTGCTGACTTTTTTTGTCTCAAACTATTCTATAGGTTAGCTGCAATGTAAAAGTTGTATGCATATGCACTGTATGAATATGTGTGCATACCTTTTATGTGGAAAGTAAACAGAACAGTGAATGCAAATTAAAATAATATAGTTTTAGTTGTCTTGTATTTGTAGTTTTAATTTATTACATGTTTAAGTGTGTTTTTTAGGCTTAAAGGAGATAAAGCTGTATTGTATTCTGAAATCAGAATCTGTGTATTATAGGTTTATTTGATTAAAGGTTCTCGCTAACAGTCTAACAGGTCGTCTTTCTCTTTATGGTTCATCATCCCCTGTATTTTATGAATAAAAAATGGACCCATCATTAATGTAAATTACCTGCGATGTTAAAAGCTAATGTTGCCTCATGTCCATTTGTGAGGTAATGTTAGAGATACAGAGAACACCCATCCTTCCATTATAAAATACCTCAAATTCATCTTTGGCAAAAAGCCCTGTGTAATCCTAAAAGTATCAATAACATTCACTGAGAATGTTAAAGTTACATAATGTCAACATACAAAGTGTTAGCATTGTGGTGGCTGAAAAGATGGGAAATACTGTGAAATTGTTATTTAAACCAATATGAATATTAGGCTATAGAATAACTCATAAATTACAAATTACTCATTTGATATAGCTCTGAGAGACCACTCATCTAGGCCAACCTCATGCACACACAGAGAGAGAGAAAGACCCAACTCACATGACAATATTCACAAGTTTTTATGAACAATTGTTATGATTCTTTTGATTTGTCGACTCTTACGGACCAAAGAAATGTAAATAATGGAGGAATGGGCACATATTCGACTTTATGTCCCCTTCGAAGCAATGAATTATACTTCGGTGCTCATGGTTTCTGTAAAATGCACTGAACGGCTGAATTGTGGAGAATCTAACCGATCTAACGATGCAACATGTCCTAATGACAAAAGTTTAAACATTTATATTTGTATGCATCCACGTAGGGCCTGAAATTTACTTTTTTGACCACCAGCCACTGTGGCAGGTGGAATTTAATTTTAAAATTCCACCTGCCACAATTGCTTTTTACCAGCCAGTTTCTTTTTATTGCCTCATAAAGGGGAAAAACAGGAATTGCACAAACATTGTTCTTTAAATTATAAGAATACACATTTAAGTGCTGTCATTTTATTAACTAAATCAATATAAGTAATAATAATTCTTAGAATATACATTTTTTTAAAATCTTTTTATTTATTGATTGCATATACTGACTGCTGCTAATTTGAGTCCACAAATAAAAGTGTTCTTCCCACCATCATGTTTAAAGTTTATGGTTATGATTTAAGTTTATGATTTCCGAACTTCCCAGTGGCAAACACAACATCAGAGGGCTCGTATTTCATATAATTCCAATAGCACGTGAAGGCAGCATTAGTCACGTAGACAGGTCCTGGCGGCTGTTAGTTACAGCAGGAACCGTTAAGCAGAGCTAAAATATTATTATTACTACCTGTAAAGTTACCGGGTACCGGATATTTTCTCGCTAGTTCCTAACTCCCACGCACACACATCTGTAAATGCACACACATCTGTACATGTTGAAATCCAATGAAATAGCGGACTTTGTTGAAAAAAATAAACAAATAAATAAATCACTCAATTCTCATTGGCTACCCGCCAGTGTGGCAGGTAGATTTACAGTGTTACCCGCCAATTGCGAAATTCACCCGCATTTGGCAAGTTGTCGGGTGTTGATTTCAGGCCCTGCGTCCACATCTTGTACAGCTGCGTTTTATGTCCTTGTCCCTAGCTAGGTAGTCCGTAATACACAAAAATTATTTGACAAATCTCGATATTCAATGTCCTGGACTTTGCCGCAAAGTACAAAAGTGCATGTGTTGAGCGATTTGTAGGCTATAACTTTAGTTTTTCTTGCTTGTAGATGCTAAATTATTGGATTTTTCCACAAGGTATACTAAGATCTCTGGCCACTGTAACTTTGGCAATTTATGTCAGGGTTCTGGGTTTGTTTTCTGTCAGTTCCGTCATGTCTTTTAGTTTTTCTTCCTGTCTGTGACTGCCCTTATTGTTTCCACCTGTGTCATTGTGTTCACCTGTGTATCGTTTTCTCCCCTACCTGACGGCATTTAATTTGTGATTTTCCTTTGTTCTTAGTTCGTTCGTCATCGTACCTGTGTTGGTTATGTCTCCCTGTTCGGTTTTTGATTTATGCCTGCCTGCTACCTGTAACCTGTTTGCCTCTTGTCTGCCACAAAGATGATAAATCTCCACTCATCATTCTGCCACCTCTGTCTGCGTTTGGGTCCTTTTCCCTGTTGCCAATTTGCCAAAACACGACAGTTAGTTGGATCCCTCACCCACAGACCCGGCAGTGAATACAGATCAGGAAACCTCACCCCATTGCTAATGGTTAGTGTATTAGTGTAGGACAACCAGTCTTCTGCTGGCAAACTAATAAAATAATTGGAGATGGCGTCAATAATAATCCATATTTCCACGTTGTGAATCTGACTTTAGCAGTAAGACTTGACACCAGTAATACCGAACCAGTTCGGCTCCACCCACAAAACACATCATCGATGTATACAAACACAAAATAGGTCTATAAGCATACATCATTGATCATCTAGATGAATTTTAATTACTAGTTCAGCTGTGGAAATTATTTGATGTATTAGTAGATACATCTTTTTACAACGCTATTCACAACACTACTTTGAAAACTGGAAGAACTGTGGTGCTGATTTGTATCAAGCTGCATGGCGGTGCATGGCATGGTGTTTTTCAAAGGACTGGAAGTTGCATTTTTTATTGATAAAACACTGGGGATTTTAAGGGGATGGTGGAGAATAGGTCATTTGATAGGTGAAATATGGCCTGACGGATGGTTTCTTGTAATGACAAGGAAAGGTTGTGCAGAAAGAGCAATGTTTCACCTGCATAAAGGTTAATTTTACGTTGTGTGCCGGCGTGGTGCAAACAACTTCTATATCTGTGTTATTTCTCTCAGTAAAAGCTAATGATAAATAGTGGACAAGGTGCTTGAAGAGAAACATGATTGTGGCTATATTCACATTGTCAAGGAATCTACGAAGAGTTCTGTTTTATTTAGAAAATAAATCCATAAAAACGCAGCGCTACAGTAGTCAAGGGATGTTTGTAGAAGTCAGGGGGAAACCATCATGTCCTGGTTTTGTGATAGTAGGCAAATTATGTTCCTATATTCCTGTATTATGTGGCTATATTTTTTTTTGTGTAAAACCGATATTTTTCTTTTGTCATTTATTTTAATTTCCCTTTTTTTTTTAGATTTGTACTGTTTAAAATTTTCAGATATGGGTCTGCTAATTTATATCATAATTTAGGTGAAGTTTGTTTCTTAGTTTATTCCTAGTTTTCTCCATTTCATTACTTCCACTAATGTTTTCTATCATTACTATTTAGTTTTTTATTCCAAATTAGTTTTTCCTTCCTTGTGTCTCTTTGTTTTGTTTATTATTATTTTTCCACGTAGTACAACTTTTCCAAGAGTAATATGGGGCTTGAATTGTTTCTTGTAGCAAAGCTTACAGATCTCTCAAGATTACAAACCCCACTTAAAATACAAAAACATATTTGTTTAATGATAAGAATTATGTATTGTGAGTGTCTTGTTACCTTAGAGACAGATGTAGAGGCACATTTTGTGGTTCAGTGTGTATATTTATTTAAAGAAATGTCATGGACATCCGTATTGAGGCACTATGATAAATAAGTGTGACTGTTGAATAAGTGGGAAAATATTATCCTATATTTTTGTTGCCTCAGGCAGTGTGTCTCATAGCACTAACAGATGTGATCATAACAGTTTGAGCTCTGAATTTACCTTTATGTATGGACAACAGCTTTTCCATACTAATATGTTGATACAAGTTAGCTAACATAGGATAACATGTTTGGCTAATGTTTAGGTTTTGGAAAGCCTCATCATTAATATTTGATTTGGATTCATTTCTGTTCCCTCTGCTTTTCCACAGCCATAATAATTGTTTAAATATTTATGTGGCTTTGAGCTGGGCCTCAAAAGTTTTAAATACCCAGAGGCTAAAGTAATGTCAAACTGATACGCTACCAGACAATATTACATAGCTGTATATGTTGGCATCTTCAACAGTTAAGCATTGCATAGACTGAGCTTTTAGACACAATATCTAGCACACATACTGCAGACATTATTGGCAGTGGCACCCCAAGCTAATGCTTATGCTCCACACACCCAGCTAATATTGAAGTAATAAAGACAGGCCATTTCCAATTTGAAATCGGTATCACACCGTGTTACAACAGGCACACAAAGACATCCCCCAATCTGTTTTTCAGCCCGTTTGCGAGCTGACTGACTAAGTAGCACAGTTTTTGGGTTCAAAACCATTAGGTCACTGAGGCAAACATCCTTTCCTAGCACTCAAAGGTTGGGTGGAAATGTGACTGGGAGGGGTAGCTCCTGATGGTGGAATCACAACAGGTGATTGATGTGGTTCCATTAGAGAGGACCTCAGGACCTCTGAGGGGCAGAGATGTGGCACGACATGACGTCTGCTCGGTACCCTCTAACCTTAGGTAACACTGACTGACAAGTCAGTGCACGGTGTCCAAAGAACAACAGGCAGGCAAATAGCAGTCTGATAACAGACATTAAGCTTACCACTATCCTCAGCTATTATCTACTAATGACACAAGCTGAGTTCAAAGTAGCATGACATCTTTGAACTGACATTTTAGAATCAGAATCAGAAATACTTTATTAATCCCCGAGGGGAGACTCTTTGCAACAGCAGCTCACTATCACGTCAGTGCACACAAGAATGGAAGTACTATAAGACGACCAGACGGAGCTACAGCAACAGGCAGCATGCACGGTGGCGCATGCGCACTAATCATTATCCTTTTCTCTATCAATGACACAGTCTAATGCCAGGTTGGAAAAAGGTATCAACCACCGTAAAGGCCAGTGAGAAGCAGAGAAACATTTTAAGACAATGTCCTGTACTTTTATCTGCTAAAGAAATGTCATCGTCTGAAGCTTCCTTGCATTTCTCCATACCTCAAGGCATGTCATCTCTGTAAATGCCACACCAACACCCTTGTGCATTTTTCAGGATTATTTTAATTATTAAGTATGTTGTAGCAGTCTTTGTACCAAATGGTAATTTCAATGGAAACTGTATTGATTTCAAGTCTCAAGCACATTTAGTTTGAAGATACCACAGTTCCTAACAAATATATATATATTTAATACTTTGCAGTAAAGACATCTAGTTGACAGGTGCTTCATAGAATACCTGAAGTGAGGTGTAGAGATTGACAAGACTGAAAGCCAAGAGAGCAGCAAAGGAGAAGCCTTTTGGAATGTACTTTTTAAGTGTCTCTGTGAAGGTCACTGCCCTATCTATCACTCTGTACAAAAGTATAACATTAATGCTAGACTTATACACAAAATACACAATTTAACTGGCATTTGAAGGGAGTTTGTGGTGACTAAGACATAGAATAGAATTAGGCAGAATACAGCAGTAAAAAGAAAGTCCTGTCAATAATGGTTTCAACTGACCTTTTGACTTTCCCCAGTATTGTTTTGGCAAGTGACCTGTACACACGCAGGAAATCATAGCTTAAAACTAAGAAATAAGAGGCCTTTGTATGAATAGCGATATAATGCAACAAAATAAACCATTGGTAACACTTTATATTAAAGTACACATATTCACCATTAACTAGTTGCTTATTAGCATTAGTAGCATATTGGCTTATTTTTAGTCATTATAAAGCACTTATTAATGTCTTATTCTGCATGGCCATATTCTACAACTACTAGGCCATTATCTAAGGGCTTTCCCTTAATAGCCTCCTAATTACTGCTTATGGATCGTAAGTAAGTAAGTAGTCGTACATGAATTACAATCTTAATATGCTTTGCTCAATATGGGCCTTATAAGGTGGTAGTACCACAAGAATAGTCATTCTCTACCATTTAGATAGGGGTACCTTTGTGGACAAGTCATTCAAAACAAGCAACGTCTTATTTCCTTTGATTTTCTATTCCTGTTCTTTTGACCTTTCTCTCTCTCTCTTACTTGCACTCACCCTCAGAATAGTCAGCATTAGATATACATTTCCCACTACTTTTGTATGTAATGTGAGAACTCCACAAGGGGATTAATGTAATTATCCCTCTTCCTGTTGCTGTGGTCCAGAGAGGTTGCCCAGGAGGCTGCAAATTGCTGCAGTCACCATTAGGACAGCCGGAGCCTGTCATGCTAACAGAAGATGAGACATTTGGAGCAGCAGGATCACAGGAGAGAGCAATACGACAAGGCAGGAGCAACTTACAATCAATATTCTCTGCCAACCACCTTTATGTATATGACCAGTAACATCCACCATTATGTGCTCAACCGCAGTGCTTGACATAATTGATTTTGGCTGATCGGTGTGTGTGGTCATGTGTATGGACCAGTATGCGTGTTAGGGAAGGGGGGAATGGAGAGAGAGAGAGAATGTGTGATTCAGTTTGTGAGGAGGCATGGAAGATGTGTACGACAACCGCAGAACGATAGATTTGTAATTGTGAAATTGATTAAGGCTCTCACTTTTCTGTTATTGAGAAGCATGGACAGTGCATGGCATTTTGACACAATACACTGTGTCTAAAACAGTAATGTTGATACCTGGCCTGCTGAAAGAGGGGGGGTATTCAAATCTATTAATTTATCTATAACTGTGGTTTGATACACTTAAAGGTTTTTTTTATTAAGTATTGGAAGGTTTCTGCATATAAATGTATCTGTACCTTGATGTTTGTTCTTCAGATTGAGAGTTGGCAACTTTTTGTCAATGTTTGTCTAGAGACAAATGCTTAAAAATTATGAGAGGTTACGATTTAACATTGACATGCCACACTGGTTCACAATGTTGTCTACAAAACAAATAATGATCAGATCTATTAAAAGACACAAGTTCAATGGCTAACAGAGATCCGATTTACAATCTCTTTGAGGAGAGATGAAAAATATCCCTCAATTCGTGTAGAGATCGCGAAGAGGATCAATGTAAGCAGGCTATTGGCTTTTATGACATGGCAGAATTTTCTCCCCTTTATACTTCATTCTCTCTCACCCTCCTTTTGCTCCTTCACTCTCTCCCCTCCTCTCTCTCATGGGGCATTTATGTGGATGAGAGAGGAATGAATCACAGTAGAAGTAGTGAAGAAATAACTTTTCATGTGAAAACACCTCAGCTTTTATAGCTTTACTAAATGATCCATAATGCGGGCGGGGAGCACTCAGTCCTGCAGATTAAGGCGGGTCGGAGTGGGAAAGAGGCTCAGTGCTGCAGCCGTTAGAGCCCTCCACTGAAGCTCGCACCAGTACGGCACCAGCTGAGACAGGCACAAATCTCTTTTACGAGGTTGCCTCTTAAATAGCTGTCAGTCTAGTGTCTCACACGTGGTGCACTCCTCTAGCTCCCCTCACAGTAATTGAACCATCTCTCCCAGAGTGCTGAAATGGTGTGGGAAGCCATTCCAACAGCCTGTGTTGATAATTAAACCAAACTCATGCATAAATCTAACTATATAGCCACCGTCACCCACCCTCCACCGAATCCTCCACGCCCCAAAAACAACCCTATTGCTTCCTCCATTTCACCACAGATGCGTTAGTTATCCTTCAAAGGCTATTGAACACTGCTGAAGTATCATCTGCAACACATACTGTATTACTATGTCATTATTTTGGAATGACAGTACTTGACATCCTTCATGTTCTTCCCAACATGACAATGTTACAGCATTGTCAGAAGTATCATGTGACTAATAAACAGAAAGGAATCATTTCTAAGATACCAGGAGGTTATTTATTTTACTTAATTAGCTGTTGACCTCATGTACCTGGTGGGATTTTTATCATATTGTAACAATAGAATTATAGAAATATTAACTACTAAATAGCAGTGGTAAATAATATTAAATAAACAGCTTCTATTCAATGGCAATTCTGTCCATGGCATTTTGCTGTGTTAGAGGATAACAAATCCATATCCTCATTATAGTTGCACAGCCATAAGATAGTGTAACCCTGTGTAGTCCACCATGTAGAGGCAAGTAACAGGGAGAAACATTGCTAAACAGTGTTGCTCTCATGAATGCTGATGTTGGACTGGATATAGTCAATCACACACAACCACCACTGAGTCGTCATCTTCCACATGCACCAGTGGCTCTTCTTCCTCACCACCTGTACTTACCCCCATATCTCCATCAGTGCTACTTCGCCCCGATGTGGAATGGCTCACCCCGGCGAGATGGAGTCCTCAGGCCCATCCCCATGATAGGTCCCCAAACACTATCCTCAAAAAGCTCAGAGGCTCCAGCTCAACATGACAAAGCAGAACCCAGCGAAGAGGAAGATGACGATGAGACAGCTGCTGTCAACATAAGAGATCCTCAATACTTGGCTGATCTTAGTTTACAAGAGTTGCGACACCTGGCATCCAGCTCCAATTGCCAATGCTTTGGTGACTGCTAGGGAAACATAATTATAATTTGCTGTTACATCATCTCATTATTATACTGAAAATCTGTAGAGTTAGCATTTGAACATTATCACAATGCTGACTTTTCTCTTTTTGTATTTTTTTGAGGCTGAGACTAACAATGTAAATATCTGCAGGCTACATAAATGAGCTTCATCCTTAGTAGAGGCACTGCAGGCATGAGTAAGTGAGGTGACTAAATATTTATTTGTTAAGTGTCACAAAGTGGCTTAGACAAAATTATGGAGATCGCATATGTTTAAAGATTTAGTTAGCATCACAGACCTCTTCTTGTTGACACTTGAACTTTTGACCTCATCTGATTGGGTGTGTTCAGAAATGTTTCAGCTCTATTGCACCTGTAAGAACAGCCAACAGTGATGTCAGGGTGTACTATAGTAAATACACACCCTTCTACACTAATGCAGCAAGGTAGGACCACTGGGTGTTGGCAAAATAATTGGTTTTTAAGTGTTGAGCTACTGTTTAAGAACAAAAAAAAACTAAAGCAATAATACAAGGTATTAAATGACTGTGTCATTTAATTTCATCAGTGGTGTTATTGCATGGATAATTGAAGAATATGATGTAGTAAGTTTTGTTGTATAACCAAACCAAACAAATTCAGCCCAAACAAATGTGCCCATGAGGGGGAATAAACAGAGACACACCTGTATATTTTGGTAATTAAAATTATTATTGCTACAGTGCATGCTGTCTCATCTGAGAGCAATCTGTGTTTGAAGTTTTAGTTTGTGAGAGAAAAACAACTCTTTAGCTAATGAATATCTGGAGCTTCTCTCCATTAGACATACTTCTTCTATTACTGCAATATGCATTACATTCGAATCTGAGAAAGTCAATCATTTTTATTGAATTCCCACAAGTCCATCAATAGTAGAATCTGCTTAAGTGAGATGCCATCCATGCCAACAGATATTGTAAGTAATGACTGTTCCCACTGAAAACATAGCAAGCCAGAGCTTTAATAAGAACCCAAGTGCCAAAGTCACTGCTTCACTTCTCTTTTTAATATAAACACAATAAAGAAGCATTTGCATTTATATAGTTCTTCCAAGTCATCTGACGTTGCTGCCAGCCTGTACCCAGAAACAGCTGAGCATCAAACCGATTGTTACCTGGGGAAAATTAAGATAAGGGAGTAATCCCATAGACGAAAATGGCTTTGTTGGACCCACAGCAGTTAAGGCCAACCAGGTAGACAGAATTAACAGACCCCTGCCTGTTGCCAGTAATGAAAATGCCTATCCTTATGTTTTCAATATGATAAAAATGATATCTCACTCATCCCCCAACTGGTTGAGCATATCTTGATCTTCTAAGGATCAGGCTGGTGTGTACTATCGCATATTTGGATGAGGTAATGACTGTATCATATGACTCAGAATATGAATTAAAAGCTCATTCCATCCTAGTTAATATGCACTGCTTTGAAGCCACTGGGAGCTGCAATATATCCAGATTTAACTGAGAACCACACAAGATTGTTGACAGAATTCCTGATTCTTTGGCCTTGCACATACTGGAGAAACACTAATCCATTCATCCAAATTGTTTCTGAGGATATTTTATCTTTGAGTCAATTTGTCACATTGCCAAGAAGTTCAGAATAGCTGCAAAGCACACCCTCATTTGTTTCACTAGTATTGTAGACCAGGTAGAGTGCTGCATGCTGCATCATATGCTAAATATGTGTTAGCATGCAAACTGACCAGCTCCTATCTTACATACAGGGAGAACAAAATAGTGCTATATGACAGCAACAGGGTAGTGATCTAAGCTCTCTGATTTAATGGCCAGGTGACTTTAATGATAATCCACTGGCCTCTCCCTCCCTCTTTCCCCCTTAGGAGCTCCATTGGATGACAGGAAACAAACAGTGCTCTGACACTTCCCACTAATTAGCATCATTAGCATACGGCCATTATGTGGCTGGACAGTAGCATGACAGGGCTCTGAGAAAGGCTACAGAGATGACCTTTGGTGGACAACACCAGCTGTCGGTAATTACCCATAGCATTGGCCAGAGAAATGGAGACAAAGACTGACTTCTTGTCCTTGAGGACCTATGGCGCCTAGGAATGTCTCCCTTTTTATTTTAATTTTCTTTTAAATAAATTATTTACAGAAAGAAAATAATGTGCTCACATGCTAAAAGGCAAGTATACGGTTGTTTCTTAACCTAAAAATGAAAAAACTTAAAGTTTTATAGGCTTTAGGCTGAGCTTTAACTAAACTGTGTGACTAAATAGAGAGATGCACCACCGTATTTGCTGCCAGAGGCTTGTGTATGCACGTACATATAATACACTGAGTGGGAAATAATGACTTAAACACTGTTGCTCCACAAATACAAATTTTAAGGCTTTATGTAGAAATGACTATTCTCTGCCTAAGTGCCGGTAATCACGAGTAATTGTTTGTTCTAGATTTCCTAAGCTTCTAACAACCTTTGAAGATATAATATTGACCTTATGACTCCATGTTTCCTTTCATCTCTGAGCGCAACGTCTGTGCCGATGAGAGGCAAAACAAGTATTGGTGTAGTGAAAAGGTAATTTGAAACATCAAAAAATTTGTTTGGAAAATTATGTGCATAGAAATTAAATAGGTACCTGGTGCAGTGGTACCTAAATGCATTTACCTCCCTCTCCCAAGTATAATCACAGACAAGTATGCATGAACACACACAGGTATGTACTCAAACGTGCAAATTTCCTACTTTTGTACAAATGTCAAGGTCTGAAACTCAAATTGGTCCTCACATAGACAGAAGTACCAGAGTTTTATACACATACAAGCAAAGTAAACATCTGCCATTCCATCTACATTTTACACTAACTTAACTCAATTCAGCAAACTGTTCCCCCTTGGCTTTCTGGCTCAGAAGTTTGTATTCTTATTTGTATTTTTGACCTTACGTTGTCTCTTTCGAACAGGAACGTCCGTTATGAAGGTTACTGCATCAGATGCTGACGACCCTACTTACGGCAGCAGTGCCAGAGTGGTGTACAGCGTACTGGATGGAGAAAAGTTTTTCACTGTTGACAGACACACAGGTAAGAATTATAAAGACCACACATTCAGCACTCCCTACACCTGCTACTAATTTATTTTTCTCATAAGATTTTCTTGGGCTCCTTAATACTTTAAACAATCTAAAGCACAAAGATTTGTCTACGTAATCACCCAGAATTTATATCAGAATCCTGGGTTATATTTCCACCAGATCCAGATTTACCTTATGAAGAATCTTCCTCTAAAATGCCCTGTTCCCCAACAGTTCTGGGGCTTATAGGAGTGATATGACCTGACCCACAGTCTTTCAGGTGTAGCTTAGCATCGGTGTTGCCTTCGAATGCCCCTCCAGGGAAAAGCACTGTAGTATTAATGATTCCTTTTTTTGATCTCCACCACTTTGATTTGGTCAGCTTGTGTGGATGATAAATGGCTCTACCTTGGTGGGACCAGCCAGGAGACTGGATGGTTAATTCCAGCAACTGTCTCACGACCCCCAGTCCACCCACCCCCTTTCCACATTTTGTAGGCAGACAGACCAGCCTTATAGGTGCGAGTCAAGAAGGTCAAAATGAAGAGGAAACATAACAGCTGTGAAATCTTCTCATTAATATCACTCTCACTCACCCTGACAACACACTGAACAGAAAGTCACTCTGTTGTTTTCTGTCACTTTGGCCATGTTGGAATTTTCTCTAGGTGTTTTTGAGTATCTGAGTCAAAGGGGCGATTTTATGAGGACTGAACCATACACTGTGTATGAGGACATTTAATTTTTTTATTTGAAAGATCATGATATCATTGTTATATAGAAAACTACAAAAATCATATTTTTAAAAAGCAGTACCAGATAAAAAAACATTTAAATATATTACATCCTACTTTGCTATTCTATTGTGGATTATTCTATTATGTTATTAATGTTATAATTTAACCATAGACAAAAAAACAACAACATACACCTGCATCTTTCATCCAGGAATACAATACTTGATATCAGCTTCAGTGGTTTATAAAAAGAGATTGTGTAAAGAGATTTTACTTACAGAATTATAACAAATCTGGATGAAATCAAATATTACAAATTAATAAACAGAGTTGATAACAATATCCATGACACACAATATGCATTGCATTGTACAGTGGCATGGGGGACCACTGAGTCTGCCTTTATGGCATCTGAATGCATTTTGTGCTAGTGTCTGTTCTCACATGCACCACCTCAAACCTTCTGCAAAGGGCTGCTGTGTACTCTTAATGGAAAAACACAGTGGATAGTTCGTCTATGCATCGTTCCTTTTTTGTGATTGGCTTTATGGTCTGCCCTAGCGCTGGGCCAATTAGTTCCTCTTCTGCCTCCTTCCAAAGCACACTGGGAGATCGGAAGCTTCTATCTTATAAGGAAAAAAGAGCAAGGAAGCAAATACAAAAAAAACCCAACAAACAACATGGGTTCTGTATATGAATGCAGTGGATTAAAGTATATACATTGATATGTGCAGCTTTTCCTGGTTCCATCCACGCCACAAGTGGCTGTTCTATGTGCTAGCTCTAGATTTGTCCACAGCGCTTACTACACTGTAAGAGTTCAATGGCATATCCCGTGAGAACGTGAGTGCGGCAATATGTACAGATTACCGGTTACTGAAAGTGCACACACTCAAGGAAGCCTTCTCAGCCCAATTCAGTTTTCATTTTATATGCTCACACTTGGAAATATTATTAACCATCACCATGTCAACTACCATTTTTATGCTGATGACCCAATTGTACATCTTGCAAAGCATCTCACCCAGTGAGGTGTCAGTGTGTCTGGCACCATGTGCTGACTTGTACAGTTGTAACTCAAAGTTTTTTTAATTTGCTGAAATACTCACTTACACTTTTATTACTAGCCGTGTAATTCACTTTTTACTGTGTCACCCAAAATGTCTATAAGAAAACTATAGCTAGTTCAGAATAATGTGGCCAGAGTCTTAACAAAAACAGAGAAAATGGATCACATCACCCCAGTACTTAAGACACTGCACTGGCTTCCTGTAGCTTTTAGAATAGATTTTAAAGTCCTTTTATTTTTTTATAAAGCTTTAAAAGTCCTTACTCCTCCCTACATCATTTGAATACATTTTATGTTCAGATCACTAAGGTCCTCTACTGCTTGTCTTCCAAATGTTCCTTGTGTGTCCCATAAAAATATCGGTGAACTCACTGCCTCTAAATATTAGAATGGCAACCTCTTGGTATTTTTAAAAGGAAATTAAAGACTTATGTTTATAATCTGGCTTTCAATTTGGAGTAAATTTGGTTTTTACATTATTTTTATCTTTAGTGTTCATTTTATTTTTCTTACATTATTTGTATCCTTGGTGTTCATTTTATTTTTCTTACATTATTTTTATTCTTGGTGTTTATTGTAATATATTTTGAGTCTACTGATTTTTATGTTTTTAGCATTCTATTGTTTTATTGCTGTACATTTTAGTATTAGAAGATGTTTTCTTTTTGTTTTTGTCATTTGTTTGTGTTGCGTAAATTTAATATGTAAACCACTTTGGACTACATGTTTGTATGAAAGGTGCTATTCGAATAAAGTTGAGTTGAGTTGAGTTGAGGCCTAATGCAGATGCATGCCCTCTGGCCTTTGGTGGATGTCATCTGCCTCCCTTCTTAACGCCAGTGCTCCATGTACTGTATTTTGGCTACTTACAGAACATGGCCCAGGGATAAATGTGAATGGAATCAGTGAGTTGTGTACCCAACACAATGTACACCTTTGGGAGTGAGACAGCACACCAAGCCCAGGAAATGCATCAATAGATGCTGATGTGGAAAATCCCAAGGGGAAAAGTGGAATTATATTACTACTGCACAGTAAACCAGCCAGCTACTGATGTTGCTGCTCCTGGGCCAACAGAGAAGTGATGTGCCAACCAAGAAGGACCATGTGCTAGTTTATGAGTGCGTAAGAGAGACAGATATAGAATAAAAAGAGACCACACTACCGGTTCTTCGAGCAACCAAATATAGATTTTATTTAAACTTCCCAAAGAGAATGTGTCATCCCAACAATGACAAGACATAATGGTACGAATTAACATTTAAAATAACCTTTTTCTAGCATTGGTCAGGCTGTCTGCATTTGGTCATAGTATAGCTGACCAGATTTGTTTCTACAAATGTTTGTCATGGTTACCACAGTGGTTTGTCATTTCTTTGTTATTCTCCTGATCTTGAGTTTAAATTAGGGAATTGCACTTTTACATTTGATAATATTCTTTTAATTGGAAGACTAGCATGGGGTTTAACGCCAAAGTAAATTAAGCCATTAAAGCTCTCTGTGTCCCTTCTAACTCACTCTCTAAATTATATCACTTTCTCTGTCCCTCGCTTGCTCTTTTGAAATCCACTTCTCAGGTTTGATTGCAGTCTTACCCATCATGGAAGAGTTGTAATGCTGTTCAGGGTGGCTGAGGCATGCCTTCATTCTGCCCCTATATATTATTCATTTTAATACAGCTGAGCCATAAAATGGTGTATGCGCAGCGGAGCAAATATGACACAATCTCTTCCATCCAGCCAGTCTGAGGAGGTGAAATGGAATGTGCTGCACTTGTGTCTCCATAATACAGTGCTTAGCAGAAGTTGATATTCAAACTGAGAGGGGAAATATGGTTAGTTATTGCATAAGTGCTGACCACTAATGTAACCTTTCCATTGGCCTCACTACTCCTACTCCTCCCCACTCCCTCTCTCTCGCTCTCTCTCTCTCCATCCCTCTGTCTCTCTCATTCAATCTCTCCTCCATCTCTCAATCATTAGGGATCATCATGACAGCAGTGGCAGATTTGGACCGTGAGACACAGGATCGTTACGAGTTGGTCGTCAAGGCAACAGACATGGCAGGACAAATGGGAGGTCTCTCCGGCTCCACCACAGTGACCATAGTGATCACAGACGTTAATGACAACCCACCGCGCTTCCCACAGAGTGAGTGTCTCCCGTGCATTATCTTACTTTAGACAGAAAATGAGATGGTGAGACAAAGGAGGAGAGGGAGGAAGTGGCAGAGATAAAGGAGTCAGAAATGACTGAGTATGTAAGACAGAAGTGAGAATTAAGAGAAGGAGGAAAAATGTGGAGGAAAATGAAAGTCGAGACAGAAACATTGAGAAGTTGATGAAAGATATAGAATATAGTATGCATCATGCAGGCCGTTGACGCCAATAAGCAATGGCAGCATCAGTGACCATACTGTAGTCTGAGAAAATCACCTAACTTACATTTGTGGGCCAAACAAACCTTCAGCTCATAACAAAGTGGTTAAGTGTGGAGAATTGATGCGTTCCACTGCACGTTTGATCATTCTTTTTAAACTAGGCTCAGGAGAGGACGGAATAAATACAATTGATTGTTCCCTCATTGAAAAGTTATGGATTTGTGATGGTTAGATGTTTTTTGGGCTGAATGGCTTTCAGTGCACACATGCACAACAGGTAGAGTTCAAATATTCAGCTAAAAATGCTGTCTAGCTCACCTAAAAAAATGTAATAGCCTTCTTTGAATCCAACATCGGAAGAGTCTGGTTTGTTTTTTGACACATTGCCCCAACAGAAGTACATTTAGCAAAATAACAAGTGAGTCTATTTAAGGTTTCACACCTTTTAAAAGTCATATTTCAGTAGCACCTAATGTGTTGTTCTTTCCAATTGTAGACATATTAACATTCTAAATGCTACATCAAACTGAATAATAGTTAGTTTTCTGAAAAAATACTGCTTCCCCTTCTTGCTTTTATTTCAACTCAGTATTATGCCTTCTTTTTTGGAGTAAAACCATAACGCTATTACTTTTGTTACAGCTGGAAGAACAGCATCTGACTGCCTGGTTGATTGTATTTGATATGTCTCCACACACCTTTTCTTATTTCTGTACAAATCCTATTTCCATCTCAGTAAATCATATTTACCCAGTTAGAGGGATAAACCCTGCAGGACTGGAGTATCTCCACTGTATGGTATGGGGAATAGATAGAGTTTGGAAAGCAGCTTCATAAATAAGATGCAATTGAAGATGACATACTTTATATGTAAGGACTTTGATGTTTTCACATAATTTCCCTCTTGGGAACAATAACGTTTTATCTCCTTACTTCTGTCTCTTTATCTTCTTCATAATGAACTCTGGCAGATCTTAAACATTTTCTTCAGTCTTTTCTGTCATTTGAAATACAACTTCAGATTTAGGAGTGACAGTATGTGTCAGCACATAATACAATTTAAGTTATAATTGCATATTTTATGAATCTTTTTATATTGTAAAAGGAATATCATGCAAATTCCATGTAAATTCTAATAGGTAGGCAAATACGTAAGGGTAGAGTCAACTGTTAATGTAGTTCTAACAAACTACGGTGATTTATTCAGATGGAGGAAAGTCTTGTGTATGTATGGACAAATTATTTTGTACACTCCCTTTTATGTGAATGCAATGATCATGCTGACAATAACTGCCTGAAGTCTATTTGTTGTTATTCTTTCATTAGAATCCCATCCCAACATTTTCCCAATACCCGTCTCTTCCTCTCTTTACCTATCTTTATTGTTATTCTCAGATCCATTCCTCCTCCCACTTTTCTGTTTCTGCTCCCTATCCATCTCTTCTATCAATATCCTCACTTCCCACCTTCCTTTTTCCACCTACGGCCAGCCATCTATCTTTCCTCATCCTTCCTGTGTTTTTCCTCTTCTCCTCTATGTTATGTTTGTCTCTCATCCTTCTTCTTTTGTGGTGTTTTCTAAACCTACACTGTTTTTAGTCACTCCATCCATCTGCTGCTTTGCTAAATTTAACTCTCCTTGTTTTATCCGTCCATACTATTTACACCTCCGGCCCCCTACTCCATATACCAGAGATGTACCAGTTTTCGGTGTCAGAGGGGGTGGCAGTGGGGACACCAGTTGGACGCGTCATTGCCACAGATGCAGACATGGGGGAGAACACAGACATGAGCTATCTGATCCAAGACGGACAGGAGCTCTTCAAGGTCACTACCGATGTTGAGACACAGGAAGCTGTTGTCTCCATCAAGAAGGTACGGTTAACTTAAAGCAATGCTGTGATCGTTGTTGTCTGTTGAGCCAATATTGATATTTACCAGCATAGAGGCAAAAAATCATACAAATATAAAAAGTTTTGACTTTAAAAAACACAATTCTTGGGGATCGGTCAGTCGTTCTTTCCAACACAGCATGAAACCAGTGAGCTAAATGATGAAAGAGTTATTTTCTGCTTGTGCTACAAATGTATAAACACAATTTTGTATGCATCCCTATTATAAATGATAATCAAGAGACTGCTACTTGGTGCCATCTCTGGAAAAATTCCATGAAAAGTGATTAGGATTCTGTTGGCTAGAAATCAACAAGTGACTGGGTTTTTCTGGTTAAAATTAAACAAAAACTGTCATAGTTTCTTATGGTAAAGTTCATACTGTTTGTGGCTAGCAGCCAAGTCTTTCTAGTCAGTAAGCCAAACAGCTTTTAGGACCTAAACAGACAGAGAAACTCTAGCTGTGCTGAAGAGACAGATGAAGAGAGATGATTGGTCTTTGATGATTAATCATTGGTTGCCCACTAGGGTTTGACCAGTCCTGTCATTGCTTTTCAAAAGTTGAACTGTTTTCAACTTATTTTCACCTTGCACTCTGTGACAAAATAAGAAAAAAATGCAGAATGCTAGCAGTAGTATGTTTTCATTGAAATACATAGATGTCAAAAGTGTTCTCTTAAGTGACTGACTGTTGTGAATGGGGCCTAATTGCAGAATGAAAATGTGACATTCAGCCAGCAGCAGTGTTTAGGTTCAGTGGACTGTCAACAATGTGGCAGTCTTCATCACTCTAGCTACCACTGGTGATGACCTAGTTGTTAGCTGGTGCTGCAGATGCAACAATAAATGGAAAGAAACCGTCAACTCGAATAAGAAGGGATACATTTACATTTGATGCATTGGCTCAGTGCTGCCACTGATGGCTGGAATCAATATTGCAACAGTCTATTCTCATTCATTAGATTTTTGCAATATAGATTCTGGCCATCAGTGTCAGTACTTAGCAGGGTGTCCCTCTAAATAGCTTATTGTGAAATGAAATAGTTCTTGAAACAGAATCTTGTTTTTCTTTCAGTCACTGGACTTCGAGAGCAAGCGCACACACACTGTTGTGGTGGAGGCAGTAAATAAGCATGTTGACCCTCGATTTGTGGGCCTGGGTTCCTTCCGAGACCAGACCATTGTCTTGGTCAGCGTGTCGGACATTGACGAGCCACCCATCTTTCAACCAGCAGAAGGCGCTGTAATGGAGGTGCAGGAGGATGCCAAAGTAGGAGCGTTAGTTGGCATCGTCACTGCCAGGGATCCAGATGTGAAGAATAAACCTGTCAGGTACAGCAAGGGATCTAACGTCAGCTTTACCAAAAAGAAAAATGCATTGTTGAAAATCGTAGAATGCATATCAGACTTTAGCTACTTGTTGTTTCAGAAAAAAAGGTTATTTATTAATAATTTTCTAAAAATGAAATTAATATTAATAATGAAAATGGTGGGACTTGTACGATGGATGAAGATGGATACTGTACATTTCTTTTTTTCTCTCAGATCACTGTGTGTGATAAAAACAATATCATCTGGTAATCTTCTGTACCAAGCTCTGTGGTTTATATATCCTCAGAAGGGCAATTGCAGTATGAGAGGGAAATGTAGATATGGGCTAAGATGGTCTCACTGGCAGAGTATACACTGACACATGCAGTGCCTGTGCAAATTACCTTGATTAAAAATGCATGAGGCTCAGAGTTTCAGGTGTAATAAAGTACAACACAATGGCAGCAGTGTCATTCACTAGTGTCTTGGCAGCCTGGAGCGGAAAGTGTGCGACGTTTGCGTGAGCATAAAGTGTGTGTGTTTATGCGTGTGCATGTGTTTGAGTAAGTGAATGAGTGAGTGAGTGAGTGAGTGAGTGAGTGAGTGAGTGAGTGAAAGGGAGGGAGAGAGGTTGGTCAGGAGCCACCTACTCATGCATAATCATGCGCCTCATGTACTATAATGAGGTTATAGTACAAAATATGCAAGCACAGTGGATCTGATCAGCAAGATCACCTTATTGGTAAGAGATTCATTCTTCCACAATAAAAACAAGCTGCAAGGAGTGGTTTAATCACTCCTCACGTACAAACTAAAACAAAGAAAGTCTGACAAGGATTCAACCAGGCTATCAAACAGCTGACAGACTGCTTAGATGTGCTTGTCAAAAGATGCTCTGAGATTCAAAACAAACAAGATAAAACAATTATTGTGTAGTTTAAAGGACATAAATACTATTTTGCCTATGATCGGGGTGCAGAAAACCATGTGTGCAACCATGTGTTTTGTTAAGCAGCCGGATTGGGTTGGGAAGAAAGGGGGTTTTACTTCTGATGGTGTGAGACTCAGTGTTTATGTTTAAAGGGATTGTTAACAGGCTAAAATCATGGTGATGATGTCTCCCGACTCCCATCCCAAACTGACGTACTGGAAACCAAAGGTTCATTTTTTGTTTTCTTCTGAATAATAATCATGATAGGCGTGTGGGGAGATAAGGATGAAAAAAAAAAACAATTAAGATGTTTATTTATTTATTTTGGACTGCCTTTCTGTCAAATCTGTCATCTGAATCCAATTTCTAAGAAAAAGGGACGATACAATGAGGTATTGTGCAGCACTATTTTAGGTTTGGTAAAGGAGAAATCAAATCAATACAATTTTAATGTTTACTGTTCATACTGTTTAAATGTCATTGGCAGATGTAAATGTAATCCAGCCAAATCTAATTATTGCATGTTAATTTTAGATGCCTGACAGATACATCAAAGCACACACATACAACTCGTTCTCATCCCAGGGCATCAAATAGCAACGTTTTGTCACACCCTCAGTGTTGTATACAGACACATAGGTACCCTTTAGCGTTTGTAGATTGGTTAGGTAGTGAGAAGTGACGTGACGTGACGTGACGTGTTGGTTAGGTTTAGGCAACAAAACTAATTGGAAAGGTAGTAAGAAGTCATGTGGCTTAAGTGACGTGGCATTACTTTGTAAAATAAAACTTTTTTATAACTCAACATTAACTTGTGGTTTCACACGGGACACGAACCCCGGTCTCCTGGGTGAAGGTTCTGTGTTTGTTTTTTTAATAATCAGAATCATTTTTATTTATTGGCATTCAGTGACATGAATTCAATACAAATGCAAATGAAATTCTAAACCCACACTATTTTATAAATGAATCCATGATCATAAACCTATTTAATCCATTTGTTGTTCTCTATACCACATCCATTTAGCATATAGTTATATCCTTCTCATGACATTATGTTTAATATCAAAAACATGTGACCATCTCTCTCATGAGACCTGGGAAAATGCTGGCGTGTGCTTAAAATGCTTATAATGGTACTTTATTATGGTTTATGTGGGCATGAGTAAGCCAGCGAGCTGTGTGTGTGTGTGAGTGTGTGGTGGTAGGGGAGAGGAACTAAGAACAAAGAAACCTTTCAGCAGATTTGTTGACTCACCAATCTTTTCAGAGTGCCAAGTACCCCAAAGAAGGAAAGATGCATTTGTGGTTTTTCTAAAGTGCACAATGAAAATTTAATGTTTATTTTCTTACTCTGAATAGGGAAAGAACGAGTCACCATATAGCTGCTTACAGTTAAGGGACACAGTGTTATTAGGGTCACAGGATCTGCGACAAGTCTCCAGTAAATGCCCTTAAAATATAATTACTTTAACCCTGGTCCCTTCTGTATAAGTTGTTATTATTCAGTGTAGCCTAAAGTCAACTCCAAGTCCTTGTTAAGCTGTTAAGAAAAAAAAACAGATACCTTAATTAAATTACTTAAAACATTTAATCCCTGTATAATTATTGACTCGCTCTCCTTGCGCTCACTTTCTGCTTCTCTTTCTCAACATCGATATCGTATTTTTTTGTGTCTGTTGTTACAGGTTCTCCATAGATCGGACCACAGACCAGGAGATGATCTTCCATATCGATCCTGATTCAGGTGCCATCACACTGGGCAAGATACTGGACCGAGAGACTGCAGGCTGGCACAACATCACTGTGAAGGCTGTAGAAGCAGGTAAATTGCTTCCCATTTCAAATTGAGCTCATCACACATTGGATTTGTACGTCTTCATACTGCTGGGAAGAGTGTGATATTATTTATTATCTTGTGAATTTTTCACCTTTCCAAAATGTTTGAAAGTTGCTGAAACTAATTCATTTCAACAAGTATGTATAATTAACTCCACCAGGTACAATCTGAGCCAAAATGAGTTGTTTTGACATTTTGAGACTTCTTAACATGTCACCTGGTAGAGTGCGTGCCTCATGTACCAAGGCCCTTACGGCAGTGGCACAGGTTAGAATCCAGCCCGCGGCCCTTTGCTGCAGTTCATCCCCTCTCCTTAGATGAGGGGCAGCTAAAATTGGTCTGAAGGAGAACACTTTCATTGGCCAGTTTTTAAAATAAGAACATTAAAATTGCTCTCATGATTGGAAAGCTTTGTCTACACCCAGTGCCTGCCAGTGATGGAGGCTGGACAAGTTGAATTAGCTGTCCAACATTTGCCGACTCCCACCAGGGGTGATAAGGGGGTGACAGACAACCTCAAACGGCTGTGCATCATTAGCTACCAAAGCTTTTGGCACATTTTTAGCAGCAGAGTGTTGTGGCTTTTAGCTCTGAGAAAGACAGGGAAGTATTGAACAGTAGTAGAACAGCACTTAAATGGACGTAAGAGTTTGTTGTAAACAAAATGTATCATCTGAGAACAAGATACAGGGATGAAAATGGAAAAATGCCAACATTAGTAGAAACATAATGTACATTTTTCTGCATTTAATGGAATTAATTTGTGTAGTTTTAGTGTAGCATACTTTTTACTCTTTTCACTCTTACTTGAGTAGATTTTTAGGAAAAAATTATTACTTTTACTCTGTACATTTGGATATATTCATAGCGCTAATTGTATTTATTTATTTTTTTATGCATTCATGATCCGTAAATGTTCATGTGATCGGAGAGACCCGGATGTGTCCTGTGTTCACATCTGATCTTTGGCTGCCAGTGAAGGGAACTGGGACTTAGGACATCTATACTGGAACGATCAAGGTTTAAGGTCTATTAGACATGATCTATTATGGACATGCACGTCATTTTGTGATTTATTTTGTGTTCACACTTGAGAGATAGAGCGTGATACAGACGGAGATGATGACTTGTCATTTCATCATGAATAATGGTGTTCACTTTAACTTTGCCTAAGGAAGGACTGTCTGTGGTTGAATTAATTCAAATAATAAGACTTGGGGAAAAAGACAGTAGTGTTTTGGCACATTTTTTTAATTATATCTAAAGTTACTCACTATTCAAGTCATTTTTTCATGAAATACTTTTGTACTTGTTTTTGCAAAGTAACAGTACTTTTATTTGAGTACAGTTTCTGGCAACTCTACCCACCTCTGCCTAGCACTTGTAAGACCTGTCAATCAATTTGACAAGGGATAGCAGCTTCCAGTCCTTCGTTTAGGATGTTGGTGGTTGGGCTGCCATTTTCTTTATTGTTGGTTCACAAATATCTTTCCTGTATATTGTTCGGCTTCACAGGCAAAACAACTGGTCTGCTTGTAACCCACACTTGAGCTGGTTTTTATATGTTCTGAAAGGACACAAGCTCAAGGACGTCATAGTCCTCGGTGGTAACCATCCATGCAGTGGTTGTCATCATACTGATACCAGGGTGAAACTATAGTCATCATTTTATCGCTTGCCTTAGAGCTGACAAACAAATCACTGACAATGAAGGAAGAGCTTATATTTTTTCATCTCATTGGGTTCTTTTGTCATTGCAAAGTAATAACTTGGGGGAGCTGGGAAGTTATTACTATACACCATTAGAAGTAAACGTGAGAAAGGAGGAGGCCTGGTATTCCCCACTTTTTCAATCTCATACAGATGAAGTGATTTTGGGATTGCAGTGAAAGCAGAGGAGATTGCATTCTGCATCTAACTGGTATCCACCATTGCACACAAGGAGGAGGAAGAAAACAATGCACATAAACAAAGCTGATTTTAAAATGTCTTCATATTTGTTCCTCACTCATATAGCCTCAGACTGAGATTACTCCAATAATCAATACAGCCTACTCTGAATAGTAAGTAGTCTCACCCAACACAAACATTAAGACAAAATTAGACTAGAGTCTTTTTTTCGAGCTGTAATTCCCAGAGCAATTTGGGCGCTTTTGTGCTCTACCTCTTTGTGCTTGGCATTATGTCATAGGCACATTTTAATGTTAATTGAACATTTAAAGTGGCCCTAACCCTTCCAATATCAGACATAAACACATGCCTGCACTTGATAGATAAAGCCTCTCACATTGCCTTCCAAGGAAAAATCCGGACAGACAGAGTCAGTGGTCAATGCCATCAGAATTCCCATCCAGAATGTTTCTTTATCGTCCGTTAGCTCACAGAGTCCTGAGAGCTGTAGACGCACAGACAGGAGACAGAAAGAAAAAAAAAGCAGAGACATAGAAAGAAAAAAGGCCACAAGAGTTATGGTAACAGAGGGGGGATGGGACTTGTGAAGCACCAAGCTAGAGTATTTTAAGAAAGGATTTCATTTTCTCCATAATGATTTTGTTCTTCTTTTTTTGTTGGGTCCCTCTGCTCATTAAGGCTGGCGAGCCACAAGGTCAGCTTGTCTAAGGACATTGTTAAAACTAGAATTTTGTGGCACAACCCTTAATTTTTCCCCCAGTCCATCACTGACCTTTGAACTATTGAATTGCCACTGTATCAGTATTGGACAAGTGACAACAGCTTTCTCACGGTGCTCGGAGTCTGTGCCCTAGGATTAACCCCGGCTAGAAAACTCCCAAAAAACACTAAATGTCAATTTACCGCACATGTGTCTGTGGGCTAAGTAAAGATGTTTCAGTTCAAGTGCAACTATGAGCAGACTGCACTGTGATTATATCGCACCAATCAAACATAAATATACACACATGCATATTGCACACACAGCATGTCTTCAGGTTCACCCAATTAAAAGTAGGACCCGCTACCATCTCTTCCTGCAGACATTGTCACTATAAAAGAGGAAACAACTTCTCATCTGTGTAGCACTTGTCTCCCTTCCAGAGAACACAGAACCTCCTGAGTACAGGAGGAGCATTTAACTGCACTGTCGCTAGCCGTGGTACCCGTACTACCTGACAGTCTTCACCATAGAAACATATCGGGGTAAGTTAGAGTGACATATAATTTTCGAGAACTGATGGCAAGTATGATATCACCTTGCAAAAAAGCATTTTTACCCAGACAGGTAGATGGGGAAAAAAGAGCATCACCCTGAGGGCAAAAAGATACAGAAGTAGCTGGAAGGTCTTTATCTCTTGCACTGTTGCGGGGAAGAGACATTTTCTACAGCATAACTTTTCCCACTTTCTGTGTGGCAAACAAATGCAAACTGTTTGATTTTTATGGCATTAGAACATCATTCTCTCCAACTCCAAATGATTCACACACTTGTTGCAAAATTGTTAAGGGAGATAAGTGTCTATTTTCAATCAAAGTTGGAAAATGAAAGAAAAATTGATCTAAAGAGCAAAGCGGGGGGAAAAAAGCAAGTCCTATTTGCGGAGTACAATACGTGGTTCACGTTAAACTGGGAGGGTTTTTTTGTTTTTATTTTACAAATTATGCACCACAGAGGTTTAAGTGCTCTGTTTGGATGACTGTAGTACATGCTATTGAAGTGCAGAGCACATCTGCCAACAAGGGTGGGGAGACATAATAATGTGTAATCAGGGACCAGAGTTTGTGACCTGGCTGATGTTTACTGTTGGACTGTCCTGTTATATAATCACTCACATGTCCTTACTGTGAGTGCAGCTGAGGAGGAGGAGATCCTGAATACTAAAACTGTTGTTTGGTTTGTACATTTGGTAGGTTGACATAATTAATTTTTCAAATAGTGGCCATGCATAGTATTTAGAGTGCTTCTGGGAAATGTCTGGCAGTCAAGGCCACAGAGTTGCTCACTTGCATTGTATTAGTCTCAGAATATTGTAAAGATGAATGGTTACATAGACGCCACTGTCATCGGGGTTATCTAGATTTTGTTGTTTGTTGTGTATTGATGTGCTTTATAGAGTAGTAGCCTTCACTGGGATGACTATGATGTGAACTTCCTGTTAGGTTGCTTCATCATCTGTCCATTGATGATGCAAACCCCACACAGCGGATTTTCATGAAACAAGAGACTTGATGCATCCACCGCTGGTGTGCGGCATGTTTATAATCACATTATTGCACTCATTATCATTACTCATTTGACTGTTATGAAACTGGGGGAAATTGTGTGTCTCTCCCATGTGTTTCTGTATAAGACCTTCACTGACTGGTCAAGAGGATTGCAAGTAGCTAAAGGTGAAATGCTGAGTTACTCATTTAAACTACTATCATGATGTTACAATAATATGTCTTACAATTGTAGGTAATATTATGTCCATCATAGAAGAGTTGTTAAAAATGCAATAAAATAAAGAAGTGACATAGAAGGGTCAGTTTGGCTGACATTTCTTTAAATGCAGATAATGTGAATGCATGCACTTGATTGAATTCTGTTTTGCTTTGTTTGTGTGTGTGTGTATTTTATTTTTTGACTTTGTTAGTCCTGTGGTACTAGTTGGAAATACTTGGCATCTAGCTAGCATGTCAAAGTCAGAACAAATATATAGCTGGTTTCATTAAAGTTGGACAGAGTCCTCATTCAAATTATATACAAAAGCGCCAGTGAACTGACAAAAGCAACACATTTTTTCAGTAGCTAATGTTAATGTCATGAATGTTTTTGCAAAGAATTCCTCCACCAGCAGCCAGCCAAGTATGCCTTCAGTTAGCAAAGAAGTGGAGTCAGCGGGATATCAAAACACCATATGATTCTGGAGCGATGTGAAATATCTTCACATGACAGCGTTTGAAGAGTTTTCTAAACTCGGATTGCACCTCATTGCCAAGACCAAAAAAGTACCACGACTATTGGATGGTAGGGCCCCTTCGCAGCAGAGATGTGTTGGCAGAGACACGTGAGTTTTTTGAACACCAGCAGTTTATGTCTGTTTTCAAACAAACAAAGGATGTTAAACATTTCCTTTTTTTTGGAAAGGGCAACTCTGACAGCATTACCCAGTTCTATAAGAGCGATATTGACAAAACAGTGTTGTATTACATTGTGACATGTGTTTTGACATCATAGGCACCTCGTGACTTATTGAGACTGGATACATCAGGAGGAGGGCGAGGAGATTAAGTGTTTCTGCCAGAATGGTCAAAACGTACTAAACTTTACCCTAGGTGACCTTGTAATGCGTTTATTCAAGTGGTCATTGTTTTAGGGTCACAGTGACTCAAAACTTCCAGCATTGACACAAAACGTATTCACGTCACATTGTTAGACCGCAACAAAACAAGGAATATAAAAAGGAATATAAATCTGGGTTAAGTTTGAATGCAGAATTCATCAAGAAATATTTTCCTCATAAAGAAGTAATGGCAATGCTGGTAAAATTATTTTTTCATACAATCATCTGCTTTTGTAATATTTGCGAAGCATTAATTAGTGTTTATAGGACTTTTCATATAGCGTTTACAGTGAGCATGTCTCTGGTTTGCTCTGATTGGTTGCCTGGGTCGATCAGTTTCTTATCCCGCATGCTGTCTCTCTGAGGTTGTATCGCGTATTATGCTTCATGTTAACGTGAGTAGAATTGAAACCAAGTTGTTTGTGCTGAGCTGGTGTTTAGATGGAAAGTCTAATTGGGATTGTATGTATATCGCTAGTTTTATTTATTTGGTCCTAGCAGGGGGTCTTTTTTGTCATGGAAATGAATGAAAAGCAACCAGCAAAGCATCAAGAAAATCTATGCATTTAGAAGCATGTTTTGATTCTCCTTGGTGTATCAGACGTGCGTATTCCTAGTTGGTAAACCTAATATTGATTGTGGTGAAAATTATTTTCCTTAGTTGTTGGCTGGATATGAGTGGCTGTCACTGCATATGGGAACACCTGTGAAAACCTTTGTCTTTGAAAAGGGGTAATTGAGGAATGTATTTTTCCTTCAAGCATGTAAGATATAATTTGACAGTTTTAGTGAATATTTTTAATAATTTACTGTTCGTGGGTCTTGAAATGTTTCGTTTACATGGGGGGGCGGGGGCAGTTAGAGCTGTTAGTTCTTAACACACAAAAACTCAAACTGTTATAAAGAGATTTTGGTTGGACACTGGTGAATCTGTGTAACAATGGAACTATGCAACTAAAGAAAAATGACTGTAATACTTTGTAGCCCCTGTGCCTACGTGGCCGGACCTCTGGCTCAGTAAAGAGACCAGAAGCAGACACTTTTGAGTTCATTTCTATCTTCGTTTTCCCCTCCTGACAAAAGTGACATTTTAAACCAAACTGTTTTCTCCAGCAAAGAAGATGAACCATTTAGTCACAAGGAGCAAGACAATCCCAACACCCACCCACACACACACACACACACGCAGGCACACACATGTATGCAAAGACATGTACACACACACACTCTCACATCCTTAATCTGTCCTCCCTGAAGTTATGTCAGTATAATTCAGTGCCTGAGAGATCTACTATACAGTCATTCTGAAAGATTTGCAACAGCTGGTGAGTGCTACACAGATGCAGAGCATGCCAATAATCTGTTGAAAATCCTTTTATTCTTCATCTCTATCTGCAGACAGATTTAGAACAGCGCCACTTGGTCCAGATGAATGAACCTGTCTCACTGAATAACTCTTTCTCCCCATGGAGGGAGTTTGGGGTGGGTAGAGGTGGGGCATTCTCACATTGTTTCATCCGTTTTCAATTCTGGGAATTGAAATGTAAAATGTGTAACATCTGATGATTGCTGGTTTTCAGTCTGGCACAGCGGGGACGGCAGCATAATGTAAAGACGAAATTAGAAGAGGAAGAAGAGGGGCGATATCTAGCACTGGTGGAGCTCTCTGTGCATTTATGTTCTTGCTGCTCTGACAAAAAGCAGTCAATTAAATCCCTGCATTGATGTGAGGATTATGCTATTAGTTGAAACCATCATTCTCATTAGCTGCTGTGCCACTGTTGGGCAGAACTGTGTGCTGAGATTGAGCGAGAGAGCTTGAGAATTTGCCTGCAAAAGTCTGTTTATTATCGGTTTGCCTGGTTGTCTTTGGTAACCTGTCTTGTCTTTTTCTTCTATCTGGCTTTTGGCCCACCTGTATGTCAGAGGTCCACCATTTCTGTCATCTGCCCTGTGCATAGACGGAAGAAAATCATAGACATAGTGCCTCTGAGTTTACCTGTAGGTTTTTGTTGTACTTTTTGAAGCCTGCTGTTTACCCTTGGCATCATCTTATGACAAATGACAAGAGCCAGAAAATCCAAATATAGGGAACAAAGGGGAGACTGGATGGAGCTGAGGTGGGCCAAGAAAGTAGCAATGAGTGTTGGGGGGGATTTAGCAAATAAAGCAAACACGCCTCCAAACCAACAAGTCCTCCAACCCATACGACCATGGGTCATTTGTTCTTAACCTGTAATACTACCCACAGCAGTGTTTCCTAAATTAGCGTCCCAACTGGTGGCAGTTGAGTAATGGTTGTAAGGTGAGGACTGGCTGCAAGCATATGTTAGGTTGAAACAGTCACAATTTGGTTAGGTTTAGGCAAAAAAAACCCCACTTGGCTTAGGAAAATATTATGATTTGGGTTAAAATAAGTATGTTAACTAAGTCACTTAACTAATGTAAGTCATGTAAGTCATGTACATAATATTGCGTAACTTAAAGGTGGGGTGTGCGATTCTGGAGAAATCCAAACCAATGACATATACCATGATATAGAGAGAGCAACGACCTAATGTAACTATTGAATTTGACAAAAAGACGTGTATTGTATTAAAATTGCATACCCCACTTTTAAAACTTTAAATACGTCAACATTGACTTTTGGTTTCACACGGGACACAAACCCTCCTGGGTGAAAGTGTTTTGTGTGTTTGTCCCATCCGTCCACTCCACCACCTCCATAAGCAGACTTTCTAGCTCTTCATACTATGTCACCTGACTTGGTTTGCCCATAATTGCCACGCCCACTAGAGGTTGTATATTACAATAAATGTAAACATGGGTTAGTTAGGGCTGTTTTTCTGGTGAGGACAGTCCAAACATGTCACTCTTTAAGCCTTAATGTCTTTTTTATGGAACAATCATTTCAAAAATTGCTGTGAAGACACAAATTAGAGGAGAAGTGACTATTGAGAACCAACATCTTTATGAATAAAAGACTGACTTTGTTGAGAGAAGTTTCTAAGGACATCAGTCCAGTCTCCAGAGTCATTAGAAGACCGAGTGGCAATTATCAGAAACAGTAGCATTAATCATTATTAAAACTACCAATTTGTAGCTTTTCCTAACAAGTTGCAATTGTTCAAACAATACATGTTATTTGTTGAGTGTCGGTCTGTTGTGTCTTTATTGAAATTACATATGTTTATTAACAGTAGCAAAAACAGAAGTATTGTGAGGTCTACAGACAGTCAACATTTTTGTCGGTACATATAAATTACATGCATTAGTAATATCATAATGTGAAGGTACTCATTCTTAAGAGCGAGTTCACTTAATTGCACTTAACTATCTACTATAATGCATTTACATAATTATAACAATTAATTCAGTGGCACTCTTATTACTGCAAGGCTCTATGTGTGTTTTCCCACCATTGGATAATTGTCAGCAGTTGCATGTTAAATTTTCTCTAGGGCTCATGAACTGGGTGGTGACAGCTGTGTTTACAGATTTTTTCTTAAACTATATATTCTAATTAACCGGGATATCCATACCAACACTTAAGGTAACCATATCACTCATTTAACACAGAGATAATGTTCTCTCTCTCTTTCTATTTCCCTCTCTAACTCAGCTCTCATAAACCCCCACACACACACAAGGGGCTTCAGGCTCTCTTCTGTACTGTACATAGTGTTTTACGAGTAAAATGGAAACTCCATCAGACATTATCATATGATTAAGAATGGGAATTAAGATTCAAGGAGAAGTCGAGCTAATTTGAAACGGGTTTTGATTGTACTAATTGTATAATCTTCTCCACTCCCACGTTTATATTCTGGCCCATTAAGAAAAATGTCTTGAGAGTACATTGTGGTCTTATTCCTTGTGTTTTATCTAGTTGAAAATGGCATGAAAAAAAATGTAATTACAGCAGTACATTTGCAATTTTGTCAAAAGCATTTATTTGTCGTTATCATCTTGCTTAGGTGTGTACCTCTTGCACTCAGACTATTCAACATCTAAATATTGTAGTGTCCTTATAAGATAGTGATAGATAGGACCTAGAGACAAAAATGGAATCTTTGGTACCATTTTCATGTCACTCACTGGAGCCAGAAAGTGTTATTCAGGTAATGGGTGCAATTTGAGGAGGCATTAGATTAAAATCCTGCAGCACTTAGCCACAATGCCAAACCAAGTGCCTGCTTCATTGTGGAAAATTGCATCCATCTGAGTCTTGTCTCACTCATACTGAAGACGGACAAGAAAAGCATTGAGAATACTGCCCATGGACTCTTACACCTTGTCTACACCAGCCTCTTATGGCAAAATCAGCATGTCAGCAGCAGCTGCAGCTCTCTGTCAATATCCACACTTCGTCTGTTCAGCCAAAGGACTGCTGTGTGGTCAGTTGCGTTTTGGCAGCACTCACAGCCCAGTACACAATCCCTGTAGTTCACACATAGGTCTGAAGAAAATTGTGTTGCAGTCAGTGTGTTAAGCGCAAGTGAAGTGTGGGTCTTTATGCAGCCTGTGTAGACTGCTTTCTTATTTAAAGTAAAAGCAAATCTGTACCATCGGATGCTTTCAAGATGGACAACTGAAAACTGTGAGTAAAATGCCTCTGGTGTAGACAGCTTGTAACTTGAGGAACACTCCAACCTCAGTCATTCAGTTGGCAGACACTGGTTTTATGTGCGGCCGTCTTAACGCAACATTGTCCAACTACTGTGCTCATTGTGATTTATTTCACACTAATATTTTGTTGTTGCAAATGCAGCTAGAATATCATGCAAAGACGTATCTGCCACAGCACTTACACTATTAAAATGTGTCTGGACTGATATCGCTGACCTGTTTTCTTTCCGTCTCTCCTGTAGATAACCACACCATGTCGTCCCACTCAGCAGTGAGTATTCGGATTCTGGATGTAAATGACAATCCTCCTGAACTGGCCACACCATACGAAGCCTCTATATGTGAAGATGCCAAACCAGGCCAGGTAAGTTTTCTTGATTCAATATTAAAATCAAATAATTTCACATGTATTTTCACAGTGAGAATTTAATCTGTACATGTATAGTGAGTGGAAATGAGAAGGACAAAACTAATTAATGATTTCTGTTTGTTGAGCAACAAGTTACAGATGAATGTTGTGCTGATCAAGTTACTGTAGCTTCGCAAATTGAACCTACATTTCATTAATGTTGATGATGATAAAGTAAAAATACACAGAAAAACAATGAATAATAAAGTTGTAACCAATTAACCAATCTTAATTTTCACTGGTTTATTTAACTTTCAAAAAGCCATGTTTATAAACCTGGTTTATCTAAAGTGAGTCACTCAAGAAGGCAATATAGAAGCAAAAACAAAGAAGTCAGACCCGAGAACTGGTTCTGACTTCCAGCTTCCCTGAAAACATTGTTAGACAGAAGACTGTTTGGATCAACGTCAATGAAGGTGTCTGATACTGAGAACCAATATCCTTCTGTGAGCTCATTTGATTTAGACTAAATTGGTGAGCCACAGATAGCAGCATGGTCTCCGGCTTGTCTTTAAATCAGTATCTGTTTCTGTTTCACACACAGCCTGTATGGTTATGATAAAACGCAAATGATGTAGAATGTGTAATATCTTCCTTCCTTCCGCATTATTCTTGATTTAGACATCCACATCAAGTTTCCCGGGTGGTACATGCACCATGACGGACCATGAAAGTCATTATATGATACATAATATACCATATGTTGCAAGAGACTCGTCTACAATAATACATAGTATATGAATGAGAAATGAAGGACATGTGAAAAGACTGAAGAGTAAAATCTAAGATTTTAACGATGTGTAACGAACAAAACAATGAAATTGAGTCTGAGCCTTTTTAACACACTATTCTTATTAGAATGTAAAAGTCATAAATAGGAAGAACTGACAGAAAGCAGAAGACTTTGAAGATAAAAAATAGTCGAGTGTAAAGGAAGGATACACCTGTACCATCAGTATCACAAGTTAACATTGCGATATCTCTGCTAGTGCATCGATACCCCAAAGCCAAAGACCATTTCATGAAGTATTTTTGTATCTTAAGAGTGGCGCTTCACTCTTGGCCTTGTGGACACATACAGTATCTATGATAGAATATTCTAAATTAAAGGTTAACCTTCAAGCCTTTTTCAGAGCTTTCGACCATATCCCACTGTCTTTTTCAGCAAATGGAAGTTGCTCACGTGTCATCCCGTGACGTACATATTTTTGGTCACATATAACATAATAACTGTTCGTATATCCCTCCTAAGACATATGATGACACCTGAGCAAGTTCCACTCGCTGAAGAAGGCCCTAGGACATGGTCAAAAGCTTCAGAACCACCCAGTAAGTGAACCTTGAGTTTAGAACATTTTATCACAGATATTTCTGTATTGATGTGTTGTACCACCCATACACACCAGCCTGTGTCTTGTCTTTCTGCCCTATTATTTCCATAATACTGTTTTGGATCAATTCAACTGTCCACTATTATCTCCCTTACAAAGGCAATTTATAACTCAGCTTTTGGGAAACGAACACATTTCCCTAACAGTGTCAGAAAGAGAGCCACAGACAAACTGTTTTCTGTAGAATATATTTATTTTCTCAGTTTTATCTAGCTGGATGCTAATTAAAAGTCAGTAGGATTAATATTTGACAGATGTCAATAATGTGATTTATGTCTATGTCAGCAATGTGGTTGTTTAAACTAAATAGAATAGATCTGGGGAATTCACATTAGAATGGATACACAGTTTGTGTGACTATTCTACCTGCCAAAAAGTTTTCTGCGTGACATTTAAAAAGCTCTTCATGAAAGACATCAGTTAACATGTTTTTCACTGCTCCAAAAGCTACAGCCAGAGAAATGTAGTTCTACTTCTGGTGATTCTCTACCTATATATTTGTTAAACTATGTCACACAAAGGTGATACTGCAGTTTGTAGAGCATAACATTAATTCAATTCCAGAATGATTTTTATGTGCATCATAACCCGGCACCAATCAAACAGTGGGAGTGAAAAATCAAGACAAAGAAGCAATACCATGGTTATTTCCAAACCAATAGGAGGCCAGATCATTCCACTGATCACCGTTAAAAATGGACAGTCATTAGGGTGTTTTATTCTTCTTACATAGTCAACAGGCCCTGGGCCGAGTTAGACCCAATTATCATGTGCAGAGCAAAGGAATAATTAAAAAAGCACGGCTTAAAAGTGGGGCCTCCATGCTGGAAGCTGCATTTACATGTGTAATGAGGCTCAGGCCTCTCCTGTCCTTGATCCACAGACTCTTAACCACTTATAGCCCCCCTATGCCTCTGCAACGTCGCATGCCTGCGCCTTACTAGAACAATGTCTGGTCTGATCTCCCTCACTCCCACCTCGCTCCGTCTCCCATCTGCGAGAGCCCACATTAACCTTCAGCTCCTAATCACACAGAGATGATTAGTCTTCCAGCAAAAAGATCATTGCTGGCTCCCAGCATTGTAAAAGAAAAGGTTTTTTGATGCTCTCATTAGAGATGCAGTGAAATATTTCACATTGTAATTAGAAACCACAGAAAGGGATTCGAAAATACATATAGGAGAATGTGACATTGTATCAGTTTTGCTATTTCCATGTCTGTCTGTCTATGTTTTTTCTGCATTTATGTCCATCTAGAAGGGGCAGACAAATAGGAGGAGCATCTGACAATATCTAAGATTAATTTATTTTCTCTCAATTTTTGAATCTCAGTTTTTGTCTCTTCTCTATAAAGTCTCCTTTTGTATGTTGTTGTGGGGAGCTCTGTTGGAGCCGGCTGCCGAGATTGAATGAAAATTTGTTAGCCTTGGGTCAAAGGCTTTCTAACGCTCATTTTCAGCCTCAGGGGTAACCACTGGGGGGCATGGGGGAAACAATTTTCTCCTCCATGTTATTTTCAGAATAATATAAAAAACTGGTTTCCACTAGTTGTTGTCAGTCACTGCATTTTTACCTTTGAAAAATGGAGTGAGAAGTGTGAAGAAAATGTTTTGGGCCCGGGGATTCGCTGTGTCTACGCTGTTGCTGAGAGCTGGTGTTTGTAGGCTCTTTTTTTTTCAGATGAATGGCAAGCATAGAGCCTTTCTATTGTTGGCCTTCCAACTCGGGGAGAGAAGTGAATGAGTAAATCAATTGACTAATGAATAACTCATACATCATACATATACTTCTCCACTGAAGGGAGACCAATAAAAGTCTGGGTTATGACAGGATAAACAAGGCTGAACCAAAAAATAGCTTTTCAACCAGAAGTCAGCTTAATGCTGCTGAATTTCTCCCCATCAATAAGTGAAATTTTGGTTCACAGTACACTAAGAAAATCAGCGGTACTGGCACTCTGCCCTCGTCTAAAACCCTTTGGTCTCTTGAGAGGTAATCAAGTTGTTTGGCAACTGTCCGACCAGAGAAATGTGGCCACATCCGATATGCGAACTAGCACTTTCATGTTTCATTTTTTTGTGTATTGTCAGGAAACACCGACATGCCATTCTTTTTGAAAAGACATGAGGCACTCAAGGTCTGGAGCAAACAACATGATGTCACACGGCCTTAATGAATCTCTGCCTTTTATAAATGGATGCATATTTTATTCTCCTCCTTCTGCCTCTGCAGCACAGAGTAGCTTTCTGTCAAACTCACACACACCTGCAAGTCGCATACACATGCAAAGATCCTGATAAAAGTTTAATTTTTCCATTACGCTGTTATTTATGATGAAAATCACATGATTGTATGTGTAGTCATGAAACATACAGCAGGAGCAGAAGTGGACAAAATAGAAAGGTTGCATGTTTTTACGGTTTGTCATGAGGAAGCATGTAAACAATGCTGGGCTAACATAGCCTAATTCAGTATCTGTTTATATCTGTTTTACATTCTCTCTTTATTGATTCATACAATATAGTTACACTGTGTCAGCACAACTTATTTAATTATAACCAATAATATATTTGAGTAGTCCACATAAACTGGTCTGTGCAGTCGTCAAAGATAAATACAGGCCTGGTGTTAAATAGAACTAAGTGTGTTAAATAGAACTAAGTGTGTATTTCAAACTCAAATCAGAAGATTCACATTGAAAGAACGTCTTCAATGAACATTTCACAAATATTGATGCAACCAATTATTGAAAGTGTTTCCAGCCTTGTACAGAACCATGTTCACTAGGTGTCTCTTTGGAATAAAACTAATAGTCAATGTCACATTAAATCTCATCACATTGTCTTTATAGCTAAAAGCAGGTGTTGATCTATATAGTAGTAGACCAAACTCATGTTGAAACAGAAAATAGTCAATTTTTGGATATACTTCTCTTGGAACTGACGATTTTACAGTCAGACATAAAAATAAACGTACTATAGAAGCTTGCTATGAAGTGTAAGAACAAGGTTCCCCAGATTTGTAAGATTTTCTATGGTTTTCTATGGTATACTTTACAATATAAATTCAGGGGTCAAAATTGGAGGGTTCTATTGAAGCAGAGGGCTATTGCCTGATAAGTTGAACCACTTTGATGTCTTCTGCTTCCCTGGATGTACTTATTTATTTAGTAAAATAAGGTGCCAAAGGAGGAGCCCAGAGATATAAGCATCGGCCAAATGTTTGAGTTTAAAATGAGCTTCAATATGGTTTCAGCTCCCCAGAATGTTGTTAAAATGAATTTTGAAACTTGGAAATAGGCATAATCACGTCAATTTTTCTTTCACCTGGAATAAACGTCAAACACTAGCGAGCTGCCCTGCTTTCCATTATGCATATGCCTCCGGACCCAGAGAACGCGCACTTTGCTCAGTTCATCTGGCCTCTGTGAAAAGGAAATCTGAAGTTCAAAAGGGTTATGGCTGCTTTGTTCAGTGTTTAGCCTGTTTCACCTTCTTTATTGGTCCGCTACACTGGCTGAATTAATTAGAGGAAACACAACACCTGTGATTTGTCAGCTTTATCAACTGTCAAATTGCTTGGCTCGAGATTCAAAACTTTTCACAGAAGAGTTCCATGTTGCCATTGCAAAACAGCTAAAACGCACTCCATGAGGCATTATGAATGTCACTTGATTTATAGCGGGACTTGATGCCTAATTATAAGTAAACTAATTTTTTTTTACAGATAAATCGCTCAATCATATCAAGGCATATGCCATACTGTATGTGGTGTTCTTTCTGTGAAAACACAGGTCAGCAAGTCATGTGTTATTTTGTTCTTTGTGTCAGTTTGTGTGTATATACTGCATAACGGGGAAATATCCTGTATTATAAAGTATAAAAGCAAAAGTATTTGTGTAAAAATTAAAAGTTACTTAGTTACTTTCCCCCTGTTTATTTTTATAACAAACACATTTTGCCAAGGTTAGCTTACACATGCATCCCATGCTTATTTTGTAATCTTGGATTAAGAATCTTTGCAATCACTTGGCCAGTCACACAGCCTCTGGTCGACAGACTCAACCCAAGGCATCATACAAACAATAGTAATTATTTTCAACATGGAAAATTTGAGAAATAATCACAGAAGACATTTACTGTTGGATTTATCATTATGGAACTGTTTTTACAAAGTCTCCCAAACGAAATTGCAGTTCAAGGTTGGATTACAAAGCTTCTGAAAGACTAGTAACAGATGGATGTACAAATGTAGCATACTACTTTACTTAATTTAAAACATACTTAAGTAAAAGTAAAATTACTGACTTTGAAAAATACTTTAAACAGTACTCAATTATAGTAACGTGAGTAATTGTAATCCATCTGGGCTGTCTGCCTGTCCGCCAGTCATTCTCTCTCAGCTGAATCTGCTTCCTCTTTCTGTTTACCACTAATTATATAATAAAGACAATCATATATGCCTGTCCCTGCAGAGACGCATGCTACAATGAAATAAAGACACGCATGCACACACCCACACATGTGCTGTATACACAGCCTTCACTGTCACACTCTTAATATGTCAGATCAACCACAGGTTTACGAAGGTAATGAGGTGCGTTCCATTGTCTCCTGTTGTGTGCTGTGTTATCACCCAGTCACGTTCATGGCATGTCAGCTCCCTGGCTCAGGTCTAGCTTTCGGTGGAACCACAGAGAAAATCAGATTAACCTAAGCCTTTTAACTGCGGTTGGGTTTGATCCCATTTGAGAGTTGGCAACAAAACCTATTTTGTTTGTGTTTAGAGGGAGAGAATGCATGTGGAGGGAGGGGGAAGGGTTGGCTGAGAAGTAAATAAAAAAAATGGGTGACACAGGCTAAGCAGCTTTTGCTTGGGGACACAGTTCAAGCCAGGGCCATGACACAAAGTGTTAGATAGCTTCTCAACTTTTGTTTAAGGAGCCTTTAGGGTCTTATGCAGGTCGATGTGCAGAGATGGAAAGAGAAAGCAAAATATGTGACTTAACAGTAAGACAGAATGAAAGAGAGACATGCAAGGAAAAAGGCACACGGCAAATACAGATTGGATTCATCATGTAGAACACATGAGCACAACCATACCAAAAATAAATGCTTTCTTAATCCATTTCTCAGTTACAGGTTCAGCTGCACAGTAAATATATTTATCCACCTCTTTTAATGTGCACTTTTAATTGTTGCATAAAAATACACGAGCAGAAAGAATAGAAATTCGGAACTAAGCCAAAATAGTGCAAAAGGAGTGCTACTGGTTTTTGCTTACTCTCTCAAACTACCCCTGTTTGTACCACAAACGCACACACTTGAACGTCTATGCTTTCGAGGACCCTCATTGACTGTAATGTATTCCCTAGCCCTATGAGCTTAACCCTCTCGACTATCCCAACCCTTACCTTAACCCTACCATACTATAATAAATAATTCTACCCTTGGCCCTGAAACTAGTGTTAAGAAAGTTTAAGAAAGTGTGGACTGACCGTTGTACTTTCAAAAGTAGCCCTCACTTTCAAGATATAAAAAGCGGGGGAAAAAAGTTTGATGATTCACAATAAGCATCTTTGCAAGTTTAGAAACTCGACGACAATTTGAGCTCTAACATGACATAAGATGTGCTCTCAATGATGGGAAAACAAACCTCTGTCTATTGCTTACATATTCTACTGTTAATACAGATTTAATGAAATCAATTATTCCTTAAAATTAACGTTTAACTCTCATACACTTTGAGTCAAGACTTCTTCATTCTCAGAGGAAAGATTTTATCGTATCTTGCTGTTTCAGTTATTGCAAGTTACTCTGGATAACAGTGTTATGTAATTCTCTAAAGTGCAGACATATAATCATCTCATTGCAAGTAAACTCACATAAACAAAGTGGAGCACTTTATGTTGCCATACAGATCACTGTGCTCAAAACACCTAATTTCTAAATGGGCCTTGAAGGTTGTAAGATGCATGACCATTCAGCATCTTTTGGATCAGACAAAAATAATGCAAATCTTTGCTTAGTGATGTTATTGTAATTCTAGTTCACAAGATTTAAATCCTCTAATTCTACCATTCTGGATCCGTGTCCTGATTTTTGCGTTTTCCCAATCTGCTGCACCTCACTGAATGACACGTGAACACAATCTTCGCCTCTCAGCCCATTCCTCGCCCACTTCGTGGTATTTATTCTGACTGAATGCAGAGGGACAGATATCATATAGTGCCAGATGTGCAGAAAAAAGGCTGGGTGGAAAGCCAAATACTAAGTATGGCCTGGGGTAACGGAGGCCTGTCAGCTCTGCCATGCCATCTCATAGCTAACTGAGTGGGTCACTGCGACAGATCACCTCAGTTTGGCCACAGCACCGCCAACCTCCAACCCCTGGGAGAGTCAGTTTGAAATAGCTAAATGTTAAGCCTGTCTGAAACACACACACATCACATCACATACACGTGAGTGCAACACTTACTCACCTAGTGCACAAACAGAAAGGATACTAAAGCAAACACACATAGGCACACATTAGACAGAAGTGAGTAAAAGAAGAAGCAAACCAACACAGACGGGGAAAAAACTCAGACATACTCACAGTTTTGCCAGACAGTATTTCATGAGTAGGAGACTGAGTGAGTCATTTGTTCTACTCACCAAATGTCTCTTCCTTTTGTCTCTCAAATGTTAACGTTGAATCAGACAAATCAGCAGACTAGGGAGACTGAAATATTCACAGTTTCCAGCAATATTTTTGGCTGGACCACAGCAAAGTGGTGGCAACGCTATACGCGAAAGTCTGTCCCTGACTTACTGACTGAGTGAATGAGTGATGAAGCTACACCATTGGTTGGTCGAGTGTTGGAATTTCCCCATTGGCAGTTGCTCTTTCAAAACACGCTATCCATTGCAGTATTCTCCAAAACACCAGGGGACATACAAACAAAACAGTTTGTGAAGAAACAAGAGGCCAATGAGTTTTACCAGAAGAACAGCATAGACCAAACATGGCTACACACTCTGCTATACGGCTCCTCAAAGCTGAGGCAGAATTCTAATTTATTGTAAACTCATATATATTCATGGGCATACTTTATCGCCATTATAAAATCCCTATAAAGAAAGAAGTCAAGTATTTGGAGCAACAAAAAACAATTTGATTCTGCTAGCACAATATTATTTACTCAAATGTAGATTTTTAAGATCTCTCCTGTTTTTAAAGCATTTGAAAATGAACTGGCTGGCTTTTTAAAATACTTGAGACATATTATTAGTAAAACATCATTCATTACTTTATTCTATTTGCTTTGATCAGTATTTGTGGCAGTTGTGTTCTAAGTTCAATTGTAATGAACTAATATCATGTTCAACAGATGCCTCTTGGAACCTTTGCATTCAACAAACCAAACAAAAAAGCTTTCCAGCGCTGCACGGACAGTCCTCAATTACGTCCTCAGGCACCTCCCTCTCACAACCTTTGACCTTTCTCTCGTGTAGATGGGATGTACTTTTGGAAAACTTCTATCTTTCCAGAGATGCAAGAGATTTAAGGGTGTCAGGAAAGGGGACTGCTAGATAGAAATCTAATTAGGTGATTGTGCTTGAGGGAGCTTCGCTAGCTGCTCGATAAACTCCCACACGCTCGCCCTCCTCCTCTCTCATTTCACTTCCCTCTCTCTCCCTCAGCAGTTTCACCCCGAGATGCCACCTGAGAGTCCCCCTGCTGAGGGCATAGTCACAGGATGCGGATCATGGCTCACTTACTACAGCTTCACTGCTATTCATATTTCTTCAAAGACATGAGTAGATGCATCCCTCAGCTGATAACGAAGTGTTTGCTTTATGCGTCTTAAGCTCTTTGCTCATTATTCTTTTACCTTCAGACTGAAATAAACCTGAAAGAATGATGAGAAGATAAGATCAGGCCTGTTTTGTCATACAGCAAACTCAATATTATTTTTCATAGATCCCTGTGGATTGACTGGATGCGTATTGGTCTTTGCTTCATCTCAGTGTTTCGGTGTTCATGTGTCAGAACAAGCACACGGTGGCGTATCCTGACCCTTTAATGTGCCAGCAACTGCCAGTGAAAACAATACACAAAGACGTTAACTTTTAATATAATATGTTACTTTAATCATATTTTAGTTGCCAAACATTAGCATTCATTGTAGGTATATTCATTACAGTATGACAGTACTTAATTTGCCACTGCAAGATCTTGTAACTCATAAGGTTACATCTTGGCATAACATCTTAAGTCTGTGCCTTTCAAAGTTGGAAGAATTAGATCCTCGCTCTGAAAAGCAATAAAAGATAAAAGCCATCACCGTTTCTGAAACTATAATCTGGACCCCTATGTAAGTTTAGAGATAGCATGTAATGATATTTATTTCTCCTTTATTTACCTTTGTAGGAATACCGACAGTAATTCCTGATTCATTTCCATGTGTTTCTGTGTGTTTCTCGAGTGCAGATTTTGCAGCACGCAAAGGAAGAAGCGTGTGATTTACCCTGAAATCATGCCGTAGCATTTTGTAATTACAAAGTAAGCCATATTATCCCAAACAGCCTCCCTGAGCTGTGGGTATGACTAAGCCTGTTCTGTGTCTGTGATGCAACGTCAATGCTGAGGAGCTGTTTATTGTGAAGGTACGATTGTGGCCGGAAGTGTGCTCGGCGGTAGCTTAGTCACAGTAATGCATAGCCACCACTCTGGCTCATAATTCAGAGTTGTGTGCAAAGCTTTAAATGAATGAGGCGGTCTCACACAGACAGGCAACATGAGCTTAAAGATTACACAATAAAGCGGATGTCTTTATGTGCGAGAAAGGTGTAGAGTATATCTACAGTTTGGATAATCAATTTGCAGGTGGATGATAAATGAGCGACACCTTTTTCTGGAGATAATTTGGAAAAGATAAATGCAAAGGAATCAGAGGAAAAGGAAATCACAGTGATGAATAGAGTGAGCAGGCTGAACAGGCAGAGAGGTGGAGGAGTAAAGATACACAGAGGAAGGATTCAGTACAGTAAACAAAGCCATGTTTAACATTTTATAAGTATCCTGCCCCTTAAAGAGGAGAATGCTACTGTAACAGCTGAGTACTGGTTTGACATATTTCCCTTGATCGTATCTGATATCGGAAGCATTTGTGAGACCAGACAGAGGGGTCACAGCCATCGAACGTCCTGCTTTAATTATTCTGAGAAACGCCTCACTTAATGATTTCTAACAGTGTGTCTGAGCAGTTCTCCTGCATGTTTGTGTGTCTCAGTGTGAAACAGAGGCGGGGGGGAGGAGGACTTACTGTGCAATAAAACTTTTCTCCCTTTACAACAGGAAAAACAGAACATTTATTGGGACATTTGGTTAGCAAAAACAAATATTAGTATTTCTCAGACTTCCAAATCAAAATAGAATTTGGGGGTACATCTTACAAGGTTCTACAAAAATGAAAAAAGCCGGTGGTGGATGTGATGGATGAGAGAGTCTCTTTTCCTAACTATTCACAACTTAATAATATTAGTCATGTTTTATGTTTCAAAATCTCTCAATGAGCCTCCCAACCTTCATTAATGTGTTCTGATTCCTCCTCATGCGACTCATTAAAGAGTGTTGGCCACTTTAGTTGATTATTGAAGAAAGTAGAATTGTTTACAGTCACAGAGAAGATCTTTTGCCAACAAAGCCCATCGTGTAGTGATAAGTGAGAACAGCTGACTGTGTGTGCAGGGGGAGTAATTCTATAGATACTTGCAAAGGCTGACAGGAGTGGGATGAACTGATGATAAACAAATACATAAGCTATCAAAATGGCTAAGACAGAAAATAAAGAAAATGAGCTTCCACAAAGTCAGTGGCAGCACTCAGCTTTTTCTGACCAGGAAAACAACAAAACAAATATTGTGTTATTGACATTTGCCATCTGTGCTTCGTGTCTGCTGCATTCTGTGACAGACAACACAACAGAAGCAGATGCAAATGCATACTTAAAATGTTGATTTTCGAAATGTATTTTAATGCCGTGTGCTACTGTCACTCATTACGTTATAAATCTTTTCTTCATAGTTCAAAATTGACTTTAAAGGAATAGTTCGACATGTTGGGAAATACGCTCACTCGCTTTCTGGTGGAGAGTTAGATGACAAGATTGATAATCTCTCTCATATCTCTTCGTTCAATGTATAACTGGAAACAGGTGGAAACAGATAGCCTGGCTCTGTCAAACGGTTACAAAACTAGCCTACAAGAACATCTGAACCTCATTAATAAACATGTTATATTTTTTTAGTGTAAAAATTATAATTCGTCTTTTGTTGGCCAGGAGTAGTAACTTCCTGGAGTCTCCGCTGGTTGCCTGGCAACTGCTCAGAGCCAAATTTAGGTGGGGCTATATTGTACACTTTTTTACGAATTAAACAAATAAGGTAAAACTTGACAATTAGTGGGTTTTAGAGTACATGTTCATTTGTTGTTTTTTATAGGGTTATATAGCTATAGGAAAATCAGAACAGCTCTGTGAAAATCATTTCACTTTGTTGGTCAAATTGCCAGGAAAACCAAGGCTTCATATTTCCCTTTCAGCAAACACTACTCACATAACTACAGATATTATTATCACAGTGCTTTAGGTGTGCAACATCAGCTCTTGCAGGTGCAACAGTAGTTGTGGAAAAATTAAGAAAATCACATCATTCCCCAAGTGTGCTATCAAAACAATAGATCCATTATTTCAACTGAAAAGAAAAGCCAGATAGGCAAAATCTCGAGCTCTTGGCAAAATGTAAATATGTTTTTCTCACACATGCATAGCTGTCATTAGCTCAAGGCATGCAAGCATCATTCAAAGCACTATCTGACTGATTATAGTATTGGACTACATATTTCTGGTAATATAATAAAATAACAGCAGTTTACACAGTTTACATTATGACAGTTATACCACAATGGGATTCAAGTTTAGTTTTAAATTCTGCCCGAAGGCTCATGCTTTTTAGCCAACACATCTATTAGCTTGGTTCATCATCAACATTTCTGCTGTTGGTCTACCGTCTTCTTACCATTCATGCAGAGAATGTTGACATTTTGAAATTCTGAGTTTGTGCTACGCTATGTTGTGCTTATGCTTTATTTCATTGAGCTGCATTAAAGAGTAGATTTTTGGTGTTGGTTTTTAGAGTATGCAGTAAACAAAGGTGAAGGAAATCAAAATAATAAGAAATATGTTGGACGCACATGTAGCGTGCCGGCAGAGGAGGAAACAGCCGACGGATGTGATGTGAAAACATCATTTATCAGCTTGTGGTTTGATGCTGGCTGCAGATTAATAGGATGAGAGGAGGATGAATTGTCACTGAGAAGCCTGTGTTAAGGTGAACGGATCTCCAGGGGCTGTTTGATGTCTGTTCAGCTCACAGTGAATCCTATCTCACCCTATTGTGTCCACACAGAGTTCTCAAAATTGGATCACAGTTGAGTTTTATCTTTGAATGTGGATCACTATTATTGCATTCAATTGGAAGACTACACCCTCACCCTGTGTCTGTCTTTCTGTTTCTTTGCACATTAGCATTTTGACTTTCTTCCTACAACTATAGCAGCCTCATAGAACATCTCTGTCCTTTACTGTTCAAAAAAAGCTTTTCTGGTGAGGAATTTTATGATAGTTTTGCATTTCTAACATTAAGACATTTTTTATATTGCTGTGTCAACTTTCTAGAGAAAGAAGTTTTTATCTCCTTGTGACTGTAGCCCCTTTGAACTGCACTTTCATAGGAAGCCTTCTGAGTCTGCTGTACCTAAGTATACTCGCTCCACCTCACTCCCTCACTCATGAAAGAGGCATTTGAAATGTAAAATGTAAAGTGCTTTTCATAATCATTTTCTTGTTCCCATTGAGTGGATCGTAGTAGAAAATCTAACCTCTGTTTCTTTTCTTTCTTGTCCCTTTTTTTTTTTCTCTTCTGCTTTGGTTGCTTTGGCAGCTAATTCACACCATCAGTGTGGTGGATAGAGACGAGCCACAATCTGGACATCGCTTCTTCTTCACCCTGGCCCCTGAAGCCTCCAGCAATCGACACTTCACCCTGTGGGATGTCAAAGGTGAGAACGCAAGGTCTTATATTTGGGGTTATTGGTGAAGAAGCATATTTTAGCAGCTGTCCTGATGGCAATATCAGAGTAATTAGATTTTTAGGATATATTTATACAATCTCTAAGACCGGATATCATATTTTGTGTGAGTGGGTGTGCGCATTTTAAAATGTGCACAGGTGTAGCAAAACTGTGCTTAACTGACAAATGTTCAAGGTCATGATGAAGCTCATAACGATGGAAGATCGTGGCACTCTGCAAATATAGACCTGATAGTAATATTCAGTTAATTTAAAAGTGTGCAGCTTTTTTGACAGTTGCAGGAGACTTTTTCATGCAAAATAGTTTCTTTTTTCTGTGACTGGAAAATCGCCTGACAATATTTTTGGATAAACACCACCTGTTCTGGTCCTCTAAGCAGAGTAACATTATTAGAAAGTATTACATGCCAGTGCATTTCTGATACTCCGTATGTGCAAAAGACATTCTTTACAAACATTAGTTTGATTGACTGTATCAACTGCAAGGTTAAGCTGAGCATTTTTTCCCACAGTAATAGCATTTTATATGTATTATTATCTTCAAAATACATTACTTTTTTGAACTCAGAATCTTTTCATGATTCCTCTTAAATAGAATGTCAACAACTTACATACTTTTCCCAAGTGTCATCATGAAAATTGCTTTGTGCAAAGATACAACATTTATACATGTTTGTACAATGTAAGGAGACATTAAAATCACTGTTCCCCCCAGTTATGACTTTCATTTGTCGGGAAGATTTTGCAGCTTTTCTCATGCTTGTCTGTGCTTTTGCAAACATGCTTGCAGATCCCTCATTTAGAGATGTGTACCTAAGTGAATGTGACATCTGGCTAAATCAAGATTGATCTGACACCAGGAAAATGTCAGGGGAGCAGCCTGAGCTATGGAAATGTCACTGTGTGAAGGCAGCGAGGTCTGCAGCAGTCCCGCTCATATGAAAGGGTATACACATAACACGGGCCTTGTGTAATGTACACACACATACTTTACACCCACCTGTGCTTAGATTAGAAGGAAGAAGTATGACAGAAGTGTCCCTCTGGCTCTCCACTACTCAAAAATATGCACACATGCATACACACACACACACACACCACAACGTCATGCAGACCATCAGTATGAAATGGTGTGTATATGATTAAGGAGAATGATTGATAATCAAAGTATATTCATGCTTAGACGTAAATGTTACACCTCCTGCACCATTTTCCCAACACATACAAACATACTCTCACACAAATACACACATCTGTTCAAATATATGTGTTCACGAACGCAAACACTACTGCAGACCCTGAATATATTTTAGTGAAAGACAAACAAAACCCCACACAGATTTTTTATCCTCCCACCCCTCTTTTTTCCACTCTGGTGTCTCTTTTCATGGACACATTTGTCAACCTGTCACTTTCAATCTGTCACTTCTTCTTTTCCCCATCATGGCCTCACATTGCGTTTTGTCTCCATGCCTTGACACGCAATGATGAAAAGGTATTTTTTTCCCCATGTTGCTAAATTCTTTTAAGTCATTGCGGGAACTCTGTAGAGCCAAACCTCATCTTTACCAAACAAACTTTGCTGTCACATGACATAATTGACATAATTCTTCAAACCGCCGTCATTTGACCTGAAAATGTCCCACGTTGTGCTTAAAAGAAATCTCATATGATATGAAGACACAATTTAGTGGATTACTTTAACTTGTGTAATTCAAAGCATTTCTGAAAGTTTTGTATTGTTCTGTGGTTTGGTTGAACAGTGACACATATGTGACCAATCACGGAAAGTAGGGACACAAGTCGGTTCTGGGGCATTTTGAGTATTCACGTATTCTGAAAGTGTAGTCTCTAAGCTTTCCAACAATGTGTAACACATGGAAATCTGATAATATTTGGAGAAGTTGTGGCCATTTGAAGGTAGGCACTCAAAAAAGCTCAAAAGGGAGAAAACGGCCTCTAAAGATTGTGCAAACACCTTATTGCACATGTGCCACTGCGGGACACATTGAAAAAGCATGAATGGCAAAGCTAAAGTGATACAACATCCAGGAGGAGTCATATCTTGCAGTACAACAGCCACACAAAGTTGCTATAGTAATAGTAACTTTACATGTCTTCATGTTCTTCACTCAGTTTCTGTAGCCTGTAATTAAACATATATGTGTGGTAGCTGTATTTGGTTTCTATGCCTTTTTATATACATATTGTGACAAGAGTTCAAGTTCAGGTTCATGATTGTCCAAAAAAGAAAAGCAACATTTGTTGGTTTAATGCCTTAAATTACCCATGTTTACATTTTCCTGACAAGGATCTTGAGTGGCCATGAGATTGCTGTTTGCATCCCGTTTCCTTCCAGCAGTCAACACTGCTTTCTCTTAACCGTGACCACGATCTGTCTCTAAACTTAAACAAGTAGTTCTTATTAGTCATGCTAGCAGTGTGGCTCTAGAGATGGCAGTGTCAGTCTGTTGGTCAGTTCACATCTTTGGCTGAGACTGAAATATCCCCAAAGTTAATGGATGGATTGTCATGAATATGTGTACAGATATCTGTGGTCCCGAGAGGATGAATGCAAATGACTTCGGTGATTCCCGTGTCTTTCCATCTAGCGTCACCAGCAATAAATTGGTTTATGACCAAATATACAAGTACTCAGCTGTACTTGTGTTCAGTACTTATCAGCAAATGTTTGCATGCTAAACTAAGATGGTGAGCATGGAAAACATTATACCTGCTAAAGATCAGCATGTTAACATTGTCAGTGTGAGAATTAGCATTTAGAGCAAAGCACCGCTCTGCCTAAGTACAGCGTCACAAAGTTGCTGGCTTGGCTGTAGACGCTTAGTCTTGTTTTAGCTATGACCATGGTCAAACAATGTCAGCCTCCCAATAGGGTATTCACTTTTGCTCCCACGTGTCGTTCTGGAAGGGAAAGATTTTTTAAAAAAAAGCGTATTTTGTTGCATAGTTTAGAAGACTTTTTGTTAGGTTCATGTCACTACACCTATTCGTTCATTTGGAGTTCCAATAAGGGAAAACAACAATCACTTTATTTACTACTTTGAGATAAAGGTGGATGCGTGAGATTTACTGATCAAACTTTATGTAGGGCCAACCTTTTAACTTTATTGGATTTGATTCACAACTTCACTGAGCTGCCTCAGTACATGTATTCATATTTCCTGGAGAGAATCTTTTTCCAAAGCAGACAGCCGTGGAAGAAAATGCTGTGTAAAAGTCAAAAGGACAAACTCAGGGGCGTAACGTTCCTGTACATAAACAGTAATATGAAGATTGTTCTACATGTGCCAGAGAAGCTCTTGGGCGACATGGATAACAGTGATATATGTTCTGGGAGATGGATTGCCTGGTATCCTCTGTGCAAGTCTACCCACAAAGCTTCTCTGACTCTATTTGTCAAAGCCTCCTCCCGTATTCTGTGTTGCATTTATCTATGTCTCCGGGAGAGGGCTCATCTTTACACCGGTGAAGTTTAATTTCAAACAGTGGCTCTCTCACTCATTTTCTCTGGTTTTTTTGTTTGCTTTAAAAAAAAAAACACATGATAAATGTTAATAGCCCAAAAGCAGTTCACTTCCCCGGTGAAATCATTCAACCCCAAGTAAAACTTGACAATCCTGACACCCTTCGTCTGGAGTCCTTGAATTATGCATTATAGCAAAAGATTTATTCAGACTATGTATAACAAGGGTGGAACTTTTGTCTGCCTTTTTCTTTACCACTTGACCATTGTATTGCTAAGTAATTTTCATTCTTATTTTTTAACAAAATGTGAATCAAATTAATCAATGTGTCAAGTCTTCAAAATTATCAAAATTTGTCCTGACATGTCAGGTAGGGCTGCATGATCAACAACCCACATTTCACAATTTTTTTTCCCATCGGTACAGTCTTGAATTCAAAGGAGAAAAAAACAAGAAGGGTAATGAATGCACCACTGGATGGAGTTTCATCAATGCTACTGCAGCCTGGTAAAAACCAGATATCAGTGAGCAGACAAAGAGGTTTTGTTCTTCAAATATTAAGTCTCGCATGTGTAATTCTCTGCTTTACCTTGTCTCTCTGACTCCCACCCCTCGATACACTCACATCACCCACACAGACAACACTGCTGGCATCCGAACCCAGCGGTCAGGCTTTAACCGCCATGAGCAGAATGTGTACTTCCTGCCTATCCTGGTGGTTGACAGCGGGCCTCCCTCCCTCAGCTCCACAGGCACCCTGACCATTCATGTCTGTGGCTGCGACACAGGTGAGAGCTACTGTAGGAGCTGCACCATTACTAACATTATCATCACTGTCACCTTCTGCATGAGCAGCAGCAGTACTAAAAGGTCATCTGCATGCCATTTTTTTGGTCAGCAAACAGTTCTTATGAGCTTATATTTGTGGAATACAAAATAAAACAAGGACACAAATCGGCATACAAATGGCCCTCAAAAGTGATTTCAGCTGGGTGAAAATATAATATATGCATAGTAAAACCATATTTTTTCTCTTGATAAAACATTGCCTAATCCTTGTCCATTGAATTGACTCATAACTGGTGTTGAATCTGTACAGTAAATGCAAATTTTTCTTTTGCAACACAGAGGGAGCCATCCAGTCCTGCAATGCCACAGCCTATGTAATGAGTGCTGCTCTCAGCCCTGGGGCACTTATAGCACTACTGGTCTGCATGCTCATCCTCATAGGTAAGCAGATGGATGTACTCATGTATGGATGGATGTATGTGGATATACATGTATGGCTGGCCAGACAGATGGATGAGCATAATTCAGTATTGCTTTTCTGGGGTCATTGCTCAGTTCAACTACTCCAGCAGGATAACCAGAAGCATTGTGTTCAATAGTGGGATGTACTAGTTAAAAGGTAAGACTGAGGGCTGCACCTAAAGAAAACTACTCCATGTCCTCTACTCATGTAATCATGCAACCAAGCATGTGTCTTTTAATGGATTGACCACTTTTAGGTGTAATCTATATTTCACGAACGAAACTGCACATGCAGTGGCAGAAAAAGTAAGACGAATGACATGAAAAACAAAGTATATTTTTCATCAGCAGCTTTCCTGTTGGACATTTTGTTGCTGCTTTTATGAGTTGAAAGCTTTTGTTTAAATAGGAGCACAGATGATGCCTCGGTTTATGAATGATAACAAGCCACTTTGATCCTAGGAACACAGACAGAGATGGAATGAATGGGAGTGAAGTGGAGGGGGGTTAGAGAGAGCAAACCGGCAAAAGAGCTGCCTCAGCACTTGTATACCTGGAATAACAGGCTTTAAATAGACATGGCTTTCCAGACATTCACTGATTTTTATACTCAGACATACACACATGCGCGCACTAACATACACTCACATGCATACACTCACTCTTTCAGAGAACGAAGAGGTTTAGTATTGTCATATCTGAAAATTTTATGAGTTAGCTCCACCCACCCCCACCCCCCTCCGTCTTAGCATCCCACTCCTCAGTGACAGAAAGAAACAACAACGCTGTCACAGTGTTTTGTCTCCCCGCTCGCGCCTATACGTTTTACATCGTTCAGCCCGTGAATGATGGATGATGTGACACCAGGCAGCTTTAACTGTGACGAACATTGCTATCTATTTCTTTTAAGAGCTTTTCTAATGAGAGTTGTTAAAACTGCCTCCATTACCCAACCATCTACTGGAGTGAACTTCAAAAGCAGAGCATCATTTATTCATCATGGTTTTAAAAGCCTCAACAAAAATGTTATGTACTAATCTGAGGAAACCTCTGCTGGCTATAAAAAACTGCATTTGCCCATGTATCGTTGTTTTGGTGTTCTGGGCTAGATGACATCCCCTCAAAGGGCTGAGTTGCAAACAGTTCTCTGGCCTTTAAACTTCTGGAAAGCTGGACACTGCAGAAAAATAGAGTTACATGGTAGAAAGACTTTTTTTCATTGCAGCCTTGGTGATTTCGATGAAACATTATGTAGAGTAACATGCTTATGCTAAAGACTGTGACTGTGCTTGGTATTATTTTGTGTTTCATGCCATTTTGATTCCACTAATGAAATTGATTCCAATAGTGTCAGTGAGTCTAATCGGTGCTAAGTCCATGCCACTTTGAGTGACTGATACTGACTGGTAGAAAATGGACTGAACATGCCTCATCAAAGCACTGAAGGACAGGCTAAGTCGGAATGCCTGGCTTCTGCCAGTCATCATATAGACAGTGAAATCTCGGCGCTGCAGGGTCTGGGATCAGGGGGATGAGCAGTGTTTTCACAACTATTGTGTGGTGTGAATAACAGACGGGAGCGAGGCATGTGGCAGCAATCTTATCGACTGCACATTACCCAACACTTTCCCTGTTCCTGTTTTACTTACGATATACACACACACACACTTAGTGTGTCTGCTCGTGCATGCTAAGCACACATCCGCACGCTTAGACAAATCACTCCTCACCTATTAACTGCATCGCAATCCTTTCTCTAATGCACCATTACTGTGTGCACCTTATCTTCTCTCTCTCTCACACACACGCACACACACCTAACCAGCCAGCCAGCACTCCCTCTCTCCAGAGGCTGGACCACCTCTATTACATCAATTGTGGGATGATGAGAAAAATGAAAACAAATTTCTGCCTAATTACCTTACAAACAAACAGTCCCTCCATCAGTTCATTTATAGACCTGATGTGATGAATCCATTCCACTGTGTCGCAGCATCTGCATGCATCCATTCCAATTACCTCCCATCTGCTTGTGATGAACTCCTGGGTGGGGGCAACCAGCGCAGCCCATGGGTGAATTAACCGTCTTGTCAGGAAAGCTTATCGGAACATCTGTACACATGGGGAGCAGCTTTGTATTTATAGGAGGTGGCTATATACAGGTACATACAGTATTCTTCCTACAAAGGTAAATTCTGTACATGGTGTTGTATTAAAATTGCCTGTGCTAATCTCCAAGTTAAATAGGTTTTATAGCTTACAGTTCAAGCATCTGTGTACCTAATAGGCAGTGACACTCATGTTATCATTGAGGAAGCGTTTGTCAGAAGTGAGGTTATCTGATTGTCTTTGCTTCAGACTGATGAAGTGTCACATACTCCTTCAATACTATTTACTGAAGAAGCAGCCGATCCGCACGTAGGATGGAGTTCATAACATCAACTTTTCTCCCTCCTATTATTCTTCTCATTAGTGTGAATTTAGCGTAATTGTCTTAGCGCTTGTTTAGTATGCATGGCCGTGTGCGCTGCAATTTACCACAAACCATGACTGCTGCCTCAACCCTGTGGCAATTAATTCGCCCCATTCATGGAGGAGAAGAATAAACACAATGGTTACAGACATCACGTTCCCAATGGAGCCCAGCAAACAATGCAAGAGGAGAACTAATGTATATTACCAGTCAGAGATATTGCATAAAATCCCCATTCAAGATCAGCAAGGCTCTTTAGGCAAGGAATACACGGGGCATTTTCACTCCGCAAGTTATTTTTTAGACCATTTACACCAAATGAAGACAGTTACTGAGAGCAGCAACAAGTCGTTTGTACAGATTATATGCTTGAAACCGATGTTGCACTTTGTAGCAGAAGGAGTTGAAAGCAAAGGTGAAACAGGATGTTTTATACTCACATCCTGACGTCCAAGGTCACTTTAAAAGAGCACATTTGTCCATGGGCTTTTTTCATGCATACTAATATGTGCTTTAACATGTGTGAATTTCCTGCATGCAGCACATAAAGTCTAGACATTGATCTAGTTTGACTGTGAAACGATGTGAGCATACCCATTTTCACAATGTATGGATGGAGGTTCTGGTGGGTTCAGAGCATCAAACAATCCATGCCATCCCAGACAGCACAGGTCCCATTATAATTGATAGTCTTTTTTATCTCTGTGGGCTTGTAGGCATTTGTTTTAGGGAACAGGCTATCTGTTCCAGAAGATGCATTGTGCCTACTGGTTAATGATCTATCTAAATGTCCCTTCACTGGCATCCCTTTAGAGTAGTTTCTCATTTCTAAAAGGAAGAAAAAGGGTTTCTGTCCACTGTTACACGGTAGCACTGTCCATAGCTGACTGGCACCAGGAAAGACATCCTGCTGCCAATAAAAACTCAATAACTTAGAACAAACATTGCCATCTCTTTATCTGAGCACTATCTACATTATCGAAGAAATTCTTTAACAATAAGCCTAATTTTTATCACAAATATTAACTATTTCTCAGGATGTATGTAGAGCATGCAATTTCTAAAGGGCCACGCATAAGTAGTATAAAAAAATACATGCCAACTAACTTTACTAATTCAGATGATAGTGTGAAGTGGGAGAGCAAATATAAACATCTTCTGGAAAGAATCACATTTATTTTGATTATTTATTTATTATAAAGAATTAAACAAATGGACTGATCCACTGCTAGCTACTGTGTATTTACGCAATACAAAGGAATAAAGGTAATCAGAGTAACCATAATATCACGCTCTTAAACTGTAGTTGTACAGAATTCACTTTCTGGTAATTATTCTGTTGCCTGAAAGTAAAACCCCCCCTTGTTGTCTTTTTGATTTAATAAATGAATTTCTGGGGCGCGGTTAGCTCATTTGGTTAAACCGTGTGCCCCATGTACGAGGCTATAGTCCACACCGCAGAGACCTGGGTTCGACTCCGAACCGTCGCAAATTTGCTGCATGTCATCCCCCCTCTCTGTCTCCTGCATTTCCTGTCTCTCTTTGCCACTGTTAAATAAAGGTGAGAAAAGCACAAAAAATAAAAAAATAATCATATGATTGTGTCAGTCATTTTTAGTTTTTGATTCATGTTTGTATGTATCCCTGTCCACATCTTCTTCTTTGCTAGGCTTGATTGCTGTTTGTCCATAAGATTATTAAACTGAGTAGTTCATTATCTTTCTCATACTTCTCAGTGTGCATAATTAATTCATAACTGCCTATAATATGTTTTTATCATGCCTAAAAATGACATTTCATGTTGCTGAAAATCTGAGATAAACCTGGTGGAGGTTTCAGAGGGAAGAGTGCAGCCCCGAAGAGGGATGATGGAGTCAGGGGGGTGGGTGTCTGAGCAAAGTGATACTTGTCTAATCACAAATTTAGGCAGTAATTAAAATAACTAAGCTGAAATTAAAGCCACATTGATTAATCTGCATATAGCCTTTGTTTTCCTCTTGTCTCATTACTCTATGACGCGATCCATCTCAATTGTTTTCCCTTTTTTAATCCAAACTTGACATTCAGAGGCATTTCTTTCTCTTTGTAGGTGGTTGCCTCCGGTTTTAAGTAGTGATGGAACCCAAAGTCTTAGTTTCACTCGACTTGGATGAGTATTGATATACAGATTGGTCTCCATTAGGCCTTTTGAATCATATTGCTGGGCAAGGCTATCAGGATTGTAAAAAATCAATGCTCATGCATTTGAAATGTAAAACTTGATAATATATTATCTTCTCCTACTGTGCCTTTGCCCTGAGAGGTGAAATCAAAGTTAGAATGGGAGTAGTTCTAAACTTTCCCATGAAATGTACTTACCAATCCATCATGCTTAGTGCATGTTGGATGTGCAGCACTATACAGTATGTACACATTTAGTACAATTACTTTTGTAGTGCAGTTGTTTTCTTTAGTACTGAATGCCTTGAATCTGGGTTTGGTATGTCATTATTCTTAGCAAGATGAAGAGGCATTCCATTTTTGCATGCAAGCTCTATAAACTCAGCCTGACAGGTCTTAATCCATGTCTGCAGTGCAGCAAGAGAGTTAAAGCCACAGATATCGAAACACTTGCTGTAATGACAGTTTATAAAATCCCTTAAATGGGAACCTGTCATTCTCCTGGCTTTTATCTCATCCTATTGTTCCGGTTGTTCAGACAATTTCATATATAACCTTTATATTGTGTTGTGCCATAACATGAGGGTGCAACATGGGCAAACACTTAAGAATATCAAGGCTTTCTTTGTAAACTCTGTCTTGTTCTGTCTCTTTCTCCATCAGTCCTCGTCTTGCTGATCCTGACCCTGAAACGCCACAGGAAGGGCCAGAGGATGGCGGAGGATGAGGAGGATATGAGGGATAACGTCATAAAGTACAATGACGAAGGCGGAGGGGAGCAGGACACTCAGGCATACGACATGAGCGCCCTGAGGAACCTCTATGACTTCCCAGAGGCCAAGAGCTGTGACTCTGGCCCGGACATCCGCTCAGTGCCGCAGTGGTTACAGGCTAACCGGGTTGGTGGTGGTGCAGAGGGAGCTGAAGCAGCGGCGGCAGACTTCTCCCTATTCAAAGGCTACATCCGAAAGAAGGTGGAACAGGCTGATGCTGACCTGTCGGTGCCACCGTATGACTCCTTCCAGACGTACGCCTTTGAGGGCACCAGTTCACCAGCGCTTTCACTCAGCTCCATCCACACGCTGTCCACCACCTCGGAGCAGGATTTCTCCTACCTCAGCGACTGGGGACCACGTTTCAGGCAACTGGCGGGCTACTATGCTCCAGGAAACCCTGAGGAGGAAGGGTCCTAGCACATCTTTTCCTCTGCAGAGAGACGTTTAAACTCCCTCTTCCTCCTGCTTCTCCTTCTCTGCCTCCTCTTCTCACCCTCTGGCACCCTACTGAGATCATCAGAGCCAGCACTGTGTACTCCTTAAAGACAGACCACCCGTCTTTATTTATTTGAAAGAAAAATCAGTGTCAAATTTTGAACTCAAGTTTTTGACACTCTTTGGTTTTTGTGAGAGTTTTCGGACTTCGGAGCTCTGGCGATGACAATAGGAAGAGTCAAGAAAGAGATATCCAGTCACCAAAACGGCCATTTAGTCTGATGGGTGGATTTTCTCTCTCCCAAATCATAAATGAGAACCTTTATTTTAAGCTATGAGAGCCATGAGTTCAGAGTATTAACATTACGTAGATAAATCATGCCAAGACAAACTTTCTGACAAACATTTATTTATCTAAGGAGGAAATATTTATGTATTTATTTGTTTTTATGTAGTTATTTATTTATTTATTTATACCATGATCACTATGGTAACTGCAACAGTGAACTCTGCTGAAGTGCTAAAGAAAAAGTGGGAGGAGGACATTATGAAAGGAATGAGAGACAACATGGATGAGAGAAAGAAAGAAAGGACTGCAATGGCAGAGGAGACATCTGGGTCACATAAAAATTCCATTCTGGAAAATATTTGTATTTATTTTCTATGACCACTTTTGTAAAATAACCAACTTAAGATGGATGGATGAAAAGCAGAGGCAAACAGAAAGAGGGAACAGATAGAGTGAAAGAACTGCAGAAGAAAAGAGCTGCCAGTTCAGTCTCAATGGTTGAGATTGACATACGTTTGCTATATTTTAGTGATTTATAAAGGGGTTTTTGGAGGTCACAAAATGAGGACAATTGTGTGGTAAAAATTTCATTTCATATCTTCTCCACAGCCAATTGTAAGGCAATAAGGCACAAACCGCAACAGTGATTTAAGACTAAACAATATGACTGTTTCATGGAATTGGCTGATGGCCAGCTTTGTCCCACAGGGAGCCAATTTTCATTCCAGATTTGTGTGTGAATGTGTACAATATGTTCAATTCATTTTATATCCTGAGACTTTTGATTTTGTTATTTCCTTGGGGGAGGGAGGGGAAACTAGTGACAAGAGAATGGTTGTGTCTAATTAAGAGGGAGAGGGTTAATGGACTGGTCACATCTACCTGATATCCACAACTATTCAATGCTGACCTTAACTTGAAAATGTATGGAAAATTTAAAAAAAGATGAAAACAAATAAATATTTAATTTTTTTGGTAAAAACCTACATTTTGCTGTGTGCATTAAATTAAATTAATCAGTGAATTCCTTTGTAAGTGAGATAGTGATAAAGTAAAGCTGCTTTTCAACCAAAAGTACCAGGAATTTCTTTTCAAGAACTAAAACGTTTCTTCAGCCCATTGTTGTATACGTGTCCACCGAGGTCTAAAGACCCAGATAGGTTACACCTATCACACAGCTTTGTTTTAACTTTCTAAACAAATCACCTGCAATTCAGCATAAGGACCTTTGCTTATTTTTACCTATGCACTCTGACGTGACTTTAATACTGTGCTTACCAATGTATAATGGAGAAATTAAGAGCCACTACTTACTCAGAGTGTTGTAAATATTAGAATATGGTAACACAAGCATAAGCTTTACTTGTCTTTTTACATATATAGTAGTGCATTTCAGAAACAAGAACAGCCACTATACACAAATTTTGTTTCACAACTATTTATTTATCTGTAGAAATATACTGTAAATGTGCAAAATATAGCGTTTGTGTGCTTCAGAGGGAGGCATGCGATGAGGGTTGCAGGAGTAAAACTAGTCTCTGCAGCCTGCAGTTCACTTTACCCATCTGTTTCATCTGAAAAAACATTGAAAAAAATAAACGCGTCTCACTGCGACGATATTAACAAGGTTTGATCGATTTAGCCAACCCTTGTCTTAAGGAACACCACGATTCTACACCATTAATGTTAGCGGTGATTTTTAGCATGTAGCTAATGTTAGCTTTTGGCTAGGGTAGCAATAGCATGAGAACAGTTAGCTGTTACAGCATTTAACAAGCATCATGTGGGCCATATGGGATTTACCTTCAACTGACTGGTCATCCGTTTCCGTGGCTTCCAACAACACAGTATCTGAGCTGCTGCGCCAGAGAAGGCTGTCCTGTGACCCAGCAACGCATCGATCCAGACGGTCAAACCACATCTGCTCTGCCGGTCGGAGCTCGACCAATCAGAAATGTTCAGCGCAGCACGCACCAGCCCCGGAAGTCCCAGTTCTCTGAATGTACTACCCCCAGAGCAGGGACCTTTAAGGGGGTAAAAAATGTCCCCGATACTTTATTTAGAGTTCCTCCAAAGGTTCCTATACCTGGGGAAAGTTCCTGCGGTCGAGCTTTAATAGAGCATCTGTGTAGCTAATTTTTGTTTGCCACTTGTTTGCTGAATATGTCTCCTGAATTATGAATAGTTGTGGAGCTAGCTTGTGTTTACACCAGGGGTAGATTCAGAGAATAGTCTTAGATGGAAACAAACAGGCCATATGACAAGCCACAGCCAAACAAAGACTCTCCTCTCAGTGTGGCTCCCTCCTGGCTGCCTTCTGCCAAACTACTGTAATTGTCGTAGTCACCAGAGGATGCTGAGGCATATGAAGTTGCTTTCATCTTTATGATCTGCTACTAAAATGGCCAGTCAGACAGTGGCTGGGAATCACTTTCAATTGCTTTCACAACTGGGTTTCAAAGAAAATGTCAGCTTCTTTTTACGGTCATTAGTAGGTCTACCGTATCCACTGATTGCTGAGAGCTGACATTGGACTGTATTTCAAACATAAATTATCCATCACGGCAAAACAAAAAGAAGCTTCTTCCAGACTTTTAGTGTTCTGTTATGGAGCCGAAGTGGCAGCAACTTAGAAAAATACAAAGTATTGCAGCTGTCACACTCCTTTTTGTCTATACAAGTTTAGGAGTGATGCCACAATTAGCAAATGCAGGTTTTGCTCATTTTGTAACAGTGTTGCAATCACAGTGTGATAACAAACTGGCTTTTTAGGGTTTTACTTATAATCATTAATAATCTGAATGACCAACTTAAAAGTGTAATTCACCAAAGATATGGATAGTCTGAAACCTGAGTAAACTATCAGTATTTAATCACATTTTACATTGCTGCCTTTATCAATATGCAGCATACTCTATTATACTGTATTGACCTATACTGTTGCATTGTATGTATTTATTTGTGTATCTTTGCCACGGAGGGGTTTGACATCCATTATTAATCATAGCCTTTACCCCAACAGCATTTGCTAACTGACAAGCAAATGTCATGGTCTGGATGGATACATACAAATGTAGGTCAGCATGAGTTCCACAGTCATACAGGGAGCAGTGAATACATGTGAGCCTTTGAAGAAACTCTGCACAAGACAATGTCACCCAGAGGGCCACAGGTCATGTGACTAATGCTGTGGAAGCTGAGGTTAAAGAGTAAGCACATATTCAGGGGAAGAAAGCTCCCCTGGTCACCTCAATCCTATTTGTCCTGAAAACGAGCCCTTCATTCATCTTCCATCATTGTCAGAGAAAATGTCACTCCTTAGTGATGGCCTGCACATGTGAACATATGAATGTGTTGCCATAAATCATACCACCCCCCAACTCCAAGGGCAACATGAGGCCTGTTATTAGTTATGCAGATAGATGTTGATTGACAGTTCTCCAGGGGTGCAGCTCTGTGCACATTAAATAGCATCTTCTCTTCTCTCCGTACTTGGCTGGGTAATGACAATTGATTAAACATTGGGGGGAAATATCAATCATATATAGCCTTATAGCGGAATAGCATTAGTTATTTAGTTCTCAGAAACACTCAAAACAAAGCTTTCAACTTCACCAGGGTAACAACAAATCCATTTAGCTAAAACACTGCATAAGCAAACCTGACTTTACCACAACAAATGCAAAAGCAGTACTCTGGCAAGCTGAATTAGTAAAGTGAGATCACTATTATAGTTAGATGGTCATTGACTCTTTACAAACACTGCACTCAGGAAGAGAATTGCGTGAGTGTGTGTTTAATTTACAGAATGATACATTTTCAATGGCTAGGGAATCACTTCATTCAAAGCTTGGATAATGACAACTTTTTTGTAGTTTTTGTGACAGTACATTACTGTGAAGATTATTCAATTTATTTCATACAAAATTAAATCAAAAACAAAAGTATTTATTTGTTTTGTACTTTAAAAACTCAGGATTTGAAATGCTTGAAAATCAAATGAAACAGCCTTGTGAGTTAAAACAACATAAAACGTAAACAACAAAGTAAGGCTAGATGAGGGTTTGAAAAAAGGCATCAAATAAGGACACATCCATTTTCTAAACCACTTTGCTTGTTTAGGGTCAGAGTGGTGCTTGCATTGGGCGAGAGGCAGGATACACTCTGGACAGGTTGCCGGTCTATCACAGGGCTAACACGTATAAACAGGCCCACAGGCAGTTAAGAGTTTCCTTCTCAGCTGACCTGCACGGCTTTGGACTGCGGGAGGAAACAGGAGCATCTGGAGGAAGTCCACCCAGGAATGTGGCTAACATGCAAACTCCACAGAGAAAAGAGCCTCAAAAACCAGGACCTTTTCGCTTTGAGGCAACAGTGCCCCCATCAAATAAAAACACATCTACAAAAATACGTTTTAAGCTGTTAAGATGATATTGATTCTGTTATTGCCAGAGCTCCTCGGGCATGTTGTTCCAAAACACAAAGGCACTGATGGAAAAAGCCTGGTTACCCCTTCTTTTAATTCTAAATGTTGGATCAGCCAGAAGGTCCCTGCTGAAGGATCAGAGGCTGTGCACTGCCTCATAGAGGAATAAAATGTGTGCAGTCTAGCCAGGGGCCAGACCAACCCATGACAGGCTTTAAAGGTGATCAGTAGAATTTACGTTAGAGTGACAATTTCTGCAGGCTAGTGACATGGAGGATGCTTTTGATTTTATACTCCAATAAAGAGAGTTAAAGTAGTCTAAACAAGGAGCCCAAACAAGGATAACAATGTCTTAAAACTCCATCATTCACATTTTATGAGCTTTATGAAAGTTTCATCTGCTTGTTGTTTTTCCTCTGTTGGTCTGTGTGGCTGAGTCCTTCTGGCTACCACAACTCCCCCACATAAACCTGTACTCTTCAGTTACTTTCAGTCCACAAGTTCCTAAAACGACTCAAAAATTGTAGAGAGCCAAAATAACCAACAGCCAGATGAAATAAGATGCACATAGCAAGTCAAAGAGATATTTTCCTCAGGTGTGGACTGCAGGATATGTTAACATTTGCCTGTTTCTTCTGGATGTGTACGTATTTTACGTGTGAGGTAACTGTCACTAACATGCTATCCACAAGAACTTGATAAGATGATATGGTTTATGGAGACTTGTTGCTTTCTTATGTAGTCAATTTTCCTCTTTGTGGTCAAAAACCATCAAAGATGAATTCTGAATGACACTTCTTTCAAATATTCATAAATGTATGTTCTGTCAAAGCAAGTGACAAAGTGCTATAGTTTGACTGACAAGTATGCTTGAAAACCAAACACCTACAACAGTTGCATGCTATGTAATGAATTAGAGCACCCTATTGATGAATCATATGAGGACTTTGTGCATGAATGTCCAAACCATCCTGTTTTGTAATTGTTCTTGATGTCTGGTTCAAGTGAGCTTCTTGTCACTGTCAAAAGACCCCTTCACTGTCCATGTACTGTATTATTTACAGCACTTACATCAAGCCTGCTGTAGATGACCATTTCTTTACAAGGTGGTGTGGTGCAATGATGAGTGTGTGTACAGTATGTTTAGCCTCTTTGAATAGTTAATATTTAGGGAGCTGGAGCAAGTTTAATTTCTGAAGTGTCATTAAAATGAAAGGCGATTTTACACATTTATGAAAATGCAATCCTCCATAACCATCTTTCCCTGCAGCAGCTTTCCCAGGTTAGTAATGGTTTATTTTTTGTTGCCGTTTAATCAAAATTTGAAGTAAGGAGAGTGTGATGGTGCTGCATTCATCCCTCACTTCGTCTGGCTTGTGTTTATGTTACATGTATGTATCATACATATATTGACCCAGTTTTATTCATTAGGTTTTTCTTCATTCAAGTATTTATTTATTGTTGTCTTGGTTGGGGGTGGTGGTTTTATTAACAGATGCACATAAACGACCAGTGCTGTACCAAGTGTTGGCAATTTGGACCTTACCAAGTGGGATTTGTGGGAGGAATAAAGCCATGTGTTCTTTCTCTTTATATGTTAAATTTCTTTTTCCTTCCAGCCCAAGTAAAACAATCTCTAGTCTAAGCGTAATGTTGTAGAGTAATTGTGAAGTTAAAACTAAACTAAATGAAAAAATATAATGTAGTCAACTGCTTAAGTTGTTTGTTTTGTCTGACTCTTGCTAATGTCTGGGTGGTTTTGGCCACAGGGTATTTAAAGCTACTGAATCCTTCATCAAGGTTTATGTCTGAGCTGTATTTGTGTTTTTTTGTTTGTTCAAGCAATCATAGCTTTGCACAGCAAAGGAATTAGAGTGAAAAACCAGAGCTAACCAAGTTTCTGGATGGTTGGTCTAATTGTTGGTGTTCCACGCCACCCAGATTTGCAGGCCACACAACCTTATCAACGAGTTTTCAAATCCATTCCAAAGAGCGTTTTAAGAAAAAAGGTGATGGTATTTCGGGAATTTGAAAACATTTAAGAGTTTGATGATTATTACAATGACACACTTTAGGGAATCATACCTGTGGCCCTCAAGCTTTTAGATTGTCACATAAACAAACATTCCTCCTTTAAAGATATGTTGGTAACCACACAGAACTGAGAAAGATTACGATTCTACTAAAAGGTGTACCTACTCTTACTTTTGTAGCGGTCAATTTAAAGTGTGTACACCTGATTTAGAGATCAGTTGTGACTCCTCTATACCTCATTGCACATTGGCAGTGTAGCAGACAATTGATTTGATGCTGTCTCTGTGTTATTACATTTGAGTCTGCCTCTACAGCATCTCTGTCACTTTAAATAAAGGAGAACATCTCACTGAGGCCCCCAGATACTGTACACTGTGGAGAACATTAGTGCTGTATAGTCTCTTGACATGCAGCCTGTGTGGGTGCTATGAAATGCATTATTTCAAAAGTATATGTTTTTTATTTATATTATATATTTCTAACATGCAGAAATATTAGGCAAAAAAACAAAGCAGTGTTGCTCACAGTGCTCGTCTTAGCAGTATAATGAGGAAACGAAATCTTACAAAATGGAGAAAATGTATGAACACTACTCTTCTTTAAGTTGAGACCAGGCGTCAGAGATGCAGTCCTACACACTTCTCTGTGCTTCCATTAGAACAGTTACCTACCCAAAAACCCCATAGAGATGGTGTCTGCCCCTTGACGACTTAAATTGATTAAATTCAAATTAAACAGAAGAGGAATCATATATAAAAACCTAATAAACATTAACACCACCACTTCAATAGTACAACAAAATAGGAGAATTAAACATCAGATCTATGTCACCTAAAGTTGTAGTAGTAAACAATTTAATATTAGATTATCATATTGATTTATTTTGTCTTACTGAAACCTGGCTCAGTCATGAAGAATATGTTAGCCTTAATGAATCCCCCCCAGTCATATTAATACCATTATTTCTCGGGGCACCGGCCAAGGAGGTGGAGTTGCAACCATCTTTGACTCAAGCCTATTCTCCGAAACCTAAACTGAATTATAACTCATTTGAAAGTCTTGTTCTTAGTCTTTCACACCCAACCTGGAAAACACTACCAATTTTATTTATCATAATGTACCATGCACCTTTTCTGTCTGAGTTTTTATCAAGTTTAGTCCTTAAAACAGAAAATAATTATTGTAGGTGATTTTAATATTCATGTGGACATTGATATTGTTAGCCTTAATACTGGGTTTATCTCAATGTGTGCATAAACCCACTCACTGCTTTAACCACACCCTCGACCTTGTTTTGGCACATGGCATTGAAATTGAACATTAAATAATCTTTCCACAGAATTCTTTTTTATTGGACCATTATTTAATAACTGAACTCCTATTACTGCCCTACACGCCATTAGGCAAAAACTCCTACAATAAATATCTATCTGATAATGCTGTAGCTAAATTTAAGGAAGTGATTCCACCAACATTTAATTCAATGCCATGTCTCAGAAGACTCTTATGCTAACTTTAGTCCCTCCCAAATTGACATCTTGTTGATAGTGCTGCAGCCTCACTGTGAATGATTCTTGACTCTATTGCCCCTCTTAAAAAGAAGATAAAACGAAGGAGATTAGCTTCATCGCATACACCTTGCGAAAAGTTGAAAGGAAATGGCGTTCTACGAATCTGAAAGAATCATGTTTAGTGTGGCAATACAAGGAAGGCCCTCCCTGTTGCCAGAGCAGCCTATTACTCATCATAAATAGAGGAAAATAATAACAATCCCAGGATTCTTTTCAGCACTGTAGCCAGCACGACAGAGTCACAGTTCTATTGAGCTATGCATTCCTTAAGCCCTCAGAAGTAACAACTTCATGAGCTTCTTTAATGATAAAATTCTAACTATTAGAGACAAAATTCATCATCTCCTGCCCTCAACTGGTTCCTGGTGATCATAAAACACAGGAACCTTAGAAACAGCTGTAAAACCTGATATATATTTAGACTGCTTTTGTCCCATCGACCTTCACCAACCAAATTCAACGATAAGCCTTAGATTCTAAGCCATCAACCTGACTCTTAGACCCCATTCCAAATATACTGCTTAAATAAGTTTTACTCTTCTTTACTGGATATGTTTAGTCTGTCTTTATTAACAGGCTATGTACCACAGTCCTCTTATAGCTGTAATGTTACCTCTTCTTAAAAAGCCCACTCTTGTTCCAGGGGTTTTAGCCAACTATCTAACTTTCCCTTTCCCTCTAAGATCCTTGAGAAAGCAGTTGCCAATCAGTTGTGTGACTTTCTACATGACAACAGTTTATTTGAGGATTTTCAGTCAGGATTTAGAGTGCATCATAGCACAGAGACAGCACTGGTCAAAGTTACAAATTACCTTCTAATTGCATCAGACAAAGGACTTTTCTCTGTACCTGTATTGTTATGTCTCAGGACTGTATTCGACACTATCAACCATTACGTCCTATTACAGAGACTGGAACATTTAAATGGCAGTAAGGAACTGCAGTAAGTGTTTAAGATCTATTTATCAAATTGATCTCAGTTTTTACATGTTAACAATGAATCCTCCATATATGACAAAGTTAATCATGGAGTTCCACAATGTCCTCTGCTTGGACCAGTTCTATTCACCTTATATATGCTTCCTTGCGTGTGCTCCAATCAGGATTTTAGTTGCCGATCACTGGAAGCAGTATCAGCCGATACCGATCACCAATCACGGTCTACATGGAGCCTTCAATTTATTGTGTAGCATTATTTATTTATTTAACTATTCTTAACAACATTGTAAATTAAGTTTTAAAATTAAGAGATGAGAACGTATCATGAATTGACAACTGTTTATATATTGGCAGGAAACAAATTCCACTGTCTCTTCTTCTTCTTTTCCTTTCGGCTGTTCCCTTTCAGGGGTCGCCACAGTGAATCATGCGCCTCCATCTAACCCTGTCCTCTGCATCCTCTTCACTCACACCAATTAACTTCATGTCCTCTCTCACTACATCCATAAATCTCCTCTTTGGTCTTCCTCTAGACCTCCTGCCTGGCAGCTCCAACCTCAGCATCCTTCTACCAATATATTCATAGTCTCTCCTCTGAACGTGTCCAAACCACCTCAATCTGGCCTCTCTGGCTTTATCTCCGAAACATCTAACATGAGCTGTCCCTCTGATGTACTCGTTCCTGATCCTGTCCATCCTCGTCACTCCCAAAGAGAACCTCAACATCTTAAGCTCTGCCACCTCCAGCTCTGCCTCTTGTCTTTTCTTCAGTGCCACTGTCTCTAAGCTGTACAACATCGCTGGTCTCACCACCGTCTTGAACACCTTTCCTTTCATTCTTGATGATACTCTTTTATCACACAACACACCTGACACTTTTCTCCACCCGTTCCAACCTGCTTGCACTCGCCTCTTCACCTCTTTTCCACAGTCTCCATTGCTCTGAACCGCTGACCCTAAGTACTTAAAGTCCTGCACCTTCTTCACCTCTGCTCCCTGTAACCTCACCGTTCCACCTGGGTCCCTCTCATTGACACACATGTATTCTGTCTTACTGCGGCTAACCTTCATTCCTCTGTTTT